>CM042159.1:8574021-8688048 GCA_023376005.1 Doryteuthis pealeii
CTCAAAGGAATTAAGAATACAGGTTAATTGGGTTAGAGCGTCTTAGACTTTCACACCAACAACTTCGCCTTTTAAAAGAACAATTTGGATTTTCATAATATATATATATATATATATATATATATATAGTCCTACCACAGTGTTTCGATGTATCAAATCTCCTCAGTGTGGCAAGACTTAGCAGGCTACCTCCTATATATATATATATATATATATATATATATAAATAAAGATAAATCTAATGAGTCAGACGAACCTACTATTAGTTTCGCTTAATGCTCTTCAGGGCTAAGATCTGACTAAGAGTCAGATCTTAGCCCTGAAGAGCATTAAGCGAAACTAATAGTAGGTTGGTCTGACTCATTAGATTTATCTTTATTATTTGCTCTACTTAGGTATTGAGCACTTTTTACTTATTAGCTATTCTCCTAGCGGTTATATGAATATATATATATATATATATCTATATACATATAAATTGTTTTTTCTTTTGGCCAAATACTGTACCAATAGATTATTTTTATTGGTATGACTATCTTGGTCTTTTCTTTTTTTCAAAAATTTTTTTTCTCCCTGGTTGATGTTTGGTAGTATATTTTTACAATCAAACTATTTGCTGTTTTTTTTCTCACCGCGAGGATTTACCAACACGCTCGGTATATTAAATATATATATATATATATATATATATATATCCAATTGTGTAGTGAGGATACAAAGAGCCCAAATATATATATATATAATAATATATTAATGATTTGAAGGCAATTACAATGCATATAAAAAATAAAGACAAAAATAACATCTTTTTGTTTTTATTTTTTATACGCATTGTAATTGCCTTCAAATTATTAATATATTATAACATACTTAACAATGCTTCAAGCAAATTACCAATTACTTTATATTTATATATATACATAAACTGTGACAGTATATGATACATATGTAATAATATATATATTATGAAAATCCAAATTGTTCTTTTACAAAAGTTGTTGCTGTGAAAGTCTTATATATATAAGTTCTAGTAGCATGGACATGAAGTCAATGCCACTTGGTTACTAATAGTTTCTCGTCTATACAACTTTCAAACCAACTGTCAAGCAATTCAACCAGTCTTTTTTCTTTTTTTCAAACAATTTTGTGGTTTCAATTAACTAATAATTTGGAAATTATAGATTTAAGTTAACTATTCTTAATAGATTTTGGTTTGTTTTGTTTTGTTTTACGGCATATCAACCTCAGTGGGTCATTTAATGCCGATAAAGTTTTGAAATAAATCAATTCTTAATGGATAATACAATTTTTTTTATAAATACATTTTTCTATTTAACCCATAGATGGGACCCTAACAGGTACTACCACTCCGGGTCAGAGTGGACCAGGGAGCAATGGTGATGAAGGGGTGCTCCACATTCCCCAAACCTCCAAAACTGGAACCTCACCATCAGATAGAGTTTAACATCATTCCCAGGACATGTAGACCCGCAGCCACCGCCTTCTAGCACCTATATGATAAAAAGGGGTTGGGGCTTGCCATAAGGGCAATAGGGTTGGGAAAATCATATAGGTGCTAGGGCTTGATGTATTCTTAATAGAAATAATTTGAACACTCTTCTATGGTATCAAGTATTCCTCTCTAACAGGGATTCAGTCCATATATTCTAAGCCCGCATCCCACGGCGCGCAGAGGACAATATTTTGTTAGGCATTCATGAGAAACTAATGATAGTAGATGCAAAGTCATTGACATTATGTCTTGTTTACTGTCGATTTTGAACATCAGATGGTGGAGAGAAAATAGTGCGAGGGGGGGGGGGCGGAGGGTATTGTGTGTGTGTGGGGGGGGGCAGGTGTTGAGATGGGGGAGGAGGAGGGGGCCAACATCAGTGCACGGAGCAGAAATAATGAAAGGTTTTTATTGTACATTGTAACTGATTTTTGACATTCTTAAAAACAATGGCTTGATAAAGATAATGAAAAAAAAAAAAAAAGACAAACTCACAAGACACAAACAGCAAACAGACAAAGTATACAAAAAGGCATGAACATGAGTTTACTTGGGGATATTTGTCTCATACCCTACTTGTATGGACTGGGCACAAGGCCTCGTTTTAACGTGGGCCCACCCACAAGCCGAAGCTAATGGGTGGCAAAGAACAAAAATTGCGTTGATCCCTTCCGCATTCCCCCTCAAGGGGGGCGCCTCAGGCACTGGGCAATAAACCCAGCCCTGCCCCCAAGGGGGGAAGGTATTGCCTGAGGGGGATAGCCCCCTGGGATCGACGCTATTAATTTAACACAACTCACCGGTCCAGTGGCCAAAGCTCACTGGACCCCCGCCCCGAAGTCGAGGGTGATTGAGTTTACTTAGGAATTACATGATTTAGGGCCGGTGTAGCTCAATCGGTAGAGCGTTAGGCTAGGAATCACAAGGTTCCTGGTTCAATACCGGCCCTCGCCAACTCAGCATATGAGTAGCACAAGGATCTGTGCGGTAAAGTGAGGAGCTGATGGTAGGTGTGGCGCTCCACCTCAGACACTAAAATAATCTCCTAGTCTAGCGCTAGTAAAAAGGGGATAGACTCCCTCACTGTCTGGCTGATACCGACATTAGGCTGCCCCGACGACTTTGGGGATGGTTTAGCTCAATCGATAAAGAACCTGCTGAGGAATCACAAGGTTCTGGGTTCAATACCATCCCCACTAACTCAGAGTATAAGTAGCCAAGCTTGGTCAATCTGATCCTGTGCAGTAAAGTGGGGGAGCTGAAGGTTGGTGTGGCGCTCAACCTCAGTAAAAACAATCTCCCTGGTCTAGTGCTAGCAAAAAGGGGATACACTCCCTTGCTGTCTGACTGACATGTACAATAGACCACTCAGTCAACTTTACATGATCTTTAACCCTTTCAATACAAAGTTTTTCTTATTGCTTTAAATTATTGTTTTAAATATGCAAAATTTGGCTTTAACAACAATGTTTTAAGGGTTAGAATTAAAATTAAATTAAACTGGGCTACGATTTATAGAAGAAGACAATATTCCCTTCATAGATTCATTTCCACTTCAGATCTTTCTAATTTGAGATTGGTTTGGTTTGTTTGTTTTATAGCATATCAACCCTTTTTGGGTTGATTATGCTGAATCAAGTCATTTTGATAAACAAAGGAAACAGGTAGCTTACAATACCTGCTGTTGCTTAAGTGGTCACCCAATTAAGTATTAAAAACAGGCTTATCACTGCTTAAATTGAGACGGATCAGGAGGGAAGTGGAAACATATGAATAAAGTGAGTGGTATTTCTCTGAATGTTTGAGATGAGGCTTGATGATTAGTATTATCTGTGTTATTTGGACTATTGTCCTCATCTTCATTGTTATCTGTACAACGTTTCGGACGATATGCCCTCCGGCCTTCTTCAGGTATTTCTTGTCGAACTTGGGAACTTCATTGTTGTAGTCGGGAACCTTCCTGTCATAATCGGGAGCCATCACGGAACTTTGAACCTAACCCTTTATTCAGTCCACGGGGGTATCCTATTCTCATTCCGCCAACCATAGCTGGGGTAGGAGCTGTTTTAATTATTTTTCTATGTAACTTCCGCCTGTCAGGATTGAACCTGGAATCCAGAGATAACTGTCACTTAGAACTGTCTTAACCTAACTACCTTTTCCACTAGGCCATGTGTCCAATCCTTGACCAAGGGTCTGACTTATTCCATTTCTGTGAACTTGTCATCTTTGGTCTCAACTAATTTATACCAAGACCCTTACAATAAAACAGAACAATAAAACAATTGAAAGTATTGTAATTCCTCAACATAAAAATTATAAGCAAAGGAGTCAGAGATTATCTACTTTTTAGTGAAACACTTTAAATGAAATTTTAAGTGATTAAATGTTAGAGAAAATGTTATAAGTGGATATATGTTAATTAAGAACAAGGTATTTACCCAACCTGTGTTACTACGGGTCGAATGGGATACAAGATTGCAAGTAGAGGGTAATAAAAAAAAAAAGAAAAAGAAGGAAAAAGAAAAAGAAAAAAAGAAAAAAAAAAAGAAAGAAAAAAGAAAAAAGAAAAAAAAGAAAAAAAAAAGAAGAAAAGAAAAAGAAAAAGAAAAAAAAGAAAGAAAAGAAAAAAAAAGAAAAAAAAAGAAAGAAAAAGAAAAAGAAAGAAAGAAAAAGAAAAAAAAGAAAAAGAAAAAAAGAAAAAGAAAGAAAAGAAAGAAAAAGAAAAAGAAAGAAAAAAGAAAAAGAAAAAGAAAGAAAAAAAAGAAAGAAAAGAAAAAGAAAGAAAAAAAGAAAGAAAAGAAAAAGAAAAAAAGAAAGAAAAGAAAGAAAAAAAAAAAGAAAGAAAAGAAAAAAAGAAAGAAAGAAAAGAAAAAAGAAAAAAGAAAGAAAAAAAGAAAGTATTTGAAAAGAAAATGATTACTTAGTTAAAATTAGTTGATTATTTTAACAGCACATAAAGCCTTGATAGTCAGCTCCCACTCAAAAATCCTTGGTAACCCCCCCCCAACCCCATGGTAGTCCCACCCCACCCCACCCCAGAACAATTATTTGGTTTTAAGTAACTAATGATTTGACTCATTTTCAAACACTTATAACTTCAAGTTAATAAGAATAACCTAAACACAATTATATGGTTATGAGTATTTATATTTATATTTAATAATAATCATTTATTTGCACATGCTTATATAGTTTGGTTTCTTTGTTTACCTAGAAGCAACTACCTGGTGTTGCCTGGGTAGAGGGGGGGGGACATTTAAAAAGTTAGTCTTGCACATCCATTGATTATTTTGGTCTTACATAATTGATTTGTTTATGTTTTTAATCATGAACGCAACCAATGACTTTCCCTTCTCTTACTATTCAAATCTGAATTTTTAAGCATCTTCAGGAATATAAATAAAATCTTGATTATTTTTACACAAAAAAAGCAAACTCTGGTGATAGTGAATGTGTATATATACTTACTTTGTTGTTGTTTTATTTTTGTAGTTTCCTTCAGACATACATATCAACTGTCTTTTATACATATACATATATATATATATATATATATATATATATAGATAGATAGAGAGAGAGATGGCATTGTGTGTTATTTAATGCTAAAACCATCCTTGCAGAAGAACAGTAGCAGTACTATTTAACCTATAGTTGGGGAGCATGTGGGGTTTCATACCTTTCCCAAGGGTATTAGTCCAAAAGTAAACGTAATAGTGTGACTAGAGTTCGATGTCAAAGTATAGCATTTTAGCCACTTTATTCTAGATTTACCCATATTATCAAATTTCAAATAATCTAACTTTGGATTAGTAGTATTTGGATTATTCGGACTATCGTCCTCATCTTTATTGTTATTGAACAACGTTTTGGCTGATGTGCCCTTTGACCTTCTTCAGGTATTCCTTCTTGAATTCTGGAACCTTCTTGTCGCAATTGGGACCCATCATGGAACTTTGAACCCAACCCTTTATTCAATCCACAGGGGTATCCTGTTCTCATTCTGCTAACCATAGCTGGGGTACAGGTGTTAGGCTGTGTTAATTATTATTCTATGTTACTGTTGCGCTTGACCAGGATTGAACTTGTAGCCTAGTGATAACTGTCACTTAGAACTATCTTAACCTAACTTCTTATTCAGAGAAATAGTTTAAATTTGAATAAATGAAAATCCCTTTCTTCTTTCTGTTGGTTGGAAATATCATATATAAAGTTGATTCTTTTGGAAAAAGAAGAGTTGGTTGTTTTGTTTAATGGCATGTTGACACTTTTTGGGTCATTTACTACATGAAATGCAACCAGCGATTTGAACTCATACCGCCACTTCCAACAAAAAGAGTCATCAATAAAATATTCTCTGCTAAAAAAAATTGCAAAAAGCCATTTTTTAATCATCTTTTCTTCAAATCCATTTAAAGGATTTTAGAAATATTTTCACACAAATTTCTCACCATTTTCTTGAAGAAAAAAAAAATCTCCAATAAAGTCTTATTGTCCGGTTTTGTTTGTTTCTCGTTCATCGATTGATTGTTGAATGCGTCTTTAGAAAAAAACACGACAATGAACTGTGCAAATCTGAAAAAGCCACCCACACACAATCAGCTGTTACTGGTAATTTCCATACACACTGTGGTCATTGTACTCGATTGTTGTCTTGCTCCCCTCAGGGGCAGGGGGGGGAGTGGAGGTATTCAGATCATTTTCACCTGTCATTCTTTAAACATTCAAAGTTTATGAATGAATTAAAAATAAAAAAATAAAAAAAAAATCTGAATTTGTTGAAACTGGTTTCTGGCCTAAAAGGATTTCTTTTCAGTTTTTTTATTTTTTCTTATCTTATTTTTAGCAGAAATTACAAATAAATAAACATTTTTATTTCTTAGTCCAGATTAAAAGTGCGGTAAAGGTAACCCCCGAAGCCAAACTTTTATAGACATTATTTTTCTGATGTAAGCATCTGATATATCCGGGTTAAGGGATATATTATGAAGTTGTAGTAAGGTATATTCTCGCAGGTAAGTAGAAGGTGGTGCATCGATTTGCAGTAATAGCAGTACGTCAGTGTGGTAGTCTTGCTAGTAGGCTAGTAGGCGCTTGTACCACCACAGTGTTGAGTATTTATGGAGGACACTATCCAATTAGATAATAGTGAGGGGGGGTACCTAGGTATTTGCATATTCATTACATCAGTATCATTGGGGAATGAGAAAGACTCTGCAATGCAATACCTGCATTGGGAAAATAAGGTCTAGAAAAGTTTGGATTCAGGGTTAGCCATCTTCATCAAGTCATGTCTATTCTAATAAATGAGATTAGACATTTCATGAATAAATTGTATTGATAAATATGGAGACATTCATGGTCTACATTTAACTGTTCTCCCTCCAGCTATGGGTAAATAGTAGGGTAGACTGGACTCTTCAACCTTGGTATGGCAACCAGTCTAGTAGAAGGAAAACTGAATTCAAACCATTTAAACTCTGCTCAAGAAATTTACCTTGTGTCGCATCCTACTTCTGCAGAGGGGTTGGCAATACATAATAATAATAATAATAGGAAGTGTAGCCTCACCATCAGATGCAGTTTAGTGTCTATTATTGATAGATGTCAAAGAACAAACATTGATACATTAAAATGGTTCATATAGCCCCCCCCCCCTCCCCAAGAAAACCCCCCCAGATTACTTCAACATTTGATTCAGACAAATCTACAGACATTTCCCATATTTGCAAAGACAATTATGATTTAAAAATGTCTTGATGAAAAGAAAAGAATAATCCACAAAGAAGAAGAAGAGAAGGAGGTGGAAGAGACGAAGAGAAGAGGAGGAGAAGAGGAGAGGTGGAGGAGAAGAGGAGGAGGTGGAGAAGGGAGATCCAGGTATATTCAGAATAAAAAAAAAAAGGGAGGAAAAAAAACCCCAAAAGCAAGAAACAAAAACATTCATTTGTTATGTGAAACACTTAAGCACAATTACTTCACTCAACGTTGAGAAGTTAATTTAAAAAAAAAAAGAAAAGAACTAAAAGAAGTTGATTGAATATTAAAGAAGGGCACTTGACAAAAAGGGACACTGTCCACCATTGTTGTTGAGTAGCCAATGAAGCCAAAGAGATGGACAGAATTGGACTCAAGGACGACAAACCCATTCCTTAGTCTTCTTATTATTCAAGCTCAATAACAAAAAAGATGAACAAGTTTGGATGGGGTGAGGGTATTCTAGAAAAAAAAAAAAAAGATTATGTAACATTCGGTTAAGCTCAGTCAGTAGAGCATTCAACTAGGAATCTAAAGGTTCCAGGTTTGATATCAGTCCTCACCAACTCAGCACAACTTGGGTAATTGTGTCTGTGCAGTAAAGAATCTGGGTGCTGACGGTAAGTTTGGCACTCCACCTCAGCAAAAACAATTTCCCTGTTCTAGCACTTGCAAAAAAGGGGGATAGACTCCCTAGCTGTTCAGCTGATACTGACACTAGGTCACTGCAAAGTTTACTACTAGTACTACAATCATTTGAGGCTAAATACTTCCATATTAAAAAATTAGTCTTTTTTTTATTGATATAATCCTGGATGAGGCTTTATTTCTGACCAATCGCAGACTCGCTTCTATTTCTGACCAATCGCGGACTCGCCTCTATTTCTGACCAATCGCGGACTCGCCTCTATTTCTGACCAATCGCGGACTCGCCTCTATTTCTGACCAATCGCGACTCGCCTTCTATTTCTGACCAATCACGGCTCGCCTTTATGCAACATTCCAATTGAATAGAAAAAGTTGCTCACACAAGATTTAAGTTAATATTTGTAAGATTTGGTGATTAATTAAAATTCCTCCAGAGAAAGAAAAAAAAAAATTGTTTTTAGTGCAGAAAAATCGACAAAAAACAAAAACAAGGTGGGCAGCAGTGAAAATTAAGCAAATGTCATCTTTATTCTCGATTCAAATACGTCATTCACCCCCCCCCACACCTCAGATTTTAATGCATCACTGGATATACAATTGAGAGAGAGAGAGAATAAAGGTTGATATTTAATCCTACCTGTGATATCAAAAGGTCATAATTTAGAAACTTGGTTGATTGGTTGTTTTGTTTTATGGCATATCAACTCTTTTTGGGTTATTTAATGCCTAATCAAGGCATTTTGATATTCAGTTTACTTACAGTACCTGCTGTTGCTTAAATGGTCACCATCTAAGTATTGAACAGGCTCATCGCTGCTTAACTGCGGTGATCTAGCGAGAACTGATGTTTTTAATGTGACTTGACTGTACATTTTTTTTTGTATTTACAACAATAGAAATGAAGATACTTTGAAAAGCTTCTAAAAAGAATCCAGTTAAAAAATACTTTTCTCCCCACAATCCGATTCAAGAAGACATTAACTTTGATAGTTCTGTAGAAGTGAGTTAGTGTACTGTTGGTTTGAACAACAGCAACTAGCTAAGCACAACTGAACCAGTGCCAAGACAGTTGGTACTTATTGAAATCAAGAATAGTCCATTCTTGCATTTGGGTGATTCCATTCCCTGAGTCCTGATTGGCTGCTTGGTTTCTGTGATGTTATGAGGCTTCATAAATAACCTGGCATTTTGCAGTGGAATTGCAGCAAGATAGGTTCGTATTCAGTTACGACTACTTGCTGCCTTGTCTTATCAATTCGAAGTAATTGGAACTAGTATGATTATTCTACAAGTTCCAACCTGCTACTATGACAACAGCTCTCACAATTAAGCAGAGATGCTGATAGGTACACGTCCTGCGTTCCTGACGCACAAAAATCTAAAAGGACAGAGTAAAATTATATCATTCATCCCAGTGTTTTCTTTTTTCTTCCCTCATAATTTCAAGCTAACTGTAAATACATTTCATTAGTTTCTTAGAAATGAATTACACTGGATAGGTTACAAGGTAGAGTTAGACGGCTTTAGTTGTTTCCCAATATCATAAATAAAACCCTACAATCTATTAAGAAATTTTAGTTAGAACCCATCAAATTTCCTAGGGACTCATTCGAAGCAAATATGTGCATCCGAGGATGCAGTAAATCAAAAAGCTATCAGCATCACTGATTAAGACATTAAAACAAGAATGAAAAAATGACCGAGAAGAAATTTCCTTCTTCATCATTTGGTCTAAATTTGTTTCAGGTGATCATTCTGTCCATTGATCCGCGGAGGAAAGGTAAAATTTACCTGGTTGTTACATATTGATTATTTTTACTTTTGATTTGAGAGGGGGGGGGGAGAATAAGAGAGATATGGAACGAGAGAAAGAGAGACAGAAAAAAAAAAGAAAGAAGGTAACAAGAGACTATGAATGAAAGAGCGAGTGGGAGAGAGAAAGAGAGAGGGGGGGCAAATGACAGTGAAATGGGTGAGAGAGAATAGGAACAAAAGACAGCAAAGAAGGAGATGGAGGGAGGCAGAGAAGGTACAAAAGAAAGAGGAAGGGACAGCAAAATGGAAAAAAGAGGAACAACGGACGGCAGAGAATGAATGGGTTGGTTGACGGATTTGGTTTTACGGCTTGTTAACCCTTGTTGGGATATCTTATGCCAAAGACATTTATTCATTCTTGATGGGTATTCAAAATTTTCTTTTTCAAAAACATTTTTTAAACAGATTTTTTCTATTTAAGCCATAGATACCCTAACAGGTACTACCACTCTGAGTCAGAGTGGACCTAAGAGTAATGGTGATGAAGGAGTACTCCACACTCCTCAGAGCTCCAGAACTGGAACTTTACCATTAAATGCAGTTTAACGTCATACCCAGGACACAGAGAAGGAATGTTGGAGAGAGGGAGAACAAGCGACAGTGGAATGGGAGAAAGAGAAGATTATATATATATATATATATATATATATATATATATATATATATATATATATAAGATAGATAGATAGATAGATAGAACAAGGGAGAGCAGAACTGGGTAGTAAAGTCCATTTCCTACAATGATAACTCCTTATACTATAAGTGCCTCCTCAGGTTTATGGTAAATTTCAAACTTGAAATAATAAAGAATAAATAAAGAAAAAAGAAATAAATGCTCCAAAAGTGATAGTATAAACATTATAAATACTATCCAAAGATACAGTAAAAACATTACTTATATCTTGGAGAAAATTCCTTGTTTATCAACCAATTCTCAGAATGGAACTAGGAGAAGCTCTTCTTTGGTGACACTCATTACATTCAATTTTTTTCAGACCAAAGTTTAAGAAAAGAAAAGAAAGAAAAAAATGAAAAGGAAGAAAAAAGGAAAAAAAAAAGAGAAAAAAAAAAAAAAGAAAAAAGGAAAAAAAGAGAAGAAAAAAAAGAAAAAAGAGTAAAAGGAAAAAGAAAAAAAGAGAAAAAAGAAAAAAAAAAAAAAGAGAAAAAAGAGAAAAAAGAGAAAAAAATTAAAAAAAAGAGAAAAAAATTAAAAAAAAAAGAGAAAAAATTAAAAAAAGAGAAAAAATTAAAAAAAAAATTAAAAAAGAAAAAATTAAAAAAAGAAAAAATTAAAAAAAAAAAAAAAGAGAAAAAATTAAAAAAGAGAAAAAGAAAAAATTAAAAAGAGAAAAGAAAAAGAGAAGAAAGAGAAGAAGAGAAAAAGAAAAAGAGAAGAGCCAATACTACAAGACACACACACAACAATCCTCCTCTAAAAAATAGAGTTGAAGAATATTTACTCATTGGTACCTCCGAAAATTTTGTAAATTAAATTTCAACTTTTTGCTAACAGTTGTGGTTTAAGTATTAAGACCAGTTCTATTCCGATTTGAATGTCCATCTTTAAACGCAAGACACAAGATGTAATCAAAAGTGGATTTGTTGTTGTCCATTGGTCAATCACAACTAGTCACCAGTTTTTTTTGTTGTTGATATAATTAGAACATTATTTTTACAACTGACCATTACAAAGGTCAACTGACCATTACAAGGACAAAAAAGGTCAAAGGCAAAACAGTTTCCTTTTCCATTTTATCATCAACATCATCATCATCATCATCAACTAGTGAAGATAGAAATGAACAAAACATTAGATGCACATCATATTTTCAAATAATATTTGAAGAGCATTTCATAAAAGAAGGTTTTTAAAGTTTTGGACCATATTACCTTTAGGCACCCCTTTTTGATCTCGATTAAGAAAGGACATGTTTTTCATTTACACCGTCAATATCCGGTTGTTTGTTAGGGGTTAGTTTTATAATTAAAAAAAAAAATCTAAATATCGTCTATTAAAACCGGATATTGACGGTGTAAATGAAAAACATGTCCTTCTTAATCGAGATCAAAAAGGGGTGCCTAAAGGTCATATGGTCCAAGTTTCATTTAAGTCTTTTGAGATGTGGATGTTTTTGTTTGTTTTGTTGGTTATTTCCTATAACTCCAACATAAACTAAGGGGAACCACTCGTGACTGATAAATTATTTATTTTCCCATTAAACTAACCCTAAACTCTAACCCCGTCTTCTTTTTTCCTAGTAGATCAATAAATAAATAATTTATCAGTCAAGAGTGGTTCCCCTTTGTTTTGTTTTACGGCATATCCAACCTCAGTGGGTCATTTAATGCAGACAAAGTTTTGAAATAAATTCATTCTTAATGGATAATCAGTTTTGTTTATAAACTCATGTTTGTCTATTTAATCCATAGATGGGACCCTAACATATACTACCACACCGGATCAGAGTGGACCAGGAAGCGAGATGTGAATGAAGAAATTCTTTAAAACTTTATTTGTTATTCCCTCTCCTCAAATTTAATGGGTGTGTTTAAAGCAGCAGGATTATCTCCCTTATTTGGCAAGATATAAGGTCTAAATGCTCTCAGGTAAAAGATGAATAATTGAGTTACAGGTAAAATCTGGCCAATGAAAACCAAATGAACAAGCTCTGGTAAGTCAAACCTATAGCATCTATCTTTTCTGACTGAACCTTACCTTCTAAAATTAAATGCTCTGAAGTAAAAGATGAATAATTGAGTTACGGGTAAAATCTGGCCAATGAAACTACCAATGACCCAGGGCCCTGGATAGATGAGAAATCCCCAAATGGAAAATTCAAGATGCTAGAAGAACATAAGATACCAAAGATGATAAGAAAAATAAGAGAGTATATAACACAAGTCTTGATAAGTCAAACCTATAGTGTCTTATCTTTTCTGATTGAACCTTACCTTCCAAAATTAAATGCTCTCAGGTAAAAAATGAACGAGTTAGAAACGTAAAATCTGTCCAATGCAAATCAAATGAACAAACCCTGGTAAGTCAAACCTATAGCATCTATCTTTTCTGACTGAACCTTACCTTCCAAATCAAACGAGTCCATTTTAAAATAAGTTTTAAAAGTTTTGATCAATCATAATAAACTTTGGATAAGGTTAAAGAATGAGATTGTTAATTTTGGTGCCGAGAATTAAAATAGACAAATCAAAACCAGAAAGAATACAAGATCAAAACCTGTCAAATGAAGGAGCTAAGTGATACTGTGTTATAAAGATATCTTCTGTGTTGCATTAAAATGAATAGAGACACTCACATATTTCATTAAATGTCCTTTCTGACTGAACCTTACCTTCTAAATCAAACGAGTCCATTTTAAAATAACAAGTTTATTTAAGTTTTGATCAATCATAATAAACTTTGGATAAATTACAATTTTTGTGTAAATAACTCCTGAGTTTTATGTTGTTAATCCTCGTTGTGTCGGTGCTGCTGTATGGCTGCACCACCTGGACCCTGACTAAGCGTCTTGAGAATAAGCTAGATGGAAGCTGCAGAATGCTGCGAGCAGTCTTGAATAAGTCGTGGAAACAGCACCCCACAAGGAAACAGCTGTACGGTCACCTGCCCCCATCTCACAAACTATCCGAGTGAGACGGACAAGGCATGCAGGACACTGCTGGAGAAGCAGGGATGAACTCATAAGCGACGTTCTCCTGTGGAAGCCAACACATGGACATGCAAGTCGCCCAGCAAGGACATACATTGACCAGTTATGTGAAGATGCTGGCTGCTCCGCAGAGGAGCTTCCAGCGAAGCATGGATGCACATGATGATGATGATGATGATGAATCCTCAGGTGAGCCAGTAATCAGCATGAGTATCAGCAATATGAAACTCAGCCAGGAGTTTTTAGAGTTCATGCAGCCATTCCTGTCAAAGTATTTTTCCCTAGGTGATCTCTGTTATATCAGTTCTGCTTTTCTAATAAAGATCACGCCCGTAGAAATATTAACATTTTTTTCTTAATCATTTGTAAGAGATTCCAAAATGTGTTGACAGAGATAGTGAACATGTGGAGACTGTTAGAGATTATATCATAAAGGTGCTCCCATAAGATTTTTTTTTTTTTCAAAAAGAATATTCTGTTTATTTTATTTTTGTTTTTAAAAAAAAAAAAAAAAATTTCAGGAAAAACATTTTAGAAAAAAACAAAAAAAAACCCCAAAAACCAAACTTAAGTCCACGGAAAAACAGTCAACATTTATCTTGACAAATAGCGGTGCACAGTGTGGGGACACAATTACTCTCTTCTCTTCATCCCTCTGGGTGTGGACAAAATTTATATGCAAAGACAAAGATAAAAATAGACCAGACACAACTGTCACTGTGCCATGTTGATCAGTGAGGGTGAGGGTTGAGTGTAGGGAGGGGTGAGAGAGGAGGAAACACAAGATGACAAGAAATTTGAGGAAGAGGAAGAGGAAGAAGAAGAAAATCATTTAAAATTATCAAAATTTCATTTGCCTCAAAAGATTTTTCAGATTAAAAAAAAAAAAAAAAAACAGTTGGAATTAAAATTTATTCCAGAAAAAAAAATCAAAAGATTTTAAAGAAAAATCTCCAAGAAGCAAGAATATTTTAAAATGAGTGAGTTGTCTGTTATTTCTTTTGTGGATTATTAACTTCAAAAACTTTTTAAAACATTTTTTTTTTTTTTTTTTTTTTTTACAAAACTTTTCGCCTTGTGATGACCTAAGGTCAAAACGAGTTGAGAAAAATCAAAAAATAAATAACACCAAAGAAATAGTCCTGTGTGTCTTATTTTTGATCATCTTATATATATATATATATATATATATATATATATATATATGTGTGTGTGTGTGTGTGTGTGGAAGCAAAATAAGGACAAGAATATTCATCACTGAAAGAGAATTGAACTCTCCAACACAAGACCTCATCTCACATCCTGAAGAAGGTCATAAAGACTGAAATGTTTATAGAGTCAACACGATCACCAAGAATAAAGATCCATCCTATATATATATATATATATATATATATATATATATATATATATATATATATATATATATACATACAGTGGGGTGCAAAAGTAGGTATACAACAGTGTCCTCATTTTGTAAAGTTTTGGTGTCATTAGCTATATTTAATTGTGACTAATAATTAACATGTTATTAATAATAATAATTAATGTTATTACATGTATATGTAACATTTGTTTGTTTAATAAATACAATGAGTATTGTATGTTTTTTTTTTATAACTGTATACCTACTTTTGTACCCCTGTGTGTGTATATATATATATATATAATATATATATATATATATATGTGATGTTTCTAAGAAACTATTGAAATGTATTTACAGTTAGCTTGAAATGGTGAGGGAAAAAGAAAAACACTGGGATGCATGGATATGATTTTACTGCATCCTTTTATATTTTTGTGCATCAGGGATGCAGGACGCTTACCTATCAGCATCTCTCTCTCCCTCTATATATATTATATATATATATATATATATATATAGGGTGATTGAAAAGTAACTCCCTATTATCTCAGAAAAATTTCAGAATTGACCCAATAACAGTATGGTGTGAAATGACTTCAGATAGAATTGTGGGTCCTTTTATCCATCACAATACCATGAATGCTGAAAGGTATCACACTATGCTGCAAGATGTAATCTGGCCAGACTTGATTTTTATGCAAGATGGTGCTCCTTCAAATTTTTCTATTGTTGTTTTTGCCCATATAGAATTTTTAATTAAAACTCCATGTTATGTGTCTTCTTCTCATATTCATTTTTTGTACAGATAATGATTCAGAAATAAATTATAAAAAAAAAAAAAAAAAAAAAAAAAAAAAGGGAGTTACTTTACTGTATATTAATATAGATAATATGAATGCAATATCTATAAGTATGTCATCAAATCAGAATTAGATTATATATTATATTATTAAAACAATATGTAGAGGTGACAAGACTTTCAGACCAGCCCATAGTTGTACAGAGAATAGATTGAAAAATATGTTAAATAGTCCTCCCCCATCACCCAGCTTTCTAAGTGTTCACAATGCAAAGAAATTTAGCAGGTAAATATTTTGTGTTAATCTATTATTAATTACAATTAGAGTGTAGATAAAATGATTAGTTAAGTTTTTGAATAACAGTCCCCACCCAACAAGCATTTGATCTTTTTGTTTAGGTTGTTGTGACCCTATGACAAATACTTTATATTCATTTCTTAAAATAATTGAATTAAAATTGGAAACCATTCAAATTAATTACGGTCAAATCAAACTGAAAAAGCACCGTTTCCCCACTAGATCACTGATGTTAAGCAGCAGTGAGCCTGTTCAATATTTAATTGGGTGACTAATTAAGCAACAGCAGGCATTGTAAACAATTTGAGTCTTTTGTTTATCAAAATGACTTGATTTGGCATTAAATGACCCCAAAATGACTTGATTTGGCATTAAATGACCCCAAAAGGGTTGATTTGCCATAAAACAAAACACAACCCTAGGGTTGTCACGCCATTGATGATGATATAAGTCATCACCCTAAAAGCATCAGTTCCTGCTCGATCACCGATTAAGCAGAAATGATCGTATTCAATATTTAATTGGGTGACTAATTAAGCAACAGCTGGTACTGTAAACAACTTAAGTCTTTTGTTTATCAAAATGACTTGATTCAGCATTAAATGAGCCGAAAGAGAGTTTATGTTCCGTAAAACAAAACAGCCAACCATTAAAATCAAATTAAAATAATTGAATTATTACTTTTTTTATGGTTTCTCACAAACACACTTAAAAGTCTGGCTGAAAGGTTTAGATTCTCCACTAATATTGTTGTCATTTACTAAACTTAGTTTGGCCATAAGTATGGAGCACCTTAGTGAGAATTGAATTCCCTACATCCATCATATACATATATGCATGTGCCCACACCTACGTGCATACACATACCTACCCGTATACGTGTGCATGCATCAACATCTATATACACACATACAGCAGGCACGGCCACATATATGTCTCTAGTACCTATATCAATATCTACCTGACACAAATATATACATCTACATTCATCCCAACTTATCTATCTTTACATACACACAAATATGGATGTGCTTAGTTCATTCACATATATATGTGCATACACATGTAATTCACACATTTCATATACAACTATATATACATATACACCATACATCATCCCTACAACGGTTTGTATGCACACACACGTGTGCAAGTTGAAAAATGGAAATGAATCTGACAATATGTTTAAAGGATAAATAAATAAAGGAAAGATAATGTTGAATGGATAAAAATGGTTTAATGAAATGCCAACATGTGTTTCGGCCAAGAGTTTGTCCATGTACATTAAATCAAACTTAACAGACCTAAATTCCACCATCGTATGTCACCCTGCCGAAAGAAAAAAAAACAAACAAAAATCAGGGAATTAACTGAATTTAATGAAATTTTCAGTGTTGATATATTAATGAATAAAAGATATAATGCACCAGTTACAGTTATTTTTATTTAAAAACTTACATTTTTTCAGCTCAGTTAACTTTGAACCATGTATCTTTGAGAATCTGTGTTACGCCTGAAAATTTCATTAAATTTGGTTAATTCCCTGATTTTTTTTTTTTTTTCCTTTTAGGCGGTTGACATACGATGGTGGAATTTAGGTCTGTTAAATTCGATTTAACCTAATGATCTATTAGTTTTGCATGCTAAACATCATCTTTAGCTACTTACTGCAGTTCTCTGTGCTTCTCACGGAAAAGGTACGACGAACTAGAAAATCCAATCAAATAACCCAACAAAAAGATTAGAATTGATGACAACGATACTTGGATTACAATAACAAAAAACCAAAAAACAATGCAACCCCCCCCAAAAAAAAAAAAAAAAAAAAAAACAAACAACGCAAACCCCTCCCCCAAAAAACTAAAACAAAAAAAGTTTCTCTAGAGATATGAGAATAATAAAAATTAGGTGAAGCAATTCTAAAGACTAATAAAAACAAAACAAAAAAAATTTTACAGCTCGATGATCTCACTGTGCTTTGGTGCGTTAGGTTTCATTTTATGATGAATTTGCATAATCTTATTATAATGGAGATTGTGTGTTTGTCTGTCTGTGTAACCGAAACTATATCACTACTCAAGTCACAATTCCCTTTGTTATTGACATCACATTCTCAATGATTTTATTTTAATTTTAATCTCAATTATTAATAAAATTCTTTTAAATTATTGATACTGTTGGCCTTATCTACATGCTAATAACATGCAATTGTATTTATATATACAACAAAATAGCGGTTTACAGTGTGAACGGGAAGGCTAATTTGCATATTGATATGAAAAATTTGATTTTAATAAATATGTGCTTATTATTATTGATTTCTAATTGTTTGATTTTATTTTAATGAATATAAGCAAAAATCTCTTCAATGAATCTTAAATGAAATCCATTAACAAGAAGAAATAACTCTAATTTTATTCTTTACTTCCTATTTTAACTAAATACTTAAATTAGAAAAATAACATCGAAAGACAGGAGTGATGGAAGGGTAAGTTTGAGTTGTTCTATTTTCCGATTATACTCCCTCTGTTTCAAATCTTTTTATCTGCATTCTTATTTAGTTTCATTAGCCTTTCTAATCTAATACGATATTTTATTACATTAAAATTTAAATACTTGCACCCGGAGGGTGCATATATTTGCTAGTAATAATAATGTACCAAGACACCATTAAGCACCCCATTTGCGACTTAGATTCAAAAGGACATGTTTTGCTTTTCACCTTCAAAATCTGGTTGTTTGTTAACAGACGATTTTTAGATGCATTTTTTTTTTAAATTATAAAACTATAAACAAAAGACACGTTTTTTTATTAAAGACTTTTTTTTTTACTTATTTCATGTTGTTGTTAATTCAATAGCAATTAATTATAAAACTTAATATTAGACACGTGTAGCACGGGAATGATTAAAACTATAAAAAGTATATTATAAGGTTATAATAATAACTGCTAACCCTAACAAAATAATTTTTTAAACAAATACTTTTTAATATTAACTATCCGTAGAGGCACATGGAAAATAAATAAACATGTCTTTCGTTTTAAGTTTTATTTAAAAAAATAACAATATTAGTTTATCTCTAGAAAAAATTTATTTTTTTCACATATGCTAACGACGACAACATGAAATAATTCTTTTTTTATTAAAATCAAAAATTATTTTAGTATAAAAATGTTACTGGTTTTTATCGGCCGGCTGTTTTGTTTACAAACAACCGGTGAAAAGCAAAATTCAGTTCCTTTTTGGGCTGGGGTGCCTAATGGTGTCAAGGTCCATAATAATAATAATCCATATAATAATATCAGCTGAGAATTTTAGTTGTTAATGAAAAACATCTTAACCAATAGATGGGACCCTAACAGGTACTACCATTCCGGGTCAGAGTGAACCAGGGAGCAATGGGTGCTCCACATTCCCCAAACCTCCAAAACTGGAACCTCACCATCAGATAGAGTTTAACGTCATTCCCAGGACATGTAGAGCCGCAGACACTGCCTTCTAGCACCATATGATAAAAAGGGGTTGGGGCTTGCCATAAGGGCAATAGGGTTGGGAAAATCATATAGGTGCTAGGGCTTGACGTGGCCAGCCGATTGATCGGAGGGGGCTTCTCTGACCGTCCATCTAGCCCAAGATGGAGCCAAAGTGGAGTATTGCAAGTCATGAACTGCTCATCCATCTGTGTTCTATCCTTAAGCATCATGGGTTGCCACCCACAGCCAACAGGTGACCCCATTGGGGGAAGTTTTACCCCTCTGCAGAGGTGCAGTCGGTGTATTCTAACGCCCTAGCCGACAGGGCAGGCAAATTACTGATTGATATCATATAACTATGTACAAAAGAAAAAATGACAGAAACTTTTTAAAAAACAAAAAAAAAAAAAAAAAAAAAAACCCCAACTACATGGAAAATGTAAATACGAATGTACAAGGAACACAATTCCCTAACTTCTAAGCAAAAGGTAAACCTTGATGGGTTGACATGTCGTTAAAATCAATCAAATAAATCCAGGTGAATTTAAAAAAAGAGTTTCCTATTGAAAAGACGATCGAGAAAAGTTTAGCTAATAACTTTATTGATTATCAAAAATTGATTGGTTTTTTGTTTTGTTTTGTTGTTTACTTCCAATATTTGTAAATATGAAGTGAATCACATGTTCCGCTACATGAAGTCACATGACCTTCTTGAATATTTGATCTATATATTTATCAGGTCAGAAAGTAGCTCAGGAATAATACAAGAGACAATGGAAAAATGGAGAAAAAAAAAACATGGGCATCAGTTATGTATAAAGTTTAATTGACATCAGTCTAGTTTTCTTGGGAGGGAGGAGGAGAGTGAAGATAGTAGAGAAACGACACATTGACAGTTATATAGTGGTCATGAAGTCTCCTAGGAGTACATGCTCTACTCTTTGACATCATAATTTAGAGATAGCAGCACTAGAACCACTGATTGGAGTAAAAAAAAAAAAAAAAAGAAAAAAAAAAAGAAAAAAAAAAAAGAAAAAAAAAAAAAGAAAAAAAAAAAAAAAAAAAAAAAAAAAAAAAAAGGAAAAAAAAAAAAAAAAAGGAAAAAAAAAAAAAAAAAAAAAAGAAAGAAAAAAGCTGATTTTAAAGAATAAAGTTTGGAAGCAATTATTTCCTATAAGTCTAACATAAACAAAGGGGAACCACTCTTGACTTTAAGTGGGTTTAGGGTTAGTTTAATCGGAAAATAAATAAATAATTTATCAGTCAAGAGGTTCCCCTTTGTTTAAGTGAGACTTATAGAAAATAACTTTAGAAGCTCTAGAGTGTGGAGTGCTCTTTCATTGCCATTAAACCCAATGGTGATGAAATCTTTTTTAAGACTCAATTTTTTTTCTATTTAACCCATAGATGGGACAAACCAAACAGAAAAGATGGCCTTTTGTCAGACATGTAACACATTTCCCTGTGTAATACAAAATTATCTGTACATCAAAAATGCAGAAAGAATTCAATAAACGCAGAGTCTACTTACTAAGCAGCGTTAAAAGTACCAAATGGTCAGGTGTCCCCCCGCCCCCACACACACACTCACCGAAGATCCAGACCCCACGACCTTATATAGTTTCAGCAAAAGAAAGAATTGTACACCAACTAAAGATTCTCTTTTGAACTGCAGGTCAGTACAACTCCACTTGTTAGAACCAATCAGTCGACAGAAGCAGGGGAAGGGAAGGGGGGAAGGGTAAAGAATGTAATATACCCCCCCCCTAAAAAAAACCCAGCAAAGTTGAATAGGGTGAGGTACCAATGCCAAAACAAATTGCAAAAAGGAATTTATCAGTTGAAATGTAACAGAACTTCAAAAAATGGATGGCAACTCTCCAAGAAATCTGGAATTGGACCATCAGCACTTGGCAGGGTGGGGGTGGGGGGTGTACGAGACTAAATGGATGATTTTCAAATTTCCTATCATCAGAATCCTTTTATAAAAGATAAAGGGAGAAATGTTGGATGATACAGACTAAATGACTGACTACCAATGGCTTTTAATTCCAGTAAAATCTTTGAACAGAAAAATACCATAATTATTTGTGTGTAAAAGTAAAGTGATCAGGCTGGCCTAAAATCGGTATCAGCCAGACAGCGAGGGAGTCTAGCACTAGACCGAGGAGATTATTTTAGCATCAGCTCCTCATTTTACCACACAGATTCCAGTGTTACTCATACGCCGAGTTGGTGAGGGTCAGTATTGAACCAGGAATCTTGTGATTCCTAGCGGGACACTCTACCGACTGAGCTAAACTGGCCCTTCAAGGATGCACTATTTTCCCAGAATTTTTAATCCAAAAGTTTGTTGGCATCCATCAGTCTACTAGAGATGATGGCGTAGTGTCAAAAAAAAAAAAAAAAAAAAAAAAAAGTGTAACCACGTAACCTGGTCAAGTTGATATGGAGGATGTGCTGTCACACAAGCAGCAGGTCCCTCCCTCTCTACACTGCTGTTGTGGTCCAAAGGAATGGGAAAAAAACAACAATGCAATTTGGCAACGATAGTGTCACAGGAGTTGCTGAAGTTCAGCATCACACCACTTTATGGACTCCAGCTCCAGATTTGGTTTCGGGGTTTATTCCCCTAGCCTTTCCTTGAATGAGGTATAGCCACTAGGTTTTATAACAGACTTTTCCTTGTCTAGATGGATTACCGTCCAAGGTTAAGGAGTCCCTGTTAACTGGTTTGAATTCAGAGTTTTTCTTCTCTTCGACTGGTTGCCATACCAAGGTTCAAGAGTCGAGTCTGCCTGACTATTTACCAATAGTTGGAGAGAGAGTGAGAGAGAGAACATTTGGTTTCATATCTTTTCCATCATATTATTGCTATGGGAAATGCAAACAGTCTCATACAGGATTTGAACTAGGGTCACCAGGCTCATTTCTTATGACAATAACCATTACACCATGAGCACCACCATGATTTTTAATAATAATAATTATAAAAATAATAATAATAATAATAATAATAATAATAATCTTTTTCAACTAGTATATTAGGTCATAAACTGATTTTGAAAAGTCAGTGACACGTTTGGTTGACCAAGAAAATTATGCTTACAAATTTACGCATCAAAACACTGCAAGGTTCAATCAAGTTTATCACCATCAGATACAACAACAACTTCACCTCCAGATTTTTCCATCATTTTGAAAATTTGCAACAGTAGCTTCACTTAAATAACTAATTTGTAAACTAATAATCCAATTGGGCTCAAATTTTGACATGTGCCATTTGAAGGTTAGTACAAAACACTGCAAGGTTCAATCAACTTGTATCACCATCAGATACTATAACAACTTCACTTCTTCCTCTGCATATACTTTCCATCTTCTTATTAAAAGATTAAAAAAAGGTGCATTCTTCCTACTCCCACATCATTATCAATATTCTTTACCCTTGGATTATTCACTAGGTAAAGTCCATAAACAATTTCCTGAAATAAATAGCCATTAATGCTGCATTCTGAATAAAAATGAATCTTATAATTACTATTAAAAAAGATCTGGGCAATTAAATCTAACATTTCCTGCAAGAAAAGAACATTTTTCTGGATTTAATGCTGAACTGGTTGAGTAATCTTTATTGGCTTGGGAATTGATAACCACTTGTTTGGGAGTTCACAACATTTATTTTCAATCTATTTAACTATGTCACACCTATTCTGGATTTAATGCTTAACTGATATGCTAATCTTTATTGACTCAGGATTTCATACCATTTGGAACTAAACAGCATTTGGTTAACTTGAACTTAACGGACCTAAATTCAACCATCGTATGTCACCCCACCGAAAGAAAAAAATCAGGGAATTAACCAAATTTAATGAAATTTTCAGTGTTGATATATTAATGAATAAAATATATAATGCACTTGCTATTTTATTTAAAAACTTTCACATTTTTTCAGGTCAGTTAACACATATCTTTGAGAATCTGTGTTACTTCTCAAAGATATGTGGTTCCAAGTTAACTGACCTGACAAAACCGGTAATTTTCACCTTTAGTTAAAATTCCTAGCAAATAAGGCAATTAGAGTAACCTCCCTTGATCCTCACTTTGAACCAAGCCGGTAGCTAGTTTGAAAGTTTCTGCGTGAAATAAACAAATCTTAGAAACTTTTCGAAACAATACAACTGTATGCTTTAACACAAAAATATCATAAAATGTGTTCTTAATAACAATTAAGTTCATTTCAGATAATGCGCATGCACAATTTTATGCAAGGAATTTTGACAACTAAAGGTGAAAATTACCCAAAACCCATAGATTCCGGGTGGAGGGTAGAATCATCTCAGAATCAAACTAATTCTCTATCTACCTGCACCTCAAAGTATCTTCCACCTTCTAGATATTGTAATCTGACAGAACAGCAAAGAGGTTATGATTTAAAATCCCTGTGACATGTCATATTCTCTGATAGTAAGATCAGACTTTGGTAGCCAGTAAAATCTAGATAAGTGTCTTATCTAGAAATCTCACTAACCCCTTTATGATAATGAAAAGTTATGTGGGATTGTCTGCCCTTGTTTGGCTGGAAGAGTTGTCTTCCCTCGTGTTTCGTTTTTTTTTCCTCACCAGGCGCTCTGACTATTTAAGCAGGCAAGCGCCAAGTTTGAATCCCCTCTTTCTTCTCCGGGACTTGACGAACACACATGGGTTAGATAGTTTGTCTACACCCTTCTTGTGTGTGTGGGGGGGGAAAACCCCACACAGACAACGTAGTAAGTGACTTTGACTTATGGACTCTCCATAACTTTTATACTTCATTATTGTATCTTATCCCTTTTATGTGTTACTTACGTATAAGATGATACATAGTAGATATATATCTTGTAGACAAAAAGTAGACAACCAAGGGCTTCAAATCGATCTACTATGTGACCAGTGTGGAAGGCTATGTATGAGCAAGGCTGACCTGATCAGTCACCAATCTGTGCATCGGTGGGATGGACTAATAAAATACCCTGTGCTCCCTGGAATTACCTGTAAATGTGGGAAGATGTGCAAGACTTTGGCAGGACTAAAGAGCCACTTTCGTGCAGCTCATTGTTGAACTTTTTGAAGCTCACCGTTATATTCTTTGAACTGTTAAACATTTTTTTTTTTACATTTTTTTTATATATCAAGCAATGGCAATACTTTAACACGAGTTTGCTGCCATCTTGTATCATCTTATATGTATCTTCTCCACGTTTGTATTAAAGTCCATTGTGTATTTAACACCCTTGGTTGGAGTTGTTTGTTCAACTAATTATAATTAACATTATTACCTTTTTCTAACCCAACAGTTACCTACCAGTGTCATTTATGACCCACAGATGACCCCTGTGCATTATTTTCAATGTGTGTGGAAGCCTTCAAACTTGCCAGGCCATGAGTTGAGGTTGAAAGATTCATTTACAGAAGATCTTATAGTTCAGTAAGTGTCATACCCAAAATACCCTTGTGGGGTGGTGACATCTTACCCCCTCTGCAGTCAGCCTGTTCTAAGCCCTGCTGACAAATATACTAAGAATCTTGTTATATTTTGTATGAAAACAAATAACAATAATAATGAAAGAGTCCTAAGCCAGAAATATTTGGGTAGATAAAAACCAGGTAGCAATTCACTACCCCCCCCAAAGAACAACAAAGCCATGGAGGAATTCATGACCCACCCCAAACAACAAATAAGTTTATTATGCAAGATCAAGATAAAAGATTTAGAGGGTTATTGGATCATCTTGCTGGTAGGGGTGGGTGGTCAGGGCTTAAGTTGAGGAACAAAAAAAGTACGTGCTGATTGAAGATTTTAAGATCCAAAATCAACTGAAGGAATCCCCTGATTAATGTGGTTTTGATTAAATAAATTGTGCCCTTGTCTGCTACGTGCGGTTTAAGATTGGATTAGTTTGTGTTGAAAGATGTGACATATTAAATGGTAATACGGACATTAATTCATATGTATTGTTTTCTCTGAGAGCTTTAATCTCTTGTTGCATAGCAACCAGCTGTATCGACTGAAATTATTGCTTCCCTATTATTTTTAAGGGACTGTTTACATTTAACAACAATATTTAGTTTAGTTTGTTTTACGGCATATCAACCTCAGTGAGTGATTTAATGCCGACAAAGTTTTGAAATAAATTCATTTCTAATGAATACTCAATTTTGTTTATGAACTCATGTTTTTCTATTTAACCCATAGATGGGACCCTAACAGGTACTACTGCTCCGGGTCAGAGTGGACCAGGGAGCAATGGTGATGAAGGGGTATTCCACATTCTCCAGACCTCCAAAACTGGAACCTCACCATCAGATAGAGTTTTACATCATTCCCAGAACATGAAGACCCTCAGCCACTGCTTCTAGAACAATAATAAAGAGTTGTGCAATCTTTAAAATTTTTCAACAACAAAATAGACCCTTTTTTTTCTTCTTTCTCTCTTGGATTAATATCAATTTGAACCATCTTTATTTTTGGTTGATTTTTATGTTATTAGATCTTTGTTTTTTCTGGAGAACCAATTTGAAGGGAAGACAATTACGTCTTTCTGTTTCCAAGCTAGGGTCGAAACTATATTTTAACTAACACATGTCTGTCATGGTGCATGAGATTTGTTCCTCTGGGTCAAGGGTCACCAACAGTCCCGGTAGCTTTCCATGGGGACTCCCCGATTTCAAATTTAACAGAGCTAAATTTAATTCTAGCTACAGGGTCCTGCTCACAATTCATGAACTCTCATGAATTGTAACAACAACAAAATAATCCAGTGTGTTTTTTTTCTTTCTCTCTTGGATTAATGCAAACTTATACTATCCTCATTATTTGGTTGATTTCTATGTTATTAGTTCTTTGGTTTTTTTCTGGAGAATCAATTTGAAGGAATTGATATAAGATTTTTTTTTTTAAGTTTCAGTGTGTTATCATACCAATACCCAACTTTTCTCAAGTGATACTTTTTGATATTCAAAAATAGTTGAAAATCAACCAAAAAAAGTTGAAAATCGACCTACCCTAGTGTACCATAACATCTCAATTTCCTTGGGTATTAATGATGAATTGTCGATTTTCTAACCAAAATTTAAAAAAATCTTACTTTTTAATTTGTTGCATCTTTTTGAAAATATATTAGATAAGTGTTATATAGTACCTAAATAATGAGAATAGAATTGTTTGTTTTTCCTATAAATAATGTCTGACAAAACCTTAGAAGTGAAAAAAAAAAATGAGATCTCATAGGACTTATTAATTCAACCTAGCAATTTTACAACATTTCAACTCGATAGGTTATTTTATGCTGAAGACGTTTTGTTTTATTTATTCTTGATTGGTATTAAAAAATTAAAAAAAAAAAAAACTCAATTAAAAAAAAACAACATTTTCTTAAACTATTTCTATTTAACTCATAGATGGGATCCTAACAGGTAGTACCACTCCGGGTCAGAGTGGATCAGGATGTAATGGCAATAAAGAGGTACTCCACACTCCTCAGAGCTCCAGAATTAGATGGAGTTTAATGTCCTATACCACCTCAGTCCGCCTGGCCGGAAGTCACGTTTGTTTTCCTAATCCACCCCAAAAGATAGACTTTGTTTAAATGTAATACTCAACATGTTTAGAAGTCTTTAATTTAAGGGAAATATCTCAGGTAACTAAATGAAAAGGATCATTTTTAGCCATTTTTTAAAAATAAATTCTTATAGGAATGGGGCTCTGGGATTCTCAACAGGATGTTAAGAGTTTTAACATCATACCCAAGACTGGTGTGTCCATGTGTAGGAGTCCATAGGAAAATGTCACTTATGTGTTTGTCTAGCTTGTTTTGTTTGTCTTAATTGTATGGTTTGTGAGATGGGAAGCAAGTGGTTGTACAATTGCTGTTTTGTAGGGTACTGCTTCTGAGATTTTTCGCCAAACGTTTCGTTAGAGTCCAAGTTGTGCGGCCATACACTAGTTCCAACTTTCAGTCTAAAATATTGTTTCTCAATAAATACTCAAAAGAAAATATTATGGAAAATTTTCAATAAATTGATTTCCCGTTTACATTTAATTAACAATTTAAATTTGAACAAACATGAAAAAAAAAGTTTCTGATTCTTAAAAACAACATTTAATAAAAGGGAAGAGTAATAGCAGGTGGGGGTGGGGGGATAAAGAGAGAAGAAAAGGATGAAATAATTAGTTTTCTTTATAGAAAAAAAGCAAAACTTTTCTGAAGGGGGGGGGATCGGAGTGGAGATGAAAAGAAGAGAAAGAAAATAGAAAATACGCATTAATGTGTGTGTGTGTGGGGGGGGGGCTGGCGTCAAATGAAAATTACCAAAGTCAGATGAATAATTATTTCAAAATACCAAAAACATTTTGAAAATTACCATGTAAATAAACTTTGGTTCAGATTTCTTGGGGTTGGGGTTGGGGTTGGGGTGGGTGTTAAGTAGAATCAATCAATATGCAATTGAATTCTCCAGTATGATCTTTGGGGAGAGGGAGGGGGGCGTTCCAAGCAAAGAGTAACATTCTATCCAATGTTCCATTGACCCTACAGAAGATACCCCCAATATGCATATTTGACAATGAGTCAGGTCGCTCAATATGTTACTGGTACTATGTAACCCAGTGCTACCTGTTTCATAGTCGGATCATTGGCGAATAAACAAGTAGCCCCACAGATTTTGGTGAGGAGGGTGGCTAGATACCCTACTTTGTCTAGTGCTAGTGAAATGAAGGTAGTCTCCCTTGCTTTCTGGCTGATACCAATTTTAGGCCAACCTGACCACTACATTTAACCAAGACATTTTGTGCTAAATTTATGGCATACCCTATAGCAGGTGTCTCTTGTATGTCACTGAATAAAATATTCCAGAGATTAAAACCCTGGGGGTGGGGGGTAAGAATCAACTGTGCAAGAGTTAGACTTTAATGTGCGGGTGTGAAATGCATTGAATCCAAACACCAGATTTTCTTATATGGGCCCAATTGGCTGCAGTTTGGGGGGGGGGGTCTTTTATATGGAGCCCAGTTGGGTGAAGGTTTGGTGGGGAAAGGGAGGGGGGCTCTTATAAGGGCCTCATTTATGTCTAAGAGGAACTATCAGTATATAATTGGGCAAAAGTTATAACCATCAACCTCTCCCACATCCACTTACATGAGGGGTGCGGAGAAACGGGGGGAGTGGGGTGGTGGTGGTGCGAATATTTCCATCCATGCGTTTATTTATCTGTAAATAATTCCAATGATGATAAACGCTACAAGTTACTCTGATGCAATCGTCCAATTCTGAAAAAGGTTTTTATTCAAGAGTTTCCTCTTTAGTGTGTAGGCAGAAAAAGAAAGAGAGAATTAAATATTTACATAATATCTATCTTTTGTTTACACAGATTATCTCTTAAGATGGCGATGGGGGGTGGGGTGAGAGGGGGCGAGGATGTAGGGTGGGGTGCGAAGCTAACAAAGACAAACAAATTGAAAAACAACTTTATCTAAAAATGAAAATATTCAAGTGTCAAGTACCCCCCCCCCCGCCGCCGCCGCCACACAACAAAAACAGTTGAAATTTATACATATACTATTTCATACCTATATAGCATTTTCCAGACAAGTTTTTCTTAGTTATAGATAAATCAACAAATTCCTATTTACATAGAGTAGCCCCACATCCCACCCTTCAACCCGGTATCAGTGAGGTATATGATGTTCCCCCCCCAAAAAAAACCATTGCTACTTCCTGAAACCATACATAATAAAGAACCCTAGACGGCACTTTTTAAAAAAAAAGGTCCCCTCCCCTATGTACGCAGAAGCAGATAAATTAAATTAGTCAAAATAAGAGATTAACACTAAGAAAATAAAAGTATCAGTTCATACTAGATCACCAAAGTTAAGCAGTGATCTCAGTTCATAAATAAAAACCCTACAATTTATCAAAGTTTAATTATGTTTCATCAAATAAAATCTGTGCATTGCAGGATGCACTAGATTAAAAATCTGTCAGCATCACAGTATATATATATATATATATATATATATATATATATATATATAAGAGAGAATGACTTAATTGTAAATTAAAAAATTGAGCTATTTTGATTGTCGAGAAAAAAGAAGTAACCAAATAAGTTGAAATAATGAATGAATATAAAAAGTGCTTAAAACATATGTAGAGCTGGTTTAGAATATATATATAAATATATAATAGTTTTAGAGGAAAAAGTTAAGGGTCTACCATGAAGTAACCAAATAAGTTGAGATAATGAATGAATAAATATAAAAAGTGCTTAAAACATGTAGAGCTGGTTTAGAATATATATATATATATATATAATAGTTTTAGAGGAAAAAGTTAAGGGTCTACCATGGTTTCAATCCAAATGCTTTCACCAGGACCCTACCCTACGCTTAACTAAGTCGATGTAATTCCTTAGTTAATTTGGATTATTTACTGATGCCACTGCAACGGAAAAGTTAAAGTGCCAATTGGATATTATATATATATATATTTTTAGGATATTATGTGCTTAATTGAAGTCATACCTAATTTGAAAATTAATTAGTTATAATTAAATGAATTAGGCGTGCATATCGGTTTAAATGTAAGGCGTAAACAAATCGAGAAAAAGTCAATCTCTGTATGTACATTTCAGCCTATTAGGCCTCATCAGCAGAGTTAATAGACAGGGTAGTGCTTTGTGCATGATTCGAACCAAATAAGCTAAAATGTACATACATAGATTGACTTTTTCTCGATTTGTTTACGCCTTACATTTAAACCGACATGCACACCTAATTCATTTAATTATAACTAATTAATTTTGAGTGTCATAAACGTGCATGGCAGCTTGACAATTCGAGACATAAAACATTATATAAACAAATGCTGATGATAGTTGGAGAAAGACATCAAAACATCAAGCAACCATAAATGCACATGGCGAATTTGACAGTTGAAAATCAGCAAGCAGCCACAACTTTTATAGTCTATCTCATTTGCATACGTATCATATGCAAATGAGATAGACTATAAAAGTTGGGGCTGTTATATTTTGTTATTCCTAACATTTTGAGAAATTACAAAAATGTTGTTGAAATTAGTTTTTGTAAACCTGATGAAAAAGCAAAAACAAAACAAAAAAGCAAATATCAAGGAATACACCCTAAATGTCCCCCTGACCACATTGTAGGTATTTTGGCTCTTCACCTGGGTTGACCCAACTTGAGGTTCTTTATACTGAGAAATGCCAGCAGAACCTGAAATCAAATGGGACTCTGGGCTAATCCTTCTCCCATAAGAAAGGAGGAATCTAAGCAAATAGTCCCCCCCCCTATCATCTAGAGAAATTGAAAGACCCAAGATGCAATTTGAATGGAATAATTCACAGCTAAGTTCAACCGATCTTTAAAAAAAAAAAAAAAAAAAAAAAAATTCTTTAAAAAAATGTAGTATCGTATGCAAATGAGATAGACTATAAAAAGTAAGTAAGTAAAGTTGTCGGGGCGGCCAAAGTCGGTATCAGCCAATCAGCGAGGGAGTCTATCCCCTTTTCACTAACGCTAGACTAAGGAGATTGTTTTTGCGTCTGAGGTGGAGCTCCACACCTACCATCCGCTCCTTACTTTACCGCACAGATCCCTGTGCTACTTATACGCTGAGTTGGCGAGGGCCGGTATCGAACTAGGAACCATGTGGTTTCTAGCCGAACGCTCTATCGACTGAGCTAACCCGGCCCCCTATAAAAGTAGTTTGCCTCAATAGCAAGGCGGACAGCTATTAACTGATACCTACAGATAAACGTATATTCCAGAGATTGATTGATTGACTTCACATCAATATGGCGTCGCCGATACCAACCATAAGTTCCTTAGAAGACCCTGATTTCGTCGAAACTTGGGTTAGATATTTCGCAGCATTGGTGAAGAAGTTAAAAGACCAGAAAGCCTACCCTGTACAGAAGAAGTGATACTTTCCCCTGAAAGCCCGTCCAGATTTATGAGAATCTTCAGAAGTCAGAGATCTATGAAGGGAATAAAGCCATTTCGGTTCAGTGAGGTGTAGTACCGTATGCAAATGAGATAATACTATAAAAGTAGTCTGCCTCAGTAGCAAGGCAGATAGTTATTAACTGTACCTACAGAGAAACGTACGCTCCCGAGATTGACTGACTTTTTATAACAATTAAAAAATTAAAAAATGAAATAAAATAACATATTTAGTGTTATGCACTTAAAATATTTTTTTAATGAGACAGAATTTGAATATTTTTAAAAAGATGACACAGTAAAAACTAAAAAAAAAAAAAATGGTAGGTAAAAATCAATTTATAATTCTAATCAAATTTATGCCACAAAATATTCTGTTTCTATTGATCAGAACTTTAAGAATATTTAGGTTAAGATGTTTTAAAATTCACTGAATCTGGCTCACATTGATCCAGAGTTGCAATCATTCAAGTTTAAAGAAGGTTTTTTTTTTTAGATTTTACTAGCAGCGGCTACCCGGCGTCGCCTGGGTAGAGGTTTTTTTTAAGTTAGTCCTGCAGATCCATTATTACTAATCGTGATTTGAATCCTCGTGGGATGCCCTATTTAAATCCCTAAGTAAAAAAAAAAAAGAAATTGAATTGTGACCTTGCATTGATCCAGCTACTCTGAAAAAAATTTAATGTCTACTATCTAAAATATTAAATGAAAAAAAAATCCATGCTGTTATCATTTAAATTTTATTTTTTAATTATCTTCACGATATAAATAAAATCTATATTATTTTTGCTCAAAAACCAAGCCCTGGTGATATTTAATGTGTATATATATTTACTTTGTCGTTAATTGTTTTATTTTCGAAGTTTCCTCCGGACATACACATACACACAACTGCCCTTTATATATATATATATAGATTTGAAAGGAAACATTATATTCTCTATCAACATTGAACATTCTTTATGAATACTAGCAGGACCCGTGGAATTTCCACGAAACAAAACAAAAATCAAGAGGAGCTAAACGATGATTTGCAATTCCATTACATAAAAATCCTACTGTTTTCTTTGCAATAAATAATACAAAAATAAGAGACAAAAGAACGACCCAGAAAAAAAAAGTTGGGCTGAAAATTTGCCTGGCGCTAAAACATAACATATATTAGGGCACTGGACGATATAAGATTAAAATTACCAAAATATATTCCGTAATTCACAATCTCAATATTACAAATAAAACAAACCTGTAACTTTTCTTTGTAATTCCTTTTAATTTTACGTTGGGCATTAAGGGCCCAAAGTAGAGTGTTGCATGTCATGGACGGCTCAGTCACCAATTTATCAGAGACCAATGCACCTACTAAATGGATAAGCAAGCTAGACTAGTTAGTGAGTTCGGTTCTCACTGGGTGGCGCGCACTTCTGACCTAGTCTCTCAACTTAGTTAAGCTTGGTCTGTTTCTTAGAATCTTTAATATCAACATGGCTTGTGACACCCTGACCTATTTCTTGAGAAGTAGTAGGGTATACACGTGAATGTCTGCGTGAAAAAACAAAAAACAAAAAACAAAAACAAACAAAAAACTAGTTTTTACCTACTTGGGTAGGTAAATTTATCTGTCAGAGATCTTTCACCTATCAAGTTGTCTAACGACAATAACAACTTGTTTTTGATGAGTCAGTATTCTCCAATTAATTTTTTTTTTTTTGAAAGAAAATAATTTAATATTTGCAGTGATGATGATAGCATTTTAATTTAGTGCGTCCTGGGATGCACGGATTTGATTTGAATGAGTCCTCGAGAAATCTGATGGGCCCAACTAAAGTTTCTTAATAAATTGCTGAGTTTTTATCTATGAACAACTAAAGCTGTCTCACCACTACCTTGTACCCCATACAGTGTAATTTGTTTCCAAAAAAATATTGAAATGTATTTGCAGTTAGCTTGAAATGGTGGGGGGTGGAAACACTGGGACGCATAGATATGATTTTCATGCGTCAAGGACGCAGGATGCGTACTTATCAGCATCTCTGTATTTGAAGTGAAGAAAAAAAAAAAAAAAAAAAAATAAAAAGAACTGAGAGGATGGAAGATTTGGTGTCAGGAGGATTCGGAAAGGACAGTTATGGGATCTTACAGTAGAGTATGGAATTAGAATAACAAGGGTTTTCCCGAGGATTGTCAAGGATTCAAAGGTTGCATTTAAACTAATAAAAATCCTGACATTTTTTGTATTATTTGGATTTTTCGGACAGTTGGCCTCATATTTATTGTTACATACATAACATTACGGCCAATGTGTATTATTTATGACTTTTATATTTTATTAAAAAGATAAAGGACCGATTAGCTCACAAGGTATGGAGTTCGATGGCAACCCCCGCCAATTCAATGAATGAGTAGTACAGATTAGGTAATCTGATCTGTGCAGTAAAGTGGGGAGCTGATGGTACGTGTGGCGCTACATCTCATAAAAAAACAAAAACAATCTCCTTGGACTAGTGCTGGCGAAAAGGAGATGACTCCTTCGCTGTCCGCCTGATACTGACAACAGGCTACTACGCCGCAACTTTATTAATTAGATAATTCCATGGAGAATGAGATATTGTCTACATTTTTATAATAGTTTGTTCATTTTTGTTTGTACGGTTGCTTTACGGTTACCCCACCCCCCAAAAAACAACATCAAAACACCCCCCCCCAATACCCCAGTAAAATAGAAAAGGCACAATATTGCTCTTTTAACCATTTTTTTTTTACTTTATTCGTTTTCGTAGCTTAATCTTCTTAGAATGTGGTTAATAAAAAAGAAAAAAAAATCAGGTTAAACGTTTATTTCAAAGGTTTAAAATTGACTTTGGTAGATTAAAATCATCCACTCACTGCAGGTGACTGGAATTTTGTTAATTAATATAAAAATACTAAATTAATAACTTTGATTGGTTAGATAAAACGGTAAAATCTTTCTTGCACTCGTTATTTTACAATACTAAATATATTTTCTTTATTTGTTAAAGAATAAAGAATCAAGAAAATATATTTAGTATTGTAAAATAACGGGTGCAAGAAAAATAAAACATTTATTGCAAAAGCACGGACATAAAAGGAGGGTTTAGTTTATTTCATTGTAGGAATTTACGAGGAAATTGTTCTTCTTTACCGATAAAACAATCTAAAAAAAATCCAAATACTTATTGGTCTATTTTTTTTTTTTAGTGTGGTTTTTATTGGAATATATTTTTCTACGGATGTCCGCAAGAGAACAGATAAAAAAGACCTATTATTTAAAAACAAAAAAAAAAAACAAAAAAAAAACACGAATTACTACGCTTGTGGTCATCCATACTTTACTAGACAAGCACGCGTCGCTTGTCTAGAATTACTGATAGAGAAGTGCGCATTTTTGTACATCCCTTTAAAAAAAATGGGTGTCAGATTTTTAGACAGGAGTGCGATTCCAGTATTTACTATAGGTGCTGTTTGTTCCGTAGATACACCACTACAGCCCCATCCCCCCTCCAACCTCATCACTAGTTTTTATTTTCACCTGGATGTCTTTAAAAAGAAGAAGAAAAAAAGATGCTGAAAAACTAATTAGATTGCATTATTATATCAGAACTTTTAACCCCCCACACATTCTAGCAATTCTTCGGAATGTGACCATTAGGTGAGCCCCCTCCCACCTCCTATTTCTCAGAAAGGATTCTTTCTTTCTTACCTTTTCCTCTTTGTTCTCGTCTGACCTACATTCAAATTGAAGCAGAAACCAAGCTACTAATTCTTCTTCTTCTTACTACTAGTAGCACTATCTGTTAGTAATGCAATTGAATAACTAATAGGTACTGGCAAAATGAGCCTAAAATGCGTTTTTGACAAAATAGGGTGGGGGTACATTTTCAATCGAGTTTTTCTTCAAAACTTTATGTGTCTAAAATAAGGTTTGCATTAAATAGATATTTATTTCTAGAATCTAAAAATATAACATTTTAAACTGAACATCAGGCTTTTCACATTTTAAATGAATTTTATATATTCATTTTTCATAGCAAAAATACTAAATTAAAGTTCTGAAATAAAATAACTGATGCATTATAAAATTCATTAATTGATAAATCAATACTGAAAATTTCATTAAAATCGGATTATTACCTGATTTTTGGTAATTTTTTTTGCAATCGCGAATGTTACATAAAAATTGTAAATAAGCGCGTAAAACCATTGAAAACTAGACAGAATGGCGGATCGCGTCGAAATTGACCATAACAAATAGTTTTAAATCTATTAAAAATAAACTGCATATGTAATGATATTTTTCGATTATCGATTTAGACAAAGTTTTACCTTAAATAATAGATTTAATTATTTTTAATTCGCTTTTAAAATTCGTAGCAGACGAGAAAAATGCCAGTCCCTTACCAACAAACTCGACCGGCGTGAGAGTTAACGAAGCTGTAGTAGATGATAGAGTTACAGTTCTAACCAATCCCGAATTAGACAGACCTGCTGCTGCTGCTGCTGCTGGGCACGCACCCCAACAAACAAACCGTTCATCATTCTACCTACCTATCTGCTGACAGAAATGAAATGACGGGGGGTTCATCCCGTACCTTCCAATGGAGGAGAAGAAAAAAGAAAAAAAAGAGTAAAGACCGAAAAATAACAAATAAAAAAAATGGAGAAATAGCATCCATCAAGTTTTCTTTTTTTTTAAAGTCTTCCTAAGCCTCTGCTCTTTATTCGACTTTTGACTTTTTTGAAAAAGAAAAATAAAGAAAGGAAAAAACATAAGGAAAGAAAAAGGAAAAAAAAAAGGTTTTTAAAAAAAGAAAAAAAAAAGAAAGAAAAAAAAGGAAAGAAAAAGAAAGAAAAAAGGAAGAAAAAGGAAAAAATAAACCTGCGATTCTTCCTTCTCCCCCCGATTAGATTTTCGGAAGGAGGAAGGGGCGAGAAATGTCCACATAGAAATAGGAAGTAAGAGTGAGACAGAGACAGAGGGGTGAGAGAGAGGGGGTGAGAGAGAGGGAGAGAGGGAGAGGGGGAGAGGTGAAGTGAGGGAGAGGTGTGAGAGGGGAGAGGGGTGAGAGAGAGGGAGAAGGGTGAGAGGGGAGGGAGGGAGAGAGAGAGAGAGGAAGTAAGATAAATATAATGGATTAATAAAAAAAAACGAAAAATTGCATTTCGACGGAGAGGAAACAATGTGGTGTTTATGTTAACCCCCCCCCCCGAAAAAAATCAATGCAAAAAGATTGAATAAAAAAAAAAATTACACACACACAGTCACAAATGTGTAAAGTAGACATGAAAACTTCTGGGTTCAAAGAGAATTATCTTTTTTGTCTTAAAATCACTCCCGTTTATTTTGAGTCCGTCAAATGAACCAACCTGTAGAATAAAACAGATTGATCTTAACATTTCAGTTTAGATTCTTCTTCTGTGGATGCGATTTTTGGGTGGGTGGGGGTTGAGGAGTGGGTGGGGGTTGATGAGTTGGTAGAGAATAGGACTGAAGAAAAAAAGATTCAGAAAACTTTTCTCTCTCTTCTAAAACTTTACAAAAATCAGTGTGTGTGTGTGTGTGTGTGTGTGTGTGTGATCCGAAAGTCCCTTACAGTTTTAGAGGTAAAATAATTACATAATCCAAGCCAAAATTCTAGAAAATAATTTGATTATAAAAGAGGGGGGGGGGAGAATGATGATAAAGTGTTACTAATTTCATATAGCCAAGTAACTCACAGCAGGTAAAAGTCAAGTCCTTGCATATACATTAGGGTAGGTCGATTTTTTACTTTCTTTTTTTATATCAAATTACATGAAACACCGGAAGTTGTGTATTGGTCTATAAGTACTGATACCAAATATTAGATCTTAAACTTGTACCAATTTTTGAGGAAATGGCATCAAATATCGCAGACAAAAAGCACTGAAAAATCCTCGGTTTTACAATAATGGGGGGGGGGGGATATTTTTATAATTTCGTCATCGAATTTCATTTTGGTAAAATAAAATCACAGAATTCCTTGGGTTTAAATACTGAAATTGTTAGATTTTCTGATCAATGTTTGACCAAATTTTACAAAACCGACGATTTTCCAGCGCATTTTTGTCTACAATCTTTGATGCCATTTCCTCAAAATTTGGTACAAGTTCAAGATCTCATTTTTGGTATCATTACTTAATAGACCAATACATAACTTTCGGTCACTGATTTGATATTTAAAAAAGTGAAAAATTGACCTACCCTAATGGATATATATGTAAATATTACATCTATCTATATAAAGTTTAGGTACATAACTGCAGAATTAACGGAAATTTACACGGTTGGGCAACTTCGTACAAGAAGCATAGAGTCAGTTTTTGTTTTTCAATAATAAAACAAGCTCATTAAAAAAAAAAAAATGGTTTACATTTTTGGACCATATGACCATTAGGCACCCCTTTTGCGATCTCGTTTCAGAAGGACATTTTTTTTTTTTTTATTTACACCGTCAAAATCTGGTTGATTGTTAACAGACGGATTTTAGAGGTTTTTTTTTAAATTATAAAACTAACCCCTAACCCTAACCCCCTAACAAACAACTAGATTTTGACGGTGTAAATGAAAAAAAATGCCCGTATGATATGAGATCGCAAAAGGGGTGCCTAAAGGTCATACGGTCCATATTTTTACTACCTCTAGCAAGCATTCTGTTATGAATTATAAAATCAGATTTCTCATTTAAAAAATTTTATTTAGTGGAGAGGGTGGGGTGGGGAGTGAAAGTAATTGAAGGAATTTAGGTCAACTGGGTGCACATTCTTTGTAGAGAGAAAGTTTAATGTTCAAGACTTAAGAGATGAAAGATGTTGAGATTAAACGGCTGCTTAGTTATACACTTTAGATATGAGAAGAAAGGTTTGGTTTGGTTGGTTGGTTGGATTTTACGGCACGTCAACCCATTGGGTTATTTTATGCCGAATACGTTTTTTTTTCTTTGTAAGGTACAGCTGTCACGTGTGCAGCCACCTGCATATCATTCCAGATCTTGCTTCTATTGGTAATTAGGTATAGTGATAGGGGTTTAGTTATTTTTTTAAAATTAAGTTTTCTGTTGAGGATTTGAACACCAAGAGAGTGAGTGGGTGATTTTTGTAGGTCTATGAACTTAAATTCCTTGATAGAAGGCCGGTTCTTTTCAAAAAGTTTAATATCCTCTTGGGATCTATTTTTCCAAATAGTTTGTCCATGCTGTTAACATTGTAGAAATTTCTTCGAGTGTGGGAGAGGTGTGTGCATTCAATCAGAATATGTTTTATTGTTTACCGGTTTCCACGTGAACATTTATGCGGAGGTTCTTCTTTTAGAATGAAGGAGTGGATTAGGGAATTAAATCCGACAGTATGTAGAAAAACAGAAAAAAACCCACAAAGTATTCCAAAAGATGAGTTTATTTTATGATGGTGAAGTTGACGTTATAACGTTTCGATTTAGGCAATCTTCATCAGGACATGAGGTAAAATGCTGCGTGGTGATGGTGGACGTCTTGCGAAACAGAAGAAATGCTGTTTGTATATGAAGAAGGGGGAGTAACCGGTGTTGGCCTGGTGTTGATTCCAGGATGTACGAAGACATTCAAAAGATGGCGAGGGACCGTGGTCGCTTTGTGGAAATGCACGGATATGGGACGGGGAGAAACTAAGTTGATAGAATTGAACAATAGTGGGAGAACATTTTATGGTAGGATTTATGCCAATATGTTACAGATTTTGTGTGGTACAATGGGTTAAATTGGATGTAACTTTAAGTGGAAAGAAATTGTTAACAGACACAAATAAATGGAAAAGTCGGTAAATGCAATTTTAAAAATGATAAATTTTGAGTCAAAGGAGGGAGAAAAAAGAAAGAAAGAAAGAGTGATCAGTCTAAGTTGATCTAAATCGTTAAATAAACATGTGAACAGTTCAGCGAACTATTTTAAAAAGATATATATATATATATATATATATATATATATATATATATATGTATATGTATGTGTGTAAAGAAGAACCATTTTCTCGTTTATTCCTACCATAAAATAAACCGAACCCTCATTTTATGTCCGTGTTTTTGCAATAAATGTTTTATTTTTCTTGCACCCGTTATTTTACAATACTAAATATATTTTATTTATTTTAACATTCACTTCAATGTGTATATTCTAAAAGTTTTTATTTTATTTTGTGAGAATGGTTAGTTTTTAAAGTGGGGGCTCGTTTTACAATTTAGGCATAAATTGGATCCTCCTTTTATGACCGTAATTTTGTTTTTTCGTCGACGATGATTAAAATCTGACGTTTTTATTTTAGAGTGCCAAAAAGAAAAGAAATAACAACAATAAAAAGTAATATTCAACTTTTTACTCGTAAATTCCTGCCATAAAATTAGGCTTGGGTATTTTATAGTAGGAATTTACGAGTAAAAAGTTGAAGTGTAAAAACGGACCACCCTCTAGAATCTCCCCCACCAAAAAAACCCACTCTAGTGAAATAGCTTTGATCTATTGAAAACTGATGGTTGATAAAGAACAGCAAATGAAAGGAGAGAGAGAGAGAGAGAGAGAGAGAGAGAGAGGAGAGAGAGAGAGAGAGAGAGAGAGGTAATGGAAATATAGATAAATATAGATAAGCGATTTGCAACTGAAGTCCATATTGTCTCTGGTGGTCATATATATATATATATATATATATATATATATATATAATATATACCACCCCCCTCGGCACGAGCCGGATGTGACACAAAGTCAATTTCTTAAGCGGAGTTTAACAGGTTTCAATTCAGAGTTTTCCTTCTCCTAGACCGGTTGCCTAGCCAAGGTTAAAGAGCCCAGTCTGCCCTACTAATAGTAGGGTAGACTGGGCTCTTTAACCTTGGCTAGGCAACCTGGTCATAGCTGGAGGGAGAGTAGGATTCATACTTTTCCCAAGAGTATTAGCGCTAAGTGAAATGCAATTACCACGTCCAGGATTTGAACTCGGAGCGACGAGACCACTTCCCATGACTTTAACCATTACACCACGCGCTTCTGGGTGTCTATATAAGTTTTTTTTTTGGGGGGGGTTCATGCAGTCAAAATTGGGGATACGCAATAGTATTTTAGTGGTCAATGAAAAGTGTTTTACATTAGACATATTTATAGTTGTATATAGATATTTTACCTTGTTGAATCTGGTGTCAATCGTGTCTCTAACTTATCATCATTTCATTGTCATATCAGTCTCGGAAGACTATAATGTAGAGTTTTTGTGCCCCTGAAGTTACAGCGCCTCCTGTGACTGTGAAGTCCAATGTTCGAAAAACATTCTCGGCCAGAGATTCAGAAGAAAGCAGCGGCAACAAAGCACCGACACATCAACATCTTCAGGGACAGCTTTCACATGCGGTCGAGAACTTACAATCAAAAATTCGTAATCGATTCGACATTTAACAAAAAAGTTGATCTTTTGATTATCATCGAAAACGTTGGAACCAAATTTTACCAAACAGATCAACATTAAACACAACACTTGACTTGAATAAAAAAAATAGCACGAAACTAATCTTTCTTTTTCTTTTTAAAGAAAAAAAAATGCCCTTGTATATTAATGACTTATTTTTACCAGTAAACATTCATTTGCCATCGAATTTATTTAGTTCTTAAAGTTTATGTGCAATAAATTAGTTATATTTCTACAATGCACAAAACATTTTGATATTTTTTTATACAATTCCTAATCATATTTAATCTTAAAAATACAATACTTTAATCTTTAAACATCGAATGATCCACTAAACTAAAATAGGAATCAAAGAGGTCAACAGATAAAAGAAAGAAAAAAAGGGGGGGCGGGGGTTGAGGACTAACTGAAATAGACAGATTGATAGAAATAATACCCGGATGTATCAATCTATTCTGAAAATATTTGAAAAGAAAGTACAGTGTAACCTCGGTTCTCGAAGAATTCTGCAGTCAAAAAAAAAAAAAAAAAAATTGAGTACAAAAGGCTTCAGTTGTCGAACAAATTTTCGTACTTCGAAAACCAGAGTTGACGAAAACGGAAGTCGCGCAAATCACTACCAAACATTTACATTTTTATGTGTTATTTGTTGTTTAAATACATATCTTTCCATATTATATATAACAGTAAACACATAAATAGGTTATTTATGTGATGGCCAAAAACGCATTAATCCACTTTACACTGTTTATTATGGGAAATATTGTTTTAGTTTTCCAACAAATGGTTTCTCGATTATAATTTTGGAAAGAATTATGTTCGAGGACCGAGGTTTTACTGTAATCATCTTACTGACCTCCTCCCCACGACAAAATGGCAGTTTCGTTTTTCACAGAAGAAGATTGTGTTGCGGCAATGAGCTAAGTGTGAAGAGAGCGTGTTATGCTAGGAAATAGTCATTTTTGAATGTTGACTTATCAAGGAAGTGGGCATTTAATAACCAGACAGGGAAGGGGAGGGGGGAAGAGGCAGAGTGAAAATATTTATCCCCTCCCCCACCCCATGCGGCTGAAACAGAGGGACCCAAAAATGATCCAGTTTCCTTTGATCTTGGCTTTTAGCCTCAAGCCTTGACTGATATTTTTACCCTTTCAAGTGCAATTTGGAGTTGCAGCCAGGGGACCCCCACCCCCGTTGCCCCTCCCTCCCTGCACCGGAAGAATGAGGTTCTGGCATGAGGTTAACTGAAAGTGACATCAAAAGTTTCAGAAATTAAGATTTTTTTTTCCCGCATTTGTTGAAGGAGGCATCAGCAACCATTTTGGCTAAAAGACTTTAAAAGGATTTACCAAAGTCTGTGATTCATTAAGGCTAAGAACCTTTTTTTTCCATTTTTTAAAAATAAAGAATGGATTGCCAAAAATGTTTTTTGTTTAAATCTCTTTGGGGTAGGGCGGCAGGGTAGCTAACATTGTCCTGTGGTCCATAAGTGCCTAATTGCAGACAAAAATGTCTTTGGTCTTCCAACATTGCACTACTTTATGCCAATAACACAGTATGATTCTGTATCGCATATCTTAGGGTAGGAGGAGGCGCTCGAGGTGTAATGATTATCTTTGTTGGAAATGAACACGGCGATGAGAGTTCAAATCCTAGATCAGTCTGCTTGTTTTTACACAGTGCTAATATCCTTGGGAAATATATGCATCTATTTGGATTATTCGGACTATTGTTCTCATCTTTATTGTTACATACACAACGTTTTGACCGATGTGCCTTCCAGCTTTCTTCAGGTGTTTCTCATCGTAATCGGGAGCCTTCACAGAATTTCGAACTGAACCCTTTATTCAATCCACGAGGAGTTGACTATTCTGATTCCGTTAACCATGACTGGGAACAAGTGTTAAGAAGGGTAATTTATGAGGAAGTGCGTACCGGTCTCCTGCCTCAAAAATTGCTACCCGGTGACTATTAAAATAACGACCCAGCTCAGTCTATTCAAAACTATCCATCTTCATATCTATCTCAATTTGTTCATATTTATCTATATTACTTTAAATACTAAGATTTTTTTTATTCATGTTTGTTTAATGTCTTGTTTTTAGTTTAAATAAACAAAAATTACGACAAAAAAAGAAGCGACCCCCCCCCCAAACAAATACATTTACTTGTCGAAAATATCTATCTATCTTCATTTGTTCATATCTATCTATATTATTTTGTTTATCTATCTATCCATCTTCATATCTAAACAAGAATTACGACAAATTATGATAAATAAACAAGAATTACGACGAGCTGGGATTGTTATTTTGATAGTCACCGGGTAGCAATTTTTGAGGCAGGAGACCGGGACGCACTTCCTCATAAATTACCTTAAGAAGCGGTGTTAAGTATTTCACCTTACTAGCGCATTGTGTATGCATAAACTCTTCTAGTTATGAGGCGCCCGTGGTGTAATGGTTATTATTGTAGGAAATGGACATTGTGACACACATACATATCCTGGGTATAATATTGGGTATGATCCTATCAACGATTAAGTAGTTAACCAGCCACGTATTCTGGCTGTTGATTGGCTGAGGTTTAAACCACGTGACATCGCTTAGTATATAAATTTAAGTGGTGGATTGCAGCACTGCTTATATACTACAAATAATCCAACAGACGAGGCTGGTAAAATATCCCATAGTTCTAATACACTTGGGAAAGGTATGAATCAAACTATTGTCCTTCCAGTTATGGGTCAATAGTAATCAGACTGTGCTCTTTAACCTTAGTATGGTAACCGCTCTAGAAGGAAGACTGAATTCAAACTGCTTAAAAATTGACCTTGTGTCACATCATTCTTGAGGTGGAGGGGTTGGGAAAATACACATTTTACGGTAGAAAATAAAACAAAAAATACAAAAATTTTTAGAAACTTTTTTACGAGGTAGGACAAGATATGAATATACTTTATTATAATGAAAGACAAAGGGCACATTGCGTGGTGTAATGGTTAGCAAGCTCGCTTCGCAAACCATTGTTAGCGAGTTCGATTCTCATTAGGTGCCCCATACTTCTTGCCGTGTGCCACATCTAAGCTAAGATTAGTAAATAACTATAATGGAAGACAAAACCCTGTAATTTTAGAACCTTTTTAACGAGGTAGAGAAAGATATGAATCAACTTTTTATAATGGAAGATAAAAACCAGCAACTTTGCCAAAATTAACACGGACAGAATACAACTGGATGGGCAACCAATCTAGGAGAAGGAAAACTGAATTTAAACCAGCAGTATTTTACTTTAAAAATTACCTTGTGTTGAATCTTGGGTATGGGGGGGGGTAGGAGTTGGGTAAATAAAGTAATTGCTATTTTACCATAAAAAAAACAACAAATTTATGTGTAAACCAATGCCCCCCCTCCCCAACGCACTCCCCAGGGTTCCAAAATTGGAACTTCACCATTAGAAGCAATTTAACGTCATACCCAGCACACTAGGTAAATAGAAGGGGAGACTGGGCTCTTTAGCTTTGCCACAACCGCCAGTCTAGGAGAATGAATTTATGCCAACTGTACTCAATATCAGTGATAGAGCATATGTAATTCTAAGATCGAATAGCATAGACAAAGAGTCAATGTCGCTTAGTGACTGTCAGATGTATTCAGCTTAAAAATTGACCTTGTGCCACATCCTGCCTGAGGTGAAGGGGTTAGGTAAATTCATAAATCCACAAAATGAAACATTTGATTTAGCTAACTGGATACAAGCCATGTCAAGGAGAACCTGTTGTGATGTAATTCTAGCAGACTATTGTTAGTGAGTTCGATTCTCACTGAGTGCACCATACTTGTGGTCGTGTATTGAATTAAACAAAGTTTTATTAATTGGCTACAGGTTCTGCCAAGAACTAATGTTTTTTTGTTTTCATGAAACTAAAATCAACTCTAATAAGTAAAGTAGCAAAGACCTTGCGGCTTCCATTCTGATAGTCTGTATCCATGTGGAATGTAAGTCAGTATTTTTGTAAGGAGACCAAAAATCATTCTTTTCACAGTTATTTATAGGAGAGAGAGAGAGAGAGAGAGAGAGAGAGAGAGAGAGAGAGAGAGAGAGAGAGAGAGAGAGAGAGAGGGGGGGGGCAAACGAAAATACTTGTATCCCAGTCCCACCCGAAATCTGTTTATCCATCTTTGTTCCTCTTCCTGCCTGTCCCCCTCAGCCCCCACCCCTCCCAAAAGAAAACTTATCACTCGATTCCGTTCCTTTAAAGAATCATTCTGGTCATTCTTGGCACTGACCATCTGCAAAGCTCATTTAGATTTCAAGTCTTCTACTTTCAATCCAGACATCACAATAAACAATGAGCCTTTAGTTTCAAATGGAGCCTCTCTCTTTCTCTCTCTTTATCACCCCTCACACACAGAATCTCTCTCTCCCACACACACGCACACAGAATCTCTCTCTCCACACACACGCACACAGAATCTCTCTCTCCCACACACACGCACACAGAATCTCTCTCTCCCACACACAGACACACACAGAATCTCTCTCACATATCATATACTGTCTCTCTCACACAGAGTCTGTCTCTCACATGCTGTGTGTGTGTATGTCTCTCTCTCTCTCTCTCTCTCTCTCTCTTACACACACACACACAAAGAATCTCTCTCTCTCTCACACACACACACACACACACACACACACACACACATACATTTATAAAGATATTACTAATACTACAGTTCAAAAGAGTTGGACAAAAATGATGGGGGTTAAATGTTAATTTACCATAATTGATTGCATGATGTAGGACCCCTACCCATTAAAAGAAATCCTGGATCTTATTGGAATAACCAGTGGCACCTTCACTTATAAGTTTAATTCGTTCAGCTGGTAACTGAAGTTCCTCGTATATCAAATAAAATTTCCCCATTGAAATAAACTGAAGTGCCATTAACTCGTTCCAGTCCAAAACCCAAATACCCTAAATTTATTTATACACTTTCTTTTTTTTTTAATTAGAAAAATAGCACCGTATATGACTAGAAAAAATAGCACTGTATTGTAAAAAAATATAAAACATATTGTATGTAAACGTATGTTAAACATATTATTGTAAAACAAAACATAAAATAGAATGTAATGAATTATGTACTGAAATATGTTTCAAGGTTTATTTTTCCTTAAACAGTATTTTTCTTTGGAATAATAAATGAGGAAATTTAACTGTTTTAGTGAACTTATTACCACAAGTGTGCCTGAACCTCAAATTTTAGCTCTCAACACAAAGCAAAAATTTTTTTTTTTAAATTAAAAAAAAAAAAAAAAAAAGACCAAGTAACAGTCAAGATACCACTGTATTGGAAGGCGAGATATCTGTTAGACCAATGTTTATCCAGACTCCACAGACTCCAGGTTCTTATAGATAGACAAACACTTTAATTCTTTACTTCAATGGTTCCGGAACATGATTTGGTTATGGGGCACTATTCTTAGAGCATATCTTGGACAAGAACAGCCTGGCCGAAACCCATCCTTCTGCAGATTGACAATTGGTTTAAATTCAAAGTTTTCCTTCTCCAAGACAAGTTACCATACCAAAATTAAAGAACCATGTCTGCCTTACTATTTACTCATAGCTGAGGAGAGAATACATTGATTCATACCTTTCCCATTGCCCTATGTGAAAGGCAAACAGTCTCATCCAGGATTTGAACTGATTGCCAAGCCCACTTCTTACACATGTTATCCCACAAGCACCGTAAGCAAAGTCACTGGGGCAGCCTAATGTCGGTATCAGCCAGACAGCGAGGGAGTCTATCCCCTTTTCACCAGTGCTAGACCAAGGAGATTATTTTAGCATCTGGGGTGGGGCTCCTCACTTTACCACACAAACCCCTATGCTACTCATACGCTGAGTTGGCAAGGGCTGGTATTGAACCAAGAACCTTGTGATTCCTACCCGAACACTCTACCGACTGAGCTAAATGTAATATTAAATGTAAATTTTAAATATGGAACTTATATGCCATCTAATAAGGTAAATACTTAGTGGATTATCTGACGATAGGTATTAAGATATCAATATAAGAAGTTGAAATTCTAAACTTTTTTAAATAGTGAAATTTATCCATCCTGAAGAAAATATGAATAGGTAGAAAAAGTTTATAAGAATATGAGTTGTTTTTTTTTTTCTTTCTATTTTTTGAAGAAATAGAATCAACGATATCAAAACTTACCATTTTCAAAGAAAGATGGTAAAATTTCTGCAGAAGATTCGATGCCAAATAGGACGTTAAAGTTAAACTTAATTTGCATTTTAAATCAATGCGGCTTAGAATTTACGTGATTTTTATCAAGATTATCAAGGGAGTCTATCCCCCTTCACTAGCGCTAGACCAAGGAGATTGTTTTAGCGTCTTTACCGCACAAATCCCTGTGCTACTCATACGCTGAGTTGGCGAGGGCCAGTATTAACCAGTGAACCCAGAAGTTCCCAACTGAACACTCTACTGACTGAGCTAAACTGGCCCTATGACCCCAAAAGAGTTGATTTGCCACAAAACAACCAACATAACCTATAGGCATAAACTAACCCTAGATGGGTTGCCATGCCATTAATGATGATATTGGTCCTTCTATTTAGAGAATATGGTCAAGTCACATTGTAAGCACCAGTTTGTGTTAGATCACCAGTTAAGCAGCAATGAGCCTGTTCAATACTTAGATGGGTAACCACTTATGCAACAACTGTGAGCAACCTGAATCCTTTGTTTATCATAAATGACTTGATTCTGCTTTAAATGACCCAAAAAGGTTTGATGTGCCATCAAACTAAACAAGCAAGATATTTAGTTATCATCTTCGAAATTCTTTTCCAAAATGGTGAGTGGGGGGATGGGGTGGGTGTGATGGAATAACAAGTTAAAAGAGAATTACATGGAACCAAGACATTAAAGACTTTTTCCATTTTTCAATTTACGAAAAAAAAAAAAAAAAAAAAAAAAAAAAAAAAAGTATTGTGTGCATAAAAAAATAGATATTTGATGAGCTTTAATGACCCCCCCCCTCCCACCAAGTTACTAATACAAATGTCTGTAATGAAAGACGCACACAACACAGAGTGCGACCAAGTGGCACCCACTTTGAATAAATTAGAAATCCTAATGGGAAGAGGAAAATTCTTGCTTCAATATTTGATTCAAATTGAGGGGGAGGAGGAAATGAGACTCACAGCCAAGTAATTGATGGGGGGGAGAGGCGAAGCTATGTGCACACACATACGTGTACACACACTTATGACAGGAAGAGGAAAAGACATTCAAAAGATTTTTTTGCAAGAGAACAGAAATACCTTGAAAATATTGAAGCCATATATATATATATATATATATATATATATATTATATATATATATATTGACGCGAGACATTTGCAAACCAAATTAATTTTTTTTTTTGTTCTTTTCATTTTAATTTTTTTTTTATCTATTTGTTTTTTTGTTTGTTTTTTTCTAATTAGAAAAAGATAATTGCTAACAGGGTGGATTTGAAATTGCTTTCTTTGACTTTTGACTCAATGAGAGAAAAAAAAAGGAAAATTTAAAAAAAAGAAACAAAGAAAATTTTAATCTGAAAGACATTAAGAATTCACTGTTGGAATTTGTTGACACCAAAAGGCGGGGGGGGGGGAGAGGAGAGAAAAAGAAGAAAACATACATTCTTCATCCTTAACCATTTCACTACCAACTTAGATTGAAATTGTTTAGCAATGATTTCTTTAAAAAAATTTAAAAAAAATATATATATATATATATATATATATTGTTGAGAAGAGAAGATATTGCCCTTAAAAGATAGTTGGACTTGCCCAACGGAACACAAAGATAAGAATATGCAAGGTTATTTGTAGTGGAGTTACCTTGTAGTATTCGTAGTCAAGTAGCTAGAACTGTTGGAGAACTGCGTGTTGACTATTATTTATATTCCTCTACAAAAAGTAATAAATCTTTTTTTTTCTTCCAGATCTGATAAATTCAGTCCCAACATTTATGCTGCTAGGCTTTTATAGGTAAGTAAACGTTGGTGATTTTGTTTTATGGCATGTCAACCCTTGTTGGGTCATCTTATGCCAAAGACGTTTTTGTTTTATTTATTCTTGATGGGTACTCAATTTGTTTTTAACACATTTATTTCTATTTAAACCTAAAAGGTACTACCCCTCCAGGTCAGAGTGGACCTGGGAGTAATAATGATAAAGGAATGTTCCACATTCTCCAGACATCCAGAACTGGAACCTCACCATACAGATAGAGTTTAATGTCATACTCAGGGCAATAAGACCCTCAGCTACCATATTCTAGCACATATATTATTAAAAAAACAGACACTTAAGATGAAAGGGTTGAACTTAGTGAATAAAGCATTTTCCAGTCCAATTTGCAACAAAATTGTGTGTGTTGGTGGGTGGGGATCAGCATTTTTTTTTAATCCTCCAAATTCTTGATATAAAGGAGAGAATTATGAAATGCTAAAGAGAGAAGCACCAGTATCATCATGGACTGCACCAATGGGTTGCCAGAGTGGTATAACCTGTTAGGGTCCCATCTATGGGTTAAATAGAAAAACATGTGTTTAAAAAAAAAAAGTGTTAAAAAAATTGAGTACCCATCATTACCATTACTCCCAGGTCCACCTGGAGTGGTAGTATGTGTTAGGGTTCCATCTATGGGTTAAATAGAAAAACATGAGTTTGAAAAGAAAATTGAGTACCCATCAAGAATGAATAAAGCAAAAACGTCTTTGGGATAAAATAACCCAACAGGGGTTGACATGCAGTAAAACCCAACCAACAACTTTGGTGGTGAGCTGGTATAACATGGGCATTATGTAGAAAAATAGATACAAAAATGGATTTAAAAAAATGTTGAGTTAAAAAAAAAAAATCCTAACCTTTCTCCTGAACTTGTCTTTCTCCCGTCTTGAATATATTTTTAGCTTTCATTTAATCAATGAAGTTGTCAGATTTTTAAGCTTGAAAAGGCTAATAATGCTGGCAAAAGTTTAAATTAGGTCTTGTATTTTGGAACTTATTTTACACCTCCCCCCACTTTTACTCCCAGCTTCATTCTGACCCGGAGTGGTAGTACCTGTTAGGGTCCCATCTGTAGGTTAAATAGAAAAACGTGAGTTTAAAAAAGGTGTTTAAAAAAAATTGAGTACCCATCAAGAATGAATAAAATAAAAATGTCTTCGGTATAAAATGATCCAACAAGGGTTGACATGCTGTAAAACCCAACCGACCAATGGATCACCTCATAATAATAATGATAATAAATACAAAGGGTTGCACATGACTTTACTCCTATAATTATGATTACAGTCAAGTCACTCTGAAAGCACCAGTTCCCAATAGATCACCAAAGTTAAGCAGCGATGAGCCTGTTCAATATTTAACTGGGTGACTACTTGTTATATACCCTACCTATAAATGTGATGAAGGGGTGCTCTACATTTCCCCAAACTTCCAGAACTGGAGTCTCACCATCAGATAGAGTTTAACGTCGTTCCCAGGACACGAAGACCATCAGCCACCGCCTTCTAGCACCCATATGATAAAAGGGGGCTTGGCATGAGGGCAATAGGATAGGGGCAATCATATAGGTTCAATACTTAACTGGGTGACTAGTTGTTATATACCGTACCTATGAGCATTAATGGGTAAGTCCCAATCCTTATAAATATGGGAGTATTATGCTGACTGGGTAGTCTTATGCCATTAGCAGTGTCTTACGTGAATTCAAAGAAATTCAAACAAAAAGGAAATAAAAAAGGACAAAAAAAAAAAAAAGATAAAAAAGAAATAAATTATCTTTTCTTATTCAATAAAATCTTAGATAATCAAAACAATTTTCTTTTAAATTATTCTTTTTAACTAGCAGTACCTGTGGATCTACCACAGTATCAGTGATGCTGATAGCTTTTTGATTTAGTGTGTCCTGGGACACATATTTACTTTGGATGAGTCCCGGGGGAAATTTATGGGTCCCACCTAAAGTTTGTTAACTCTTAATGTTCTATACTGCCTCATTCCACCTGGCTGGAAGTCACATTCATTTTCTTAATCTACACCAAATTATAGCCTTTGTTAAATGTAATATTCAAGTAACTTCCTTCTTCAAAGGGTTGCACATGAGTTTGAGCAGCAGAAGAAGCTCGTCAGTCTGTTAGACGAGGCCAACATGCAACACTAGCGTCAAAATGACTACATGCTTTGTCTAAGAATAAAAAGAAAAGGAAATACGACCTTGCAAAATTGGTAGGTTTACTAAAACTTTAAAAAGCTGAAAATAAACTTTGAAACTTGGGGGGGGGAGGGGTGAGAGAGGGAATGGAAGTTTGTTCTCTTTCCTTTTCTTTGCCAAACCCCCCTCCCCCCTAATCTGCAAAAAAAAAAAAGTCAAGGTTTTTGTCCGGTGGCAAAACAGACGAAGCTATTGAGCATCTGGAAGAAGAAGGAACCAAGATTTCGGTCAATGGCACTTGTAAAATATCTACCATATATACTTTAGTAGATAAAGCAATGAGGAACAGACAAGAAGAAAGTGCCATTAGCCATTATCCTGTGGGGTAGGGGGTAGAGAGGTAAGGAGGGCTTCAAAGACTGTTTGTATTGCTATGGAGACACGAAGAGAAAAAAAAAAAAAAAATATATATATATATATATATATATATATATATATTGGAAAACAACAACAATAAGACCTTGTGAAAAGTTTTGTAATTCAAGTTGTGTTGGAATTTGCTGTAAGTCGACATACAAACTGATAACGGACTGGACTTTCTTTTTGGCTTAAAACAAACAAATACAAAATTATCTTAACAAAGAGAGAATACATTTATTCTTTACATATACGTTTTAAGGGCAGAATGGTCTCTTTAACCATGGCTAGGTAAAAAGTCTAGAAGAAGGAAAATCTGAATTCAAACCTGTTAAACTCCACTCAAGAAATTAACCTTGTGTCACATCCTGCTTTTGCAGAGGGGTTGCTGTATATGTGTGTGTGCGTGTGTATATATATATATATATATATATGGACTTGTTAGCCTGAGTTTGATTCCTGGACTGTTCATTTGCATTTCATATGGCGCACCCTTGGGAAAGGTATGAATCTAATTCTCCCTCCAGCTATGAGTAAATAGCAGGGCAGACCGGGCTCTTTAACTATGGCTAGGTAACCAGTCTAGGAGAAGGAAAACTTTAAAACTGTTAAACTCCGCTTAAGAAATTGACCTTGTGTTGCATCCTGCTCGTGCGGAGGGGTTGGTGTGTGTGTGTGTGTGTGTGTGTGTATATATATATATATATATATATATATATATATATAACAATAGCATAATCTTTACAGATCATTGCCGTCCCTCACAATCCTATAACTCCACCACCAGAACCCTTCCTTGCATGGGCCCCCAAATGACTCATCAAACCTGCTGCAGATCCACAAAGTTTGATGCAAATATGACATTGAAAAGACTTCTTCCCCGTTGAATGAGATGATTCAGATCAATCAGATGATAAAATTAGATGCTTATGCACCACCATATGTCTCTTTAGACCAGAAACCGACTTACAGACCTTGCCACAGATAGCACAAGACACATTGTTTGTTCCTGGAATTTGCAATATATATATATATATATACACACACACACACACACAAGTATACCAACCCCTCCGCACAAGCAGGATGCAACACAAGGTCAATTCTTAAGCGGAGTTTAACAGTTTTAAAGTTTTCCTTCTCCTAGACTGGTTACCTAGCCATAGTTAAAGACCCCGGTCTGCTATTTACTCATAGCTGGAGGTTTTCATACTTTCCCAAGGGTGCGCCATATGAAATGCAAATGAACAGTCCAGGAATCAAACTCAGGCCAACAAGTCCATATATATATATATATATACACACACACACAAGTTAAGGTAGCGTGGACATGGATTCAACAGCGTCAGGTCACTGACAGTTTCTGGTCTATGAGATCTTGGTCATATAGGCAAGAAACTGTCAGTAACAAGGTGCCATTGAATCCATGTCCACGCTTCCTTAACTTAAATATAAATGCTCTATCAATGATATTGAACACTGTTAACACATCATATCAAATTTACTCCAGTGCAATTTCTATAGAACATCTACAAAAATCTTCCAAATGTTTTAAGTTTATAATAAGTATATATTCTTAGCACGTTCCTTAACTTTTCAAGTGGAATTTTTCTCCATTTAAATCTAAGAAAAAAAAAAAAAATACTATGACTAGAACAGTTATAAGTAGCTGACAACAACAAACACATCCACAAAACTTTTATTCAGTGAGGGGGGGGTTCCGATGGTGTGTAGTGGCAAATATGCTGGACTGGGACATTGTAGTAAATGGGTTTGAACTTTGGTTGTGTTGTTACATTCACTCTCGGACGAATATTTTTTGGGAAGGTATGAACTCCCTTATCTACCCAATGATTAGGTAAATAGTACCCTTACTTTTCTATAAGGATGACTTTGGCATTAAATAATACACAAAGGTTGATATGCCATTAAAAAAAGAAACCAAGCAAAAATATTCACTTCCCAAGTGGAGTTTTTTAAAGCATTTAGAAAATGAAAAGAAATAGTTAATATCTAATCTGTAATGAGGAAAGAGAGAGAGGGAATAAAGAGAGAATAAAGAGAGAGAGAGAGGGAATAAAGAGAGAATAAAGAGAGAGAGAGAGAGGAATAAAGAGCGAATAAAGAAGAGAGAATAAAGAGAATAAAGAGAGAGAGAGAGAGAGAGAGAGAGAATAAGAGAATAAAGAGAGAGAGAGAGAGAGAGGGAATAGAGAGAGAGATAAAGAGAATAAAGAGAGAGAGAGGGAATAAGAGAATAAAGAGAGAAGAGAGAGAGAGAGAGAGAGAGAGAGAGAGATAAGAGAGAGAGAAAAAGAAAGAGAAAAGAGAGAAGAAGAAAAAGAGAGAGAAGAGAGAGAGAGAGAGAGAGATGAGAGAGAAGAGAGAGAGAGAGAGAGAGAGAGAGAAGAATAAGACCACTCAAAAAAGAAGAGAGAGAGAAGAGAGAGAAGAGAGAGAGAGAGAGACTTGCGATACATCAAAAAGGGATCTTAATAGCAGGTTACCCCTTTTATCTTTTTCAATCACCCTCATTATGCTCTCAAAAGGTAATGGCTCTTCGTTCCCGATCTTTATGGGCCCTCAATATGTACACATTTTTTGCAACTTCTTTTCCTTAACAAAAACTACCTATCTATCCTTTCAGAATGTATGCTAACATAATATTGCGAACCCTAAAAGAACTTTAAACAATCACAAAGAAGACTCACCTTGAAACACAACGTTTCAGATGGAGTATACAGTGGCTGAAAAGTTGTTGTTTATACATGCCACAATAAAGATGAGGACAACAGTCTGAAACATCAGATTTATTAACATCCTAGTTACCTCATTTTTCTCCTTATAAGCAAATAAATCAAAAAGGTCCTAGTTATTTGTCTATATTTTTTAATAAGGCCAGAGGATACAGCAGCCAAAACGTTGTGTTTATACATACCACAATAAAGATGAGGACATCAGTTTGAAACATCAAAATTATTCACATCAAACCTCATCTTAAAAATACAATCAAATAACTTTCGAGAGGTTGCTATGTATAGTATGAAACAAAAACATTTTTGATACATGTACTCCCAGCTGATTAAAAAAAAAAAGATGAAAATAACATTTTTTGATACATCGCAATATCGTTATTCTAAGATATTAAAAATCTAAGTTAAATAAGAAACACCAGAACAAAGCACGATGATACAACAGCCTAAACGTTGTGTTTCTACGTAACACAATAAAGATGAGAACAACAGTCCAAAAAATTAAAATTATTCACATCAAGCCTCATCTCAAATGATGACTTTATTCTAAGGTAAATAAGAAACACCTGAACAAGGCCCAAGAATACAGCAGCCTGAATGTTGTGTTTTTACGTACCACAATAAAGATGAGGACAACAGTCAAAAAAAAAAAAAAAAAAAAACCAAAATTATTCAAATTCCTTTTACTTTTGAACATCATTTGTCATTCCACCAGTTATTTTTTTTAGACTATTATTTGTATATTCGTTTTTTTTTTTTTCAACACTTTTCTGGATTTGTACTTGAAGAAAGAAAACAAGTGTTCCAACCATTTTTCCATAAAAATTCCTTGATTAACTTTTAATACCATTCTGCACCCCCCTCCACCTCTTAAAGAGAGAATGGTTTTGCTATTAATTTCCAAATTGAGAAGAGGGTACTTGTCAATATTGTCAACGGACTGCAATTATTTTGATACACTTCATTAAGTCTAAGTTGATTTAGTTTTAACAAGAAAAGAAATACTAACCAACTATTAATATTAATCATAAAAAAAGTACATTAAAAAGAAAAAAAAAAGTAAAAAAAAAAAAAGAAAAAAGACAAAAGAAAGACAAAAGAAAAAAAGAAAAAAAGAAATGTTAAAAGACATCTGCCCTTCTATTTACCCATAGCTGAAGGGAGAATAATTGGATCCATACCTTTCCCAAGGGTATTAGGCTATGGGAAATGCAAACAGCCTCATCCAGGATTTTGAACTTGTTGCGTTGTGTTTATGATTATACTACATACCTTCAATACAAATAATTATATGGTTTCAAGTAATCATTCATAGTTAATAATACGTGGCACACATTTTGTATTCATGAATCTTAAATAATTCCAGCAGTTATTGGGTTAATTAAAGAGTACTCTTCCGGGCAAACAAATTCCATTCAATAATTACACAATAACGCAGCGGCAGAATAATGGACTACAACATGTAGGAGGAATAGACACATTGTGAAGAGACATTTCACTTCTTTTTATTGATTTTGTATTAAAAACAAAAAGAAACAAAACATTCTCTTTCTTATTTGTCTGTATTTTCTAGATGACGTTTTGTTGTAATCTAACAAAAGGTTACGAAATGAGAAATAACCCAAAATGGAGATTGGAAATGAAATGAAATGGAATCTTTATAACATTAATAAAATATAATACTTGCCAGCAGCATGAAGAAAAGTAACCCACTGCTAGTGGTATAAGACTACTCAGTCAGTATAATACTCCCATATTTATGAGGATTGGGACTTGTAACCTAACAAAAGGTTACTAAATGAGAAATAAACCAAAATGGAGATTGGAAATGAAATTAAATCTTTATATAAGATTAACACAATACGATACTTGCTTTAATTTTCGCTCCAACTCTAACACCCCATACTTCAACACAAGGGACCTGGCCTCACCCAATGTCACTCCGTCCCCTAAACAAATGCCGACAAAAATAGCCTGTGAATTGTCAAGATTGCTCCCATGTAATAGGCCTGGACCGAAAGGAACTAATTTCCCCTCAAAGGCCAATATGCTCACGCAATGGGAAGGGGGAGGGGGAGGAAGGGGAAATGGAGAATAATCATAATAGTTCCAATTACCGAATTGGAAAGACAAGGAAGCAAATATTCGTAACTGAATACGAATCTATCTTGCTGCTATACTACTGCAAAATGCCAGGTTATTTAGAAGTCTCATAACATCATAGAAACCAAGCAGCCAATCAGGACTCGGGGAATGGAATCACCCAAATGCAAGAATGGACTATTCTTGATTTCAATACTTACCAGCAGCATGAAGAAAGGTAAACAACTGCTAGTGGTATCAGACTACCCAGTCAGCATAAAACTTCTGCATTTATGGGCATTGGAACATACGCATTAATGTCCATAGGTAGGGTATATAACAGACTTGATGTGAATAATTTTGATTTTTCGGATTGTTGTCCTCATCTTTATTGTGGTAGGTATAAACAAAACATTTCAGCCATTGTATCCTCAAAATTGTTTTTAAAGTAAATTATTTAAAAATTAAAAAATCTTGAAAAGGGCTGACGTCTTTGGATATTATGCCTAGAGTTGTACAGGAAATGTTAATAAACAACTTTTTTTTCTTAATGATCGTGATTCTTCTTGTGACACATTTCGGAATGATAGGCGTGCAAAAACAATGATGTCATTATTTGAATTAGATCTTCTAAACACCACAACTTTTTTTACTTTTTTTTTTTTTTTTTTACTACTATTCTAACGTTGTTGCCATTTTGCTTGATAAAATTTTTTATTTTAAATACAAACACAAAACAGAATTTACAAGATAAGCTTTATTTTCTGCATGGATTTCATAAAGAAAGAATTCTTGACTAAAATCGGCCGCGGTGGGCGTTAAGGTGAAAAAATCTACCAAATAGATCAGCCAATGAAAAATCTGGATGTTAGAAGTGATTTAACTCTTAATTTCCTATACTGACTCATTCCACTCGGCCAGAAAACACATTCATTTTCCTAATCTACCCCAAACGATAACCTTTGTTTAAATGTAATATTAAACATATTTAAAAGTCTTTGATTTAAGGGAAATAACTTGGGTAACTTGAAATGAAAAAGCCATTTTTAGAGAAATCCTTATAGGAATGGGGCTCTGGACTTGGAAAATTCTCAACAGGATGTTAACAGTTAAAACAAGATTCATTGAATAATGGGGGGAGAGAGGAGGATGTCTAAGAAAATACAAAACCGACATTTCCATAAAAGAGAAAAAGAAAAAAATCCTCTTTTCTATTATTTATGCCTGGATCTTGCCCCCCCCCCTCCGACTTTTAGCATTAAACTAGTTTGAGCCCAGGTAAAATGTGAACCTTGCAAATGTCAATTTTTAAAGGACGATCCTAACCATTGAAATTTAGGGCAAAGCTATTATCAACCTGTATCATCATCAGGTCACACTAGCAGTAAGGTTTCCTATGACTCTCTCGTGACCAGTCCCTGTTATACTTGGCAGGTCTTCTACATAGCATCTAGAATCCACAAAGAGCTGATTGATGTAGGTTTTTGCTGGTCAGCCTACAATGGGTGTCCATATGTAGGGGTCCACAGGAGAACATCCTACAGCAGCGTCCAGCGCATTAGTCTTATTTGGATGATTTGTAATAGGTAGCAAGTGAGGATACAGCTGCTCTTTTGTGAGATGGGGATTTCAAGATTTGTTCAAGACAGCATCAGCGCTGTGGAGTCCGAACACAAAACCTTTGACTCCAACTCCTATTTTTGTCACCTCTGTCTAAATCTTCTTAATGTAATTAACTCATAATAAATATAAAACCATGATTTTTTCTAATCTATTTATAAGGAGTGTGCACTTTATAACTTTACCAACTAAACTAGGGCCATATAAAGTGTAAATTCAAATACAGATGGAACTGGCATATTTTTATCAATTGTAACTTTAGTGACCCCTTAATTGACTCCGACTTGAAAACCCTGACAGCATGCACCCTCGTTGTCTAGCTTTTTTCTAGGCATTTTATTAGATTCCAAGTGGTGCAGCCATACAGTAGCACTGATACTGCTAGGGTAAATATCAAGTATATAATTATGAAAGCATTTGTTAATCCATTTTTTTCCCCCCAAGAATCGTGCAGATTTGTCATAAATCGTTTAATAAAACAAATTGCACCAAACGGCTTTTCTTCTGTGCATTGTCTCAAGATTTGATAATGAGAGCAGTCCTCGCTGACAACAAGGGATATCAAGATTCAGAGATCTGGGTAATAAATCTGCACACGAGTCGGGGGGGTGCGGAAGTTTTCGTCTGGAGTTTGATGATTGGTCAGAGAATAAGGATGGGTTGAGACTAAAATGAATACAAATGACTAATTGTTGTTGGTCGTCTGAAAAATATTTGTCATAGGACAAATATTCTAAGCTGTGTCCAATCTATTGGTGACCAGATAAATATGCACAGTCCTCATAATCTCAAAACAGCCCCACCCCACACACCCTTAGTTGAGGGAGGGGACTTCCATTTAACTATATTAAATTGTTTCCAAATCTCCGCAGTAGAATGTTGGTCGTTTGGTTGGTTTTACGGTATATCAACCCTTTTCAGGTCATTTTGATATTTGGTTGCTTACAGTACCTAATGTTGCTTAAATTGTCACCCATCTAAGTATTGAACAGGCTCATTGCTGCTTAACTTCAGTGATGCAGAACATAGTACTTTCAATGTGATTTGACCATAAGTAGAAATGAAAATGAAAGAGTGAAAAGAGAGATGTTGTCTAAAAATTTAAAAGAGACGGAAAAAAGAAAAAAAAAAATCAAACCCACCCTGTGAGACTGGGGACCAGCTTTAAGGAAGTCTAGAAAGGAACAAGTCATTGTGTCCCGATTACACATTGTCACACAAGACGAACGCACTCCTATATACTCAAACAAGAACAACAACCACAGTGTGAAACATGTCAAACACCCTTGACTGTTAAACACTTATTCATGGAATGCAGGTTTTTTGCTCACATCAGAAACAATTATTTTAATGCAAACAATGTGAAATATCTAATATAAAAAGTCAACATAGAAAACATTCTGTCCCTTTTGAAGGAAATAAAATTCTACCATAGAATATAGACATGAACTTAATACCATATAACATGATCCTCAATGATGCTAACACATTGTTAAAACCAATTAGTATAAATATAAATACACAACATATATTACTTCCTAACCGTTATGATGACATAACCCCGGACGGGTTGATATGCCGTTAAAATCAACCAACCAGCCATTTATGATTATAAACTTGTTTAATTTTGAACAAATTGAAACACATATTCATCAAGGTATTCACAATTTTATTTTCTGTCTGGGAAATGAAAAAAAAAAAAATCAAATTGCTTTTAAAAATTCAAAGAATTTTTAGGAAGGTTTGCCTCACAGGTGACTGAGACAAATTAAAGAAAATTATTTAAAAAAATATATATATAAAAAATAAAAATTAAACCCAAATTAATTCTGTCTCTTCAAACAAGTTTAAAAAAAAAAAAAAAAAAAAAAAAGAAGATATTCTCTATTTTTGCAGCTGTGCACTGTATGTATGTGTGATGTGTGTATGTGTGCATGTATGTATGCAGTTGTGTGTATGTATGCGGTTGTATGTATGTATGTATGCGTGTGTGTATGTATGTATGTATGTATACGAGTGTGTGTGCGTATGTATGCATATAAAACAAAGTAAGAGATCTATTGAGGTAATTTTAGTCCAACAAGTTTTATAATCAACTTTTTGAAATAATATTCATAGAAACTAAGAGAGACACTCTGAAAGTAAACCTTCTATAGATATTACAGATGCAGAGATACAATAACATTGGATAGAGCAACTTTTCAGCTATAAAACCAGGATTTCTCTTCTCCAGTAATAAAGAAGAACATGCCTGCTGTGCTTATAAGAGAGAGAGAGTGACTTTTTAATAATTTGACTGTTCATCAAACAGGTGACCAAAAACAATGACGTCATTATTTGAATGAAATCTTCAAAAATTCTTTGACGCCTTGTTTGATCAACAGTTAAACTATTAAAAATTATTTTCCTGGTGGGGTCGTTACTATACTCAGACACACCGGAAACACCTGAGGAAAGCTGGAGGATATAGCAGCTGAAACGTTGTGTTTATACATACCACAATTAAAAAGAGATCAACTCAATAGTCCAAAAAAATTAAGACATAGTAGTAAGACACTTATTAATCCTGGACTTACGAAAACGTCCAAGGAAATAACTTATGTAAAAAAAAAAAAAAAGTAAAGTCGTCGGGGTGGCCTAAAGTCGGTATCAGCCATACAGCGAGGGAGTCTATCCCCTTTTCACTAGCGTTAGACCAAGGAGATTATTTTAGCGTCTGAGGTGGATAGCCACACCTACCGTCAGCTCCTTACTTTACCGCACAGATTCCTGTGCTACTCATACGCTGAGTAGGCGAGGACGGTATCAAACTAGGAACCTTGTGGTTTCTAGCCAAACGCTCTACCGACTGAGTTAACCCAGCCCTTATGTAGTCCCACAATATCAGAGGTGGACATTGATGGTATGGCAGTAGAGGTTGAACTTTTCAAACAATGATCTTGTGGCAGTCTGGTAGAATGGCATCCGATATGAAAGCAGAAGTATGTCACTTGATTCCACCATGCAGAAAAAAAAGTATCCACTGATAGTTGTGGTAGGTATTTAACCAACCTATTCACCATGGTTAGAATGTGACACAAGGTTGCAAGCATGATGCATCCATAGTGATGTGAAGTGACAAACCACATTTAACAACCAATGAATGAAGAGCATTTTGTATCAATTCACATCAGTGGGAATCCAGCAGATGATGAGCACATTTTCATTATAACAACAACAACACAGTCATTGATGCTGGAACAAAAATTAGGTCATCTGCACTATTAAATTGAATTTCTTTTTTCCGAGACAAAATGCAACATGAAGGATCTTGTTCCTTATTGGTGAAAATTCATACCCAATAATGGTGACTATGGAGAATGTGGAGAGGATAGTGTTTTGTTGGTTAGTTGGTATTTAAGACAGGTCAACCCTTGGGTTATTTCATTCCAAAGACATTTTGTTTTATTCATTCTTGATGAGTATTCAAACATTTATTTCAAACTCAATTCTTTTAAACACATTTTTTAAAACTCATTTTTTCCCTACCACTGCAGGTCAGAGTGGACCTGGGAGTAATGGTGATGAAGGGGTACTCCACATTCTCCAGAGCTCCAGAATTGGAACTTCACCATCAGATAGAGTTTGGTTTGGTTTGGTTTGGTTTGGTTGCATATCAACCTCAGTGGGTCATTTAACGCCGATAAAATTTTGAAATAAATCAATTCTTAATGGATAATACAATTTTTTTATAAATACATTTTTCTATTTAACCCATAGATGGGACCCTAACAGGTACTACCACTCTGGGTCAGAGTGAACCAGGGAGCAATGGTGATGAAGGGGTGCTCCACATTCCCCAAACCTCCAGAACTGGAACCTCGCCGATAGAGTTTAACGTCATTCCCAGGACATGTAGACCCTCAGCCACCGCCTTCTAGCACCCATATGATAAAAAGGGTTGGGGCTTGCCATAAGGATAATAGGGTTGAGGCAATCATATAGGTACTAGGGCTTGACTTAACCAGCCGATTGATCGGAGGGGGTCTCTCCGACCGCCTATCTAGCCCAAGAAAGGACCTAAGTGGAGTATTGCAAGTCATGGACTGCTCAACCACCTGGGTTCTATCCTTAAGCATCACGGGTCGCCAGCCATGGCCAACAGGTGGACCCATTTGGGGGAGTCTTACCCCTCTGCAGAGGTGCATTCTAATGCCCCACTAACAGGGTGGGAATACATTGTATTCATTTTTTTGTTCTTTTAATCATTCTGTAATTTATCAGGAGAGTTAATCACATTGATATCCATGATAAAATCATACCAACACACAAAAAACAAAAAACGACTACACCATAAAATGTAAATATGAACATACAATGAACATGATTCTCTAACCTCTAGGCATAAAATAACACTAGACAGGTTGACATGCCATTAAAATCAATCAGTGAGTACTATCTCAAGGAACAACTATGCAAAAGATATGTGTACCATGAACATGATTCCCTAACCTCTAATCATGAAATAACACTAGATGGGTTGACGTGCCATTAAAATAAATCAATCCTTCTTAAATAGAAGCATCAATATCATCATGGACAGCAGTTACAATGGGTTCAAAGATTATTTTGTATAAAATCCCATGGCACAAAACATTTTTTGATTAACAGTTCAACACTTTTTTCTTTTGTACAACATTTCATTCTATTTCTGGAAAATATGGCAGAGAGAATATTTCTGGTAAATATGACAGAGACGATATTTCTGGTAAATATGGCAGAGACGGTATTTCTGGGAAATATGACAGAGAGAATATTTCTGGGAAATATGACAGAGAGATAATATTTATGGAATAAACATTTCTATTTTATAAACTTGTTTTCATGTGATGATGATGAAGAATTATCCCTATTGTTTCATAGAAAGTAATCTCAAAACAGATCATAAGACTAAAAAATAGAAAAAAAAATGTTTTTGATAGATATTCTAATATATTTTATTAAAGAAATAGCTTTACATATCATGTATACCAAAAGAAACTATTCTCCCTCCAGCTATGGGTAAATAGTAGGGCAGACTTGGTCTTTAACCTAGGTATGACAACCCTTGTTGGGTCATTTTATGCCAAAGACATTTTGTTGTATTCCTTCTTGATGGTAATTGTTTTTTTAGGCTTAATTTTTTAAAACTCCTTTTTTAAATTTTTTTTTTATATTCAAATCATAGATGGGACCCTAAAAGGTACTACCATTCCAGGTCAAAATGGACCTGGAAGTAATGGTGATGAAGGGGTAGTCCATACTATCCAGAGCTCCAGAAGTGGAACTTCACCATCAGAGAGAGTTTAACGTCATACTTAGGACACAAACATCCTCAGCAACCGGCTTCTAGCACATAAATGGGTTGGGAGTTTGCCATAAGGGCAATATGGTTGGCACAATCAATCCAACTAGAAGGATCTTTTTTTTTTGTATCATTGGATTATTCAGACTATTGTCCTCATCTTTATTGTTATCTGCACAACGTTTTGACCGATGTGCTCTCCGGCCTTCTTCAGGTATTTCTTGTTGAACTCAGGAACCTTCTTGTCCAAATTATCAAACCTCATCTAAAAAATTCAGAGAATTAGACCTTTCTTTTTCTTTTTCAAAGTTTTACCTTTGACATTAATGCTATCAACAGAGGAGAATGTCAAGGCACAAAATGTGTCCAATATTTAGTTTTTACAGACATTTAAATTCTTAAAGCAAAAGGCACAAACTTCTCAAATGATTTCTTTATCACAAAACTTATTCTGCATCGAAGAATTAAAACAATTTCAGGAAAGTTTTTGAAACTGGTTCCATAATCATTTTTAAATTCCAATTGCAGAGATAAAGCCTCCCTCCTCCCCAACACCTTTTGGCCTTGGAGCTCAAAAGTCAGATTAGAAACATGCAATCAAACTGATCATTTATATCTGAAGGTTTTAGTATAAGCTGCCAGTTCTCCCATTGTAGCGTAATTATTAAGGTCCACTAGAGTTTGATAGTGGTAATAAAGCTGTGAGCGGACTGCTAGAGAAAGAGAAGAAGAAGAAATAAGAGAAAGTAAAGGTTAAAAAAGGAGGAGTGGACACACAATGGGTTGCCGATAATTTGACCGAAGAATGATGCCGGAAGATGAATTGAAAGTTGACTGGAAGCGGAAGTGACGTGGTGACGATGTAATTTTTATCATCCCCGGGACGGCATTATTATTGAGCTTTGCTGTAACCAAATACAGACCCTGTACTAACTCTCATAACAGTTATGTGTTGGGCATATATTGATCAAAGCATTTTTTTTGTTGGGGGGGGACTTACCCCTCTATAGGGAGATACAGTCAACATATTCTAAGCCTTGCGATCAGGGCAAATTTTAACGAGAAAAAACATGACAGAGGAACTAAAGGATTGTAAAGAATACTTTGCAGTACTAAATGGGTTAAAATGTTAAAGGGTTTTGATTAAATAAAGACATTTATTGGCTTTATATTAAGAGGTGGAGGGGTGTAAAGAGTGGGAGGGATTAGGGAAAATGTACAAAGAAAAAAAAAAAGAAGAAAAAGGCCAGAGTTCTGATGTTCCAGGGTGGTAACCAAGAATCAACAGTTTGCTGTATGAAAGCCTTTCTCTCTCTCTCTCTCTCTCTCACACTTGTCTTCTCTCACTCGTCTTCTCTCTCTCTCTCTCTCTCTCTCTCTCTCTCTCTCTCTCACTCGTCTTCTCTCTCTCTCTCACTCGTCTTCTCTCTCTCTCACTCGTCTCTCTCTCTCTCTCTCTCACTCCTCTTCTCCTCTCTCCCACTCACTTGTCTTTCTCTCTCACTCACTCACTTGTCTTCTCTCTCTCCCACTCACTTTCTTCTCTCTCTCACACTTGTCTCTCTCTCTCACTCACTTGTCCTCTCTTCACTTGTCCTCTCTCTCTCACTTGTCTCTCTTCTCTCACTCACTCTGTCTTCTCTCACTCACTTGTCTTCTCTCTCTCTCCCACTCACTTGTCTTCTCTCTCTCTCTCTCTCACTCACTTGTCTTCTCTCTCTCTCTCACTCACTTGTCTTCTCTCTTTCACTTGTTTTCTCACTTGTCTTCTCTTTCTCACTCTTTCATTCTTTCTCTCACTCTCGCCCCCTCCCTCCGGTAGTGTAAAACCATAGCTACTCATCAACAGCCGGCCGTGTGTGTCCCCCCCCCATCCCATCCCATTATTGTGTCATTGGCTGAAAAGGGTCCTGTGGAGGGGGGGATGGGGGTCGTATTGACCATCTGCTAAAGATTTATAGACAATTGATTTTTAGGTTTATCAGTTTTTTTGCAATGGCGACAAAATAGAAAATGAAAAGCTGAGATAGATAGGCATCAGGAGTTTGCTACAGAGATCTTTTTTTTTTCATTCATAGAATTACTTATTCAATGAATGAATTAAGTATCTTAAAAAAAGAAGAAAAGGAAAAAGAAGAAATGGGAAGCCGACGGAGGTAGGATGTGAGGTTGGGTGTTGGGGTGGTGGGTGGGAGAAATGCATCTACGTCAGTTAAATAAAGACCATAAATGTTTCTCTGCTCTTAATGCAATTTAAGAAGCCTTTACTGACGTCATAGGACAAGTAAAGGCAAATCTGCTTGAGGGGATAAACCACCCCGGGGGGAGGGAGGAGGAAGGAGAGAGGGAGAGGTGGAAAGAGAGATTACATCGACTGGGATATGAAGCCAGGTGCAGCTGAAGAGAAAGAGATGAGAGAGAGGAAGAGAGAAGAGAGAGAGAGCAGGATAGAGAGAGGATGAGAGAAGGGTATGAGAGAGAAAGAGAGAGAGGGTATGAGATTATGAGAGAGAGAAAGAGAGAGAGGGTATGAGAGAGAAGATGAGAGAGAGAAAGAGAGAGAGATGAGAGAGAGGTATGAAAGAGAGAGAGAAATAGAGAGAGAGTATGAGAGAGAGAGAGAGAGAGAGAGAAGAGAGATGAGAGAGAAATAGAGAGAGGTATGAGAGAGAGAAAAGAGAGAGGGTATGAGAGAGAGAAAGAGAGGGGGGAGAGAGAGAGAGAGAGAGGGATATGAGAGAGGGGATATGAGAGAGAGAGAGAGAGAGATAGAGAGAGAGAGAGAGAGAGAGAGAGAGATGAGATAGGAGAGAAGAGAGAGAGGATATGAGAAGAGAGGAGCATGAGAGAGAGAGAGAGGGGATATGAGAAGAGAGGATGAGAGAGAAGAGGTAGAAGAGAGGAGAGATGAGAGAGAAAGAGAGGGATATGAGAGAGAGAGAGAGAGAGAGAGAGAAGGGTATGAGAGAGGGGAGAAAGAGAGAGATTACATCTGGCATATGAAACCAGGTACTGAAGGCAGCTAGAAGAGGAAGAGTAAAAGAGGCCAAAACACTGAAAAGAAAAAAAAAAAAACCAAAAAAAAAAAAAAAAAAAAAAACACCTGCCGCTGCCCATCACAAACTCCTAATAATATTGACCATTGTCCACTTGTCCCTTTGGACATTTGTGTGGCCAGCTGTGAAGAGTTCTAAAAATAAGCCACACACACAGTCATTACAACTCTCCCCACGGTCACACTAGTGTACTCTTAAAATGCAGTCAATTAGGAGGAGGAGGAGGCAATTCCAGTGTGGAAATGCGGACCGTTTTACCATGACCTTGTCCCCCACGAATCAATCAATTTTGTCTCTCAATCGGTTCGGGCAGGAGGGGGGGGGTGGCACTTGGCTTATCTGGTAAATACGTTATTATCATTGCCGATAAGAGATGCGTTTTTAAACAAAATTTTTGTTTTCGATGATTGCAAACGATTTATCAAAAACTTGAAAGTTATAAAGTTCAAACTTTGGGGAATTGTTGTTGCACATCCTCCTATCTATAATACCAGGAAGTTCGTCTTTAAACCTTTAGAAAGGATAGAAAAACAGCAGCAGGGATTTTAGGTTCGATTTTGAGCCTTGACATTTTCAGTCCAATTAATTACAGCTGTGGCGACTTGTCTACTAACAGATTTATTAATAAACCAGTTTTAATCTCTCACAACCTCCCCCCCCCCAACAAAAAACAAATTGATGACACATTTTAGAACTATCATTATCATCATTCTTTTTAGCCTATATATTTTACTAGGAGTTGCCCGTGGTGTAATGGTTATCATTAGTGGATGGTTGGTTGTTTTATGGCATATTAACACTTTTTGTAAGAAGCGCGTGGTGTAATGGTTAAAGTCATGGGAAATGGACTCGTCGCCCCGAGTTCAAATCCTGGACATGCTAATTGCATTTCACTTAGCGCTAATACCCTTGGGAATGGTATGAATCCTACTCTCCCTCCAGCTATGGATAAATAGTAGGGCAGACTGGGCTCTTTAACCTTGGTTAGGCAACCGGTCTAGGAGAAGGAAAACTCTGAATTCAAACCTGTTGAACTCCGCTTAAGAAATTGACCCTGTGTCGCATCCTGCTCGTGCGGAGGGGTTGGTAAATATATATATTAACACTTTTTGGGTCATTTAATGCCGAATCAAGTAATTTTGATATTTGGTTTCTTACAGTACCGGCTATTGCTTAAATGGTCACCCATTGAAGTACTGAACAGGCTCATCACTGCTTAACTTTGGTTTCATTGTGACTTCATTATTGGAAGTGGTAGCATAAGTTCAAATCCTAGACAATGCTTGTTGCATTTCACACAGTACTAATACTAATAGAAAGTTATAAAAGTAAAGTTATTGGAGTGGCCTATCATCAGTATCAGTCAGACAGTAAGGGAGTCTATCCCCTTTTTATAAGCGCTAGACCAGGGAGGTTGTTTTTGCTGAGGTGGAGTAACACACCTACCCTCAACTTTCCACTTTACTGCACAGAACAGATTATCCAATCTGTGCTACTCGCGCTGAGTTGGTGGGGGACCAGTATCGAACCAGTAGGCAGATGCTCTACCAACTGAGCTATACATCCAACTATTCTCCCTCTAGCTATGGGTTGAATAGTAGGGCAGACTGGGCTCTTTAACTTTGGAATAGCAACTGATCTAGGAGAAGGAAAACTGAATTCAAACCTGTTAAACTGCATAAAAATTGACCTTCTCCTAGACTGGTTACCAAGCCAAGGTTAAAGAGCCCTACTATTTTACTTATAGCTGGAGGGAGAGTAGTTGGATGCATACCTTTCCCATGGGTATTAGAGCTATGTGAAATGCAAATAGCTGTGGTTCAGGATTTGAACTTATCTTGTCGTGTCCATTTCCTATGACCGTAACCATTACACTACGAACACCTCCAAGAGTAATCACTCTAGTAAGATATCTTATCATAATGGAGATTGTCACTGCTTAAGTCACAATACCATCAGGAATTGCGTAAGTTTATCAATGAGTACTTAATTTATACTCAAAATTGTTAATACAGAGAATAAATCTTACTTATTAATCATGTCTCTACGAAAATCTGAGTATGATTTACCTCAAAACAGCCCATGTTATTAGTGCATTTAAAATCCTGCAATGTGACTTATATATCACTAAGAAATAAAGGTTTACATAATATATGTTGTGGTTAATTTGCATACTGGTTTTAATAAAATTGGGTTTGATAAATAATTACTTGGTGTCATTCATCTCTAATATTGTTTTTTTATTCTCCAACGTATTAAAACCAATCCTATGAATAATTTTATATAGAAACCATTTAAAACATAATCAAAATAAATGCGATCTTTCTATGTCCGTTCTTATTTAATTTTGTTAGTCTTTCTAATTTAATATATTTTAAGAGTGTTTTATAATTCAGAAATCTTCTGTTGGCGAGATTTTATCTCGAAAAATATTAAGAATAAATTACAGGTTAACAAACAACACCATAGTTACCTTATTTTTCTTTACACTTGCATTGTGATAGCCTTCAAAACTAACCACCAAACTAATATATTTTATTACATTAAAACTTAAATACTTACTATTCTTGCTAGTTTGTATAATTCAGCATCATTCTGTGAGAAAGTTATCATCATCATCATTATTATGTATTTATTACTACCTGTACTTATCATTAGTGTGCGTCACACAGGAAAAAGTATAGAATGATATTTATATATCCACTTATAAAGAGGAAAGGCTGACATCACAATTTGCCTTTTGGACCTTTGCTATCTGATACCTGACTACAATGTTCTCTTCTAAGAGTTTACTACTCCCACCTCCACTTACTGTCATTTTAGGGAGGGAGGGAGGAAGAGGGATAGCCGTGGTAGGAGGAAGGTCTGGTGACAGTGGGAGTAAATGGACTTTTTGAAAAATATTATTCATTAAGTTAAAAAGAAGGAAAAAGTTCTTTAAAATTTTAGTTTATTTATGGAGTGAAAGAAAGACATGTGAAGTTATTTTGGGAGGAAAATAAATAAAAGAGGAGAAAGAGAAGACAGAGAAAAAGAAAAGAACAAGAAAATAGAGGAAGAAAGAAAAAAGATGAAAAGAAGAAGAAAAAGAAAAAAGGCTAACGTATTAGTTGTCATACTACTAAACCGAATAATAAATAATCTATTTTATATATACATACATACATATATATATATACATACATACATATATATATACATACATATATATATATATATGTGTGTGTGTGTAATTTATATTTTATATAATTCCTCTTTAATTACATTGTTTACAAAAAGATTTTTATAAAAAAAAAAAGTGGAATTTCCACTGGTATTACTAGTTATTATTATTATTATAAACAAAATGTCAATTAGATCTGTTTTTTCATAGAAAATAACATCAAGACACACTGATGGAATACGCACTGAATCAGAGTAAACTAGTCGGCGGGGTGGACTATTGTCAGTATAAGCCGAACAACTAGGGAGTCTATCCCCTTTTCACTTTTTCTAGTGCTAGACCAGGGAGATTGATTTTGTGTCTAAGGTGGAGCTCTACACCTACCATCAGCTCCCCACTCTAGCGCACAGATCCAAGCTGCGCTACTCATGTGCTGATTTGGCGAGGGACAGTATCGAACCCGGAACCTTATGGTTCTTAGGTGGATACTCTACCGACAGTGAGTAAAACAAAACAAATGGAATCTATTTGTTTGGATTTTTTTTTGATGAGGCTTGACATACATTATTTTAATTTTACAGACTGTTGTCCTCATCTTTAGTGTGAAATATACATAAACAATGTTTCAGCTGATATACCTCCAGCCTTCAGGTGTTCCTTGTAATCCATTGGGGAGGGGGGCAAACTGCTCTCATTCTGCTACAAATGTCAGAATTTCCAAAGTCAGTGAAGAAGTCTATCCCCTTTTCACTAGCGCTAGACCAGGGAGATTGTTTTTTTTATATGAGGTGAAGTGCCACACCAAATGTCAGTTCCCCACTTTACCACACAGAAGAATCATTTTAAAAATATATTCATATGGTGGATGTTTGAGTTTATTATTAGAAATACTAAGTTCAATTTTCATATTAGAAAAATAAGAAAAAAAAAAAAGAAAAAAAAAACTGAGCAAGCCAGTTAAAAATAATGAAAAGACAAAGCCAGGCTTTCAAGATGGCTACACAGAAAAAATATAAGAAAGAAAGAGATTAGGGCGAAAAATAGAGAGAGGGGGTGAGCGTGCAGAAACGATAATGCAAATCTGTTTCAATCAAATATAATCAAAAATGAAAATAAGGAAAGGAAAAAAAAAAAAGTGAGAAGAGTTAAATCAAGATTATCATACTTTTTTCACATTGAACTATTTCGCAATAGCTCTAAAGTAAACAAATCAAACGTCGTAATAATCAAATTATCATACTGCGGTATATCCATAGGACCTGTTAGTTTTAAAAATATATTCCATATGGTAGATATTTGAATTATTATTAGAAATATCAAGGCCAATATTTTATGTTAGAAAAAAAAATATGAGGAAGCCAGTTAAAAATAATGAAAATGCAATGCCAGGTTTTCAAGATGGCTACAGAGAAAAAATATTATAAGAAAGGAAGAGTAGGGGAAAGATAGAGAGGGTGTGAGCGCACAGAAGCGATAATACTAATTTGTTTCAATCGAACATGAAAAAAAGAAAAGATTATGAGAGAGTTAAATCAGGATTATTATACTTTTTACATATTGAACTATTTTGTAATAGCTCTTGAGTAAACAAACATAATAATTGAATTATCATACTGTGGAGTATATCCAGAGGACCTGCAAGTTTGAAAAATATATTCCATATGGTGGATGTTTGAATTTATTCTTAGAAATACAAAGTCCAATATTTTCATGTTAGAAAAAAAAAAAAAAAAGAAACAACAAAAAAAAAAAAATGATGAAACCGGTTAAGAATAATGAAAAGAGAGCACAGCCATGTTTTCAAGATGGCTACTTCAAAAAAGATCTAATCCCATTCCCTCCTACCACTACCCTTCCCTCCTACCACTACCAATCAATAGTGAGGCCTTCAAACTAAAGATGAGATTAGAGAAAAGCTATGAAAAGCACAAAATAACAAATCTATTGGCTTTGATGACATAATAACATGCTCAAAAGTTGAAGAGAATCATAAACATTTACTTTGATGTGTGTGTGTGTGTCCTCTACTCTAAGAGGAGGAGGAGGAGGAGGAGGAGGACAAGAAGAAACGATTCTAAAATGATGGAAGTGAAAAATCCTATCGTTATTGGATTGGAAGCCATGAAAGTCTTCTTAGTGAAACTTGGAAGTACATACATAAAGGGGGGGGGACATCTGTTAACGTATTATTCTTCCAATAATGAGGGACACGGTAAATACAGGGAGTCTGGTTTGGTTGGTTGGGTTTTATGGCATGTCAACCCCTTGGGTTATTTTATGCCAAATACTTCTATTGGTAATTAGGTATTCAAAAATGTATAGGGGTTTATTTGCTGTAATCAATTTGTCTGTTGAGAATTTTAACATCAAGAGAGTGTGTGGGTGATTTTTGTAGGTCTATGAACTTAAATTCCTTGATAGGAGGCCGGTTCTTTTCAAAAAGTTTAATATCCTCTTGGGATCTATTTTTCCAAATAGTTTGTCCATGATGTCAGCATTGTGGAACTTTCTTCGAGTGTGGGAGAGGTGTGTGCATTCAATCAGAGTCCTGACTATTAGATTGATACATTGATTTTTAATGGCACGTCAACTTTTCAAGGGTTATTTTATGTTAAGTGGTAAATAGAGAAGGATGGTCAGATTTATTGTTATGTTTTTTTTTTCCAGGGATTTTTCTTGGTTTTTGACAGTAAGTTGTCTGCAGTTATTTGTTGCTAAATGGATTGGGAATCACTTTAAGGGATAAGTTTATAGGATTAAGTTCAAGTTTATTGCTATATTTTTTAGGGTATAATTTTGTTTCATTCAGAAAGGACAAAATTTCATCTATACTGATATTTTTTAGATATATCTCTCATGTTGTTTGTGCTTTAAAAATGTTGTCTAATAACAGAAAAATCATCATTCTATAAGGATATGTTTAACAGTTAAAGGATGTTTGTCATGCAATGCAATTCTCGCTGTTTTTCACGGGTTATTTTATGTTAAATGGTAAATTGTGAGCGATGGTCAGATTTATTATGGTTTTGTTTCCAAGGATTTTTCTCGATTTTGACAGTAAGTTGTCTGCAGTTGTTTGTTGCTAAATTTATTAGGAATCACTTTGAGGGATAATGTTGTCTAATAACAGCAAAATCCCCATATTCTATTAGATGTTTAACAGTTGAAGGGTGTTTGTCATGCTTTAACCCTAATTAGGCAATCAGTCTAGGAGAAAGAAAACTGAATTAAAACCTGTTAAACTCCACTTAAAAAATTGACCATGTGTCACATTATACTTGAGCAGAGGGGTTGGTATGTATGTGTATATATATTATATATATATATATATATATTCATTTCAGATAAACTTATATTAGCCACCGAGCCAGTCTATAATAACTAAGGCCGATGGAAGCATGGTGTAATGGTTAAAGTCATGGAAAATGGACTCGCCGCCCCAAGTTCAAATTCTGGATGTGGTAATTGCATTTCACTTAGTGCTAATACCCTTGGGAAAGGTATGAATCCTCTCTCCAGCTATGGATAAATAGTAGGGCAGACTGTGATCTTTAACCTTGGTTAGGCAACCGGTCTAGGAGAAGGAAAACTCTGAATTCAAACCTGTTGGACTACACTTAAGAAGTTGACCTTGTGTCACATCCTGCTCATGCAGAGGGGTTGGTAAATATATATAATAACTAAGGTCTAGATCAGGACATAAAGATTCAGAGTTCTCAAACCAGAGTGCATTCTCCCCCACCCCCTACTCTTTGTGAACCCTTTTGACTAGGTTAATGTTTCCCAACCTTTTTCACAAATGCCTCCCCTTAAAGCACTTAGATGTTTATTACTACCACCCCCTCCTCCAAAAATTTTACTCTTTGTAATAAAAAGCTAAATTATAAAAGATGAAAATGATGCTTGGAGGGAACATCTGGTCTCCTCCTGTAGAGTCCCAATAACAGATGAGAATTTATTCAGGTATTTAATCTCATTAAGAAAATAGCTAATTGAAATAAAAGGCATCCCAGGAAATTTCACGCCTGGTTAGACAGATGTTTCTAGATCAACACACTAACAGTCCCCCCCGCCTCCGCCCCACTGAAAATTCTAGGTCAACACATTAAGAAAGATGTCAGGTCAATGTATTTACCAGGCCTTCAGCACACACAGGATATGACACAAGGCCAATTCTTAAGCAGAGTTTAACAGGTTTGAAGTCAAAGTTTTCCTTCTCCTAGACCGGTTGCCACATCAAGATTAGGCATTTAGATTATTTGTATTATTCAGACTATTGTCCTCATCTTTATTGTTATCTGTACAAAGTTTCGGCCGATGTGGCCTCCAGCCTTCTTCAGGTATTTCATAAACTTTGACAGTTTCATCTCCAAACCACTGATGAACTTGAAGGATTGAAATTTCAGATTGAAAAGGCAGCAGCATCCAAACTAGCAAGCAAAACATGAAACCATAGAAGGTTTTCCCTTAGAATGAAACTAGAAGTGGCTACTCAGCATCGACTAGGTGGAGGAGAGGGGAAAAAAAACTCTGGTGTATTGATTTGTTTAATTTTGAGATTTACAAATGCTGGACATTTTAAAATAGAATTTCAATGCTATTTCTATGTATATTTTAATTTCAATGCTATTTCTATGTATATTTTAATTTCAATGCTATTTCTATGTATATTTTAATTTTTAGATATCTTAGAATATAAATCAAATCTTTATAATTTTTGCATAGTAAAGCAAGAGCCTATGATATTTAATGCGCTACTCATGTGCTGAGTTGGCGAGGGACAGTATCAAACCCGGAACCTTGTGGTTCTTAGGTGGATACTCTACTGACAGTGAGTAAAAAAAAACAAATGGAATCTATTTGTTTGGATTTTTTTTTTTTTTTTTGATGAGGCTTGATATACATTATTTTAATTTTTCAGACTGTTGTCCTCATCTTTAGTGTGAAATATACATAAACAATGTTTCAGCTGATATACCCTCCAGCCTTCAGGTGATCCTTGTAATCCATTGGGGAGGGGGGGGGCAGACTGCTCTCATTCTGCTATAAATGTCAGAATTTCCCAAGTCAGTGAAGAAGTCTATCCTCTTTTCACTAGCGCTAGACCAGGGAGATTGTTTTTTTTTAATATGAGGTGAAGTGCCACACCTAATGTGTGATTTATTGTTATGTTGTTTTTTTCCCAGGGATTTTTCTTGGTTTTTGACAGTAAGTTGTCTGCAGTTATTTGTTGCTGAATGAATTGGGAATCACTTTAAGGGATAAGTTTATAGGGTTAAGTTTATTGCTATATTTTTGGGTATAATGTTGTTTCTTTCAGAAAGGACAAAATTGTGTATATATATTTACTTTGTAGTTAATTGTTTTATTTTTGTAGTTTTATCCGGACACACACACAACTGCCCTTTATATATGTATAGATTAAGGTCCTAGAATTCAACCATGGTATCCATGATGTTGTACAGGGCCGTGAAAGCTGACAACTTAATATTACCAAGCAGAAGAAACAGGACACCCCTGACACTAATATAAGCCTCAAATGAAATGACAAGATGTCAAATAAAGGGGTCACAAATAGATCACAACACTTGCAGGTCAACCATTATTTGCCGACAACACCTTTGCTGACAGAGACAACATGGCTTGTGGCACCACCAACACCACCCCCGACAACAAGAAGACCTGTAAATCAAGCTGTTAAATAGATGCCATCAAGGGACGAAGAAAGAGAGGTCAGATCAAGAGGCCCCCTGGTGACAATGGAGAGGTACCATAAAACAATTCAATTTCTCATGGCAAGGATTTGCCTGGTTGGCACTTGCAGGGGAAAGAGGTGAAGAAAACAAAAAGAAAAAAAAGACCAACTACATCAAAGCTTAGTGTGAAAGGAAGATTAGGACCATTCTTTTTTTTTTGATAAGCTTTATAAATTGTGTATGTATTTATTACGCCAATGGTTACCATCATAGGAATTGGACATGATATGAGGAGTTCAAATCCTAGACAAGGCTATGAATCCAACTAATCAAAGCTTACAATGAAAGACAAGATAGTATTGAAGTCAGTTAGTCTACTGTTGGTTTTAATGACAGCTAAGTACAACTCAAGCAATGTCCAAGACAGTTGGTATAAAAAGGAATCAAGAATGATCCATCCATGAATCTGGGTGATTTCATTCCTTGAGTTCTGATTGGCTGCTTGACTGCTTGATTTAAATGACATTGTGGAGTCTTATATATACTTTGTCATTTTGCAGTGGACTTTGTAGCTTTCAGGTTTGTATTTCAGTTACAACCGTTTGCTGCCTTGTCTTCCCAGTTCGACGGTAATTGGAACTTTAATTATTCTTCAGATAGGAACATATTTTTAAATTTTTTTTTTATAAACTTTATAAAATGTGCCACCTTCAATACATATATATATTTACCAAACCCTCCGGACAAGCAGGATGCGACACAAGGTCAATTTCTTAAGCAGAGTCCAACAGGTTTTGAATTCAGAGTTTTCCTTCTCCTAGACCGGTTGCCTAACCAAGGTTAAAGAGCCTAGTCTGCCCTACTATTTATCCATAGCTGGAGGGAGAGTAGGATTCATACCTTTCCCAAGGGTATTAGCGCTAAGTGAAATGCAATTACCAAGTCCAGGATTTGAACTCGGGGCAACAAGTCCATTTCTCATGACTTTAACCCTTACACCACACGCTTCCTACACACCTTCAATATAATGTATCTACCAATCTCTCTGCAAGAGCAGAATATGACACAAGTTCAATTATTTTAAGTCGAGTTTAACAGGCTTTCCTTCTAGACTAGTTGCTTAGCCCATTCTGCCCTACTATTTTACCAATAATGCCAGTTTAGCACAGTCGGTAGAGCATTCAACTAGGAACCACAAGGTTCCTGGTTCAATACCGGTCCTCGCCAACTAAACGCATAAGTAGCACATGGATCTGGTGGTAAGTGTGGTGCTCCACCTCATATGCAAAAACAATTTCCTTGGTCTAGTGCTAGTGAAAAGAGGATAGACTCCCTTGCTGTCTGGCTGATACCGACTTTAGATCCCCCCAATGACGTTTACTTTATTTTACCTACAGCTGGAGAGAGAAAGTAGGGAGCTGATGGTAGGTGTGGCACTCCACCTCAGATGCTAAAAACAATCTCCTTGGTCTAGCACTATTGAAAAGTGGATAGAATCCCTCGCTGACTGGCTGGTACAGACTTTAGGCTGCCCCGTCGACTTTACTTACGTTTTACTTACTATGATGCTATGTTAAGCGTTTCTTTTTAAAGATCTGAGGATATGTGTTGTTGTTGTTGTTTTATGGCGTATCAACTGTCTTTCAGGTAATTTAATGCTTAATCAAGTCATTTTCCTTAAAACAAAGGACTCACGTTGCTTAGAGTACGAGTCGGACGTGCTAGGCTGAATTTCATAGAATGAATAATCAACAGTAGGTATTTACCCAACCCCTCCACACAAGCAGGATGTGACACAATATCAATTTCTTTGCACTACTATTTACCCATAGATGGAGGGAGAATAGTTGAGACTATATCTTTCCCAAGGGTATAACTGTTGTGGGGTTTTTAAGGAACAAAAATAAGACAAACGTGAAAATGGATACAAATGTATTGAACAAAAATGAGTAGAAATTACAGAAAAGAAAGTGGAGTTGCGTCCGCCATACAGTTGCGAACTGACTCGTGTTGCTTGTGTTCCCAAGTCACAATTGTCCCTGCTACTTATAGTAGTAGTCGGCGCATTCCATTTATGTACATAGGTTATATCACCTAGAACAATAACCATGATGGGAAATGCAACCAGCCTTAACCAGTTGGAATTTTTGAGATGTGGCTTGATAATTTGTATTATTTCGATTTTTAGACTGTTGTCCTTATTTTTATTGTTATTGTTATATACACAACAATTCAGCAGATGTGCTCTTCAGCCTTCTTTAGGTGTTTTTTTGTCAAACTCAGGAAATGTTGTGTATATAACAATAAAGATGAAAGCAGCAGTCTGAAAAATCTAAATAATACAGCCTTATTTATCTGTATTTTTGAGAGGAGGCTTTATGCGAATAATTTTTGTTGTATCATTACTATGCTCGGGTACACAGGGAAGTCCAGAGAATACAGCATCCAAAATGTGTTTATACATACCACAATAAAGATGACGACATCAGTCCGAAAAATCAAAACTAATACAGCCTTATACAGGATTTGAACTTGTGTCGTTGGATTCGTTTCCTTCGACAATAACCATTACACAACGCACTTGTAGGATAAACAGGCCAAATGAATTTCTGACAAATTTTAATTCTCTACCCCCGCCCACTGCTAATAAAAGAATCCGTTAACCAATTTCTTAAGTAGAGTTTAACAGGTTTGAATTCACAGTTTTCTTTCTCCTAGACTGGTTGTCATACCAATGTTAAAGGGTCCAGTCTACCTTACCATTTTGCTTATAACAGGAGGGAGAATAAAGTAAAAGTAGGCAGAGTGGCCAATTGTTGGTATCAGCTGGACAGTGAGGGAGTCTATCCTCATTTCACTAGTGCTAGACCAGGAAGATTATTTTATGTGTCTTATTGTTTTGGTTTGTTTTGTTTTACGGCATATCAACCTCGGTGGTTCATTTAATGCCAACAAAGTTGTGAAATAAATTAATTCTTAATGGATAATCAGTTTTGTTTATAAACTCATGTTTTACTATTTAACCCATAGATGGGACCTTAACAGGTACTACCAGTCCGGGTCAGAGTGAACCAGGGAGCAATGGTGATGAAGGGGTGCTCCACATTCCCTAAACCTCCAGAACTGGAACCTCACCATCAGATAGAGTTTAACGTAATTCCCAGGACATGTAGACCCTCAGTCACCGTCTTCTAGCTCATATATGATAAAAAGGGGTGGGCAATAGGGTTGGGGCAATCATACCGGTGCTAGGGCTTGACGTGACCAGCCGATTGACCGGAGTGTGCCTCTCCGACCGCCCGTCTAGCCCAAGATAGGGCCAAAGTGGAGTATTGCAAGTCATGAACTGCTCATCCACCTGGGCTCTATCCTTAAGCATCACAGGTCACCACCTACGACCAACAGGTGGCCCCATTGGGGGAGTCTTACCCGTCTGCAGAGGTGCAGTCAGTGCATTCTAACACCCCAGCAGACAGGGCGTTTATGTGTCTGAGCTGGTGTGCCAAACTTATCTCACTCGCCACTTAACACACAGAAGCTGTGCTACTCATACGGGCCAGTATTGAAACCGGAAACTTGTGGTTCAGAGGTGGACGCTCTACCGACTGAGCTAAATTGGTCCTATTATTGGGAGAATAGTTAGATTCATATCTTGCCCAAGGGCATTATAGTGCGATGTGAAATGTAAACAGCCTTATGCAGGATTTGAACTTGTGTCGCTGAATCCATTTCCTTTGAAAATAACCATTATACCACTCATTTGTAGGATTAAAAAGACCAAATGAATTTCTGCCAATTGTCAACAAGGATTCCCCACCCCTGCCAATAAAGGAAACCTTTTTAAACGCTTTTAAGAGAAATAATTATTGGCCTTAGAAATGAACAAGAAAATCCGTCTGAAAATCATTTCGTCTAATTAGTTGATTAATCTAACTTAACATTAAATGTTTAAACAAATCAAAACATTCAAATTAAAAAGCTCAGATTGAAACTATTAAGTGTTTCAATGAGACGTTTTGTTTAAACATTTCTCTTTCAATAAAAACAATCCAATCAAACGGTTAAAAGCAGCAGCAGCAGCGGCGGCAAGGCAAATGAGATTTCTTTTGTCTAAAATGACCACAGATAAATAGAACAGAAAGAAAAAAAAAAAGAAGAAAGAAAAAAAGAAGAAAAAAAAAAGCAAACATTTGAAGATTGTTGACAATTGAATTGTTTCTTACAAACAATTAACAATTGATTAATTGAGAATTAAGAGAATTTCTCTTTTTTTTTTTTCTCTCTCCCAAAGATTTTAAGAAGAGACAAAAAAAACAAATATATATATATGACTCAAGATTACATACTTATAAAAAAGTTGGAGGTGTGTGGTATAATGGTTAGAGTCATAGGAAATGGACTCGTCCACCAGAGTTCAAACCCTGGATGAGACTGTTTGCATTTCACATAGCGCTAATACCCGTGGGAAAGGTATGCATACAACTACTTTCCCTCCAGCTATGGGTAAATAGTAGGGCGGACTGGGTTCTTTAACCATGACTAGGTAACCAGTCTAGGAGAATTGAAAACTCTGAATTCAAACCTGTTAAACTCCGCTTAAGAAATTGACCTAGTGTCACTTCCTGCTCGTATGGAGGGTTTGGTGTATAATTATATATATATATAATAGTTAAGTAAAATTCAGCGTTTTGGTTTAGCTTGGTTTTTTTACGGCATATCAACCTCAGTGGGTCATTTAATGCCGGCAAAATTTTTAAAATTCACTCTTACGGACTCAAAATAAACTCATGTTTTTCTATTTAACCCATAGATGGGACCCTAACAGGTACTACCACTCCCGGTCAGAGTGGACCAGGAAGCAATGGTGATAAAGGGGCGCTCCACATTCCCCAGACATCCAGAACTAGATAATAAAGATTGTTGACAATTGAATTGAGAATTAAGATTTCTTTCTTATTCTCTCTCCTTAGCAAAGATTTTAAAAAGTGACAAAAAGAAATATATATATATATATATATATATATATATATATATATATATATATATATAATATAAACTAAAGATTACATAATTATAAAAAAGTTAAGTAAAATTCAGGGAGTGGCCTATTGTCGGTATTAGCCGGACAGCGAGGCAGTCTATCCCTTTTTTTAAAAAGGGATAGACTCCTCGCTGTCCAGCTAAACCAGAGAGATTGTTTTTGCATCTGAGGTGGAGTGAACATACACCATTATAGGTGGGACCCTAACATGTACTACTACTCTGGGTCAGGCTGAACCTGGGAATATTGGCGATAAAGGAGTACTCTACACGCCCGAGCTCCCACCGCCCCAGCTCCCACCGCCTAACTAATTGAAAGTAATTGAAACTTGCTTGGATAATATACATCTTTTATTGCAAAGCAAAGAGAAAATTTTCAACCATTACAAAGATATTGTCTGTATTTTTGAGATGAAATTTGATGTGAATGATTTTGAGGTTTCAGACTGTTGTCCTCATCTTTATTGAGGTAGGTATAAACACAACACTTCAACCGTTGTATTCTCCGGCCTTCCTTGTGTATCAATGTATAGCAATGACCCAACCTGGAAAATTATTTTTTAATAGTTTGACTATTGATCAAAATGATTTTGCTAGGTTGGATCATTACTATACTCGGATACAGAGGGAACATCTGAGGAGATCGGAGGATACAGAGTCTGAAACGATAGTTTATACATACCATAATAAAGATGAGGACTGTTGGATTTTATTTGGATATAAGGTTTGTGCTCTAATTTCTCACCTAGATTTATAGACTAGCCAAGGTCATGTGAGTTATTCTTGCAGCCAATCACTACCAATACTGCGTGACTGAGAGAATACTTAAACCCCCCACTGGTCATAATTACAAATGCGCTCACTAAAACGGACATAGGATTACCAGATCTTTATCAATACTCAGGAAGGACTTATATGATTACCAGAGTAACCAAAGGATTCATTATCAAAGAACTCTTTACCAGAGTAACCAAAGGATTCATTATCGAAGGACTCTTTACCAGAGTAACCAAAGGATTCATTATCGAAGGACTCTTTACCAGAGTAACCAAAGGATTCATTATCAAAAACTCTTTACCAGAGTAACCAAAGGATTCATTATCGAAGGACTCTTTACCAGAGTAACCAAAGGATTCATTATCGAAGAGTAACCAAAGGATTCATTATCGACTCTCTTTACCAGAGTAACCAAAGGATTCATTATCGAAGGACTCTTTACTAGAGTAACCAAAGGATTCATTATCGAAGGACTCTTTACTAGAGTAACCAAGGATTCATTATCGAAGGACTCTTTACTAGAGTAACCAAAGGATTCATTATCGAAGGACTCTTTACTAGAGTAACCAAAGGATTCATTATCGAAGGACTCTTTACCAAGAACTGAGAACTCTTTACCAGAGGAACCAAAGGATTCATTACCGAGGGATTCAATATCGAAGAACTGAGAACTCTTTACCAGAATAACCAAAGGATTCATAATCGAAGAACTCTTTACCAACAACTTAGAATTCTTTACCAGAGGAATCAAAGGATTCATTACCGAGGGATTCATTATCGAAGAACTGAGAACTCTTTACCAGAATAACCAAAGGATTCATAATTGAAGGACTCTTTACCAGAACTGAGAACTGTTTACCAGAGTAACCAAAGGATTCATTACGGAGGGACTCTTTATCAAGGATCCAATTCCACTGGATAAGTGCTTCTGTTTTAAAGCCAAAGAATGGCTCTTAAAAACTTAACAAGGACAATCGTCCGAAATGTCAAAATTACTCTACAAAGATACCCTGCAATGAGTTAATATGACGACCCCCCCCTCTACACCCAAATTTACCATGCTGAACTTTAGACTGACTCGGTCTAAAGAAAAATAATAAATCCAAAAATGATGGGACAAAAAAAAACAAAAAAATATTAATAAAGAAAATGAAAAAGAAGCCAGCAATGGTTGTGTGTTGACTATCACTGGTAAGATATTTACCAGAAGTGAAGCGGACTGTGAAATAAGATGTTATTGTTCACAGAACTGAGTTCTTCTACGATTCAAGGCCAAAATTGAGTTGAATCTAATTTGCATCAATGTCTCTTGTCAACCATTAATCAACATCAAGAAGTGGGAGTGGGATCCAATCTGTGACGTTAGAACCACATGCAGTTATATGAATGTATTTACCATTGTGGGGGTTGTTAAGGGTCACAAATAAAGACAAACGACTGGTGAAAGTTGATACAAGTGTATTGAACAAAGAAAGTAGAATTTACAGAAGGAAGGTGAAGTTACGTCCGACAATTCAGTCTAGAACTGAATCGCGTCGCTTATGCCAAGCTACAATTGTCTTTGCTACTTATAGTAGTAGTAGGATCATTCCATTATGTAGATAGGTTATATCACCTATAACACTTATTTACTAAGCTTAGCTTAGATGTGGCACAAGGCCAGAAGTATGGGGCACCCAGTGAGAGTCGAACTTACTAACAATGGTCTGCTAATCTAGCTTACCAAACCATTAGACCAAATGAGGTATAGTTATTTACTAAGCTGAGATTAGATGTGGCACAAGGCCAAATTTTGGGGCGCCTAGTGAGAATCGAACTCGCTAACAATGGTCTGCGAATCTAGCTTGCTAACCTTACACCTCATGAGGTATAGTTATTTACTAAGCTTAGATTAGATGTGGCATTCTGTCAGATTTACTCCAATCTTCATATTTTCACACACACACACACATATATATATATATAAAAAAAAGTAAGTTGTCGGAGTGGCCTAAAGTCGGTATCAGCCAATCAGCGAGGGAGTCTATCCCTTTTTCACTGCATCTGAGGTGGAGTGCCACACCTACCATCAGCTCCTTACTTTACTGCTACTCATACGCTGAGTTGCCGAGGGCCGGTATCGAACTAGGAACCTTGTGGTTTCTAGCCGAACACTCTACCGACCGAGCTAACCCGCCTACACACACACACACACACACACACACACACACAGATATATACATGCACATAAATACACACACCCATACATAAATATACATATATGAGGTGGGATCTTCTACTTATTAGTTGAACTGAGAGAAGTCAAAAATTTATCCAGGAATGTTTTGTAAACCATCCTAATTGCAAAATAGAATCTTACCTTTGCAAAATAATGAAATCAATCATAAGAAAGCATCTTACCTAAAAAAAAAATAAAGAAAAGAAATTTAGTAAAAATGTATCAATCAACATTTACCATTACAAATTATATTTCATTTTACTTACAATGTTTTATATATATTTTTTCTTTCTTTGGCGTTAGAAACAACAACAAAACAAGAAAACAAAAGAAAACAAAAAATAAAAACAAAAAACCCAAAAGGACAAAAATAAAAAAGACAAAAAATAAGAAGACCTAAAGCAATTAAAGTTTTATGCGTAGATTATTTTACTGACTGCCTCGTTCTATCTAGAAAAAGAAAAGTTAGTGAATAGATAAGAAAACAAGTTTTATTACAAAATATTTGGCATGGAAATATGAAAAAATAAATCAATCTTAGTTTACTGTTCTTTTCTTTCTCTCTTTTTTTTTTTTTTGTGTGCGCGTTTTAATCGTGACAGAAAAAACTAAATATATTTTAATACGTTGGAGAATAAATAATATCAGAGATCAATAACATCAAGTAATTATTTATTAAACTCGGTATGCAAATCCATTCAATGAGCCCATAATTGTCTCTGCCTCAATAAAATTGATTTACTTACAAAAGATAACAAAACCACATACATAGGTCATCATATCTAACTTTTCTTCTTGGGTTATTTTATTTATATTGCCAAAGACATTTTTTTATTCATTTTTGTTGAGTATTCAATTTTTCATTTACAAACCCAATTTTTTTAATACTCATTTTTAAAAATCTATTTAACCCATAGATGGTACCCTAATAGGTACTACCACTCCACAGTGGACCTGGGAGTAATTGTGATAAAGGGCTACTCCATATTCCCCAGAGTTCCAGTTTAACCTGTAGTAAGGAGTTACACCTAAACATTTTTTACATCTGGCTTACTTCAAAAATGACAAAAAGGTAGAAATGTTTTGGAATATGAAATTCTGTAAATGAAAGGGGGGGGGTAGTGGGTAATTAAACCTTAATTTTTTCATCGAGAGAAATCATCAACTCATGTCGGTAAACCAACTGTCCCTCCCCAACAATCACTATCACTCCTAGAAGGTCCTCTATACAGCATCTAGAATCCATGCAAAGTGAATCAATGTAGCTTTTCGCTGGCCAATTCACACTGCCGAGTCCATGCCCACAGAGGAATGTCAGATTATGAGCTTGTCCCCGCATGTCCATCATGTCTTGTTCATCTAAGCCAGATAGTTCATGCAATAGAAGATAAGTGGCAGTACAGCTGTTCCTTTATGGGATGCAATTTCCAGGATTTGTTCAAGACAGCACACAGCATTCTTGTACAGATCCCATCTAGATTTTTCTCTATGCATTTCGTTAGGGTCTAGGTGCTGCAGCCATACAGTAGCACTGACACACCTATAGCTTGGTTTGGTTTGTTTTGTTTTACGGCATATCAACCTCAGTGGGTCATTTAATGCCGATAAAGTTTTGAAATAAATCAATTCTTAATGGATAATACAATTTTGTTATAAATACATTTTTCTATTTAACCCATAGATGGGACCCTAACAGGTACTACCACTCTGGGTCAGAGTGGACCAGGGAGCAATGGGTGCTCCACATTCCCCAAACCTCCAAAACTGGAACCTCACCATCAGATAGAGTTTAACGTCATTCCCAGGACATGTAGACCCTCAGCCACCGCCTTCTAGCACCATATGATAAAAAGGGGTTGGGGCTTGCCATAAGGGCAATAGGGTTGGGAACTATAGCTTGGAATTCTCACTTTGTATTAATCCCACATAGAACAACGAATATAGAGGTGGAGTTAATACAGTTCTAATTGACAATCATCTGCAGGTTCAATCCTAATCACGGGCGATAACAGAGAATACTTAACACAGCTTAACACTTGTACCCAGTCATGAGAACCATCCACCACAATGGATTAAAAAACGGGTTTGGTTTGAGGTTACGTGAAGGCTTCCGAGATTGACAGGAAGGTTCCCAAATTTGACAAGAAACACCTGAAGAATCCTGGAAGCCACATCGGCTGAAACATTGTGTATATAACAATAAAGATGAGGACAATAGTTGGAAAAAATCTAAATAATACAAATTATAAAGACTCAACTAAAAAAATCAGGCAAATAATTCTTGCTTTATATTGTGCCAGGGAGGAGATGGAATTTTGCTGCTTTATGGCAAACACAGAATGTATGGAAGGCCTGTCTGATAAAAAAAGAAAAAGAAAAAAAAAGCCTTATTATTTTTTGTTATTGTTGCTATTTACTGGTGTGTCAAGAAATTATGACAGATGCAATGAGGTGAGATCAGAGTGTTGTCATATCTTTTTCTCGTCTTCCCATTCGATGGCGTTCAATGTAATGTCCATTCTTGAAGAGAGAGAGAAGCGTCATCAGAAGGGAAAATGCTTTCTGCACAAGAGAAAGAAATGCAACGAACAATGAGGAATTCAGGTCAGCTGATTTTTCAAGTTGTGAAAATTTGTGTCATATGAAATAGAGTACAAAGAAGTTTGGAGTGAGACAGGGGGGGGAGGGAGAGAGTGATAGAGGAAGAGAGTGATAGAGAGAGAGAGTGATAGAGAAAGAGATAGAGGAAGAGTGATAGAGAGAGAGATAGAGGAAGAGTGATAGAGAGAGAGATAGAGGAGAGGAGAGATAGAGGAAGAGAGAGAGAAGATAGAGGAAGAGAGAGTGATAGAGAGAGTGATAGAGAGAGAGAAGAGAGAGGGTGATAGAGAATGATAGAGAGAGAGTGAAAGAGAGTGAGAGAGAGAGAGTGAAGAGAGAGAGAGAGAGAGAGGACAAGAGAGAGAGAGAGTGAGGACAAGAGAGAGAGAGAGAGTGAGAGAGACAAGAGAGAGAGAGAGTGAGAGAGGACAAGAGAGAGAGAGAGTGAGAGAGGACGAGAGAGAGAGAGAGTGAGACAGAGGACGAGAGAGAGAGAGAGTGAGACAGAGGACGAAGAGAGAGAGTGAGACAGAGGACGAGAGAGAGAGAGAGAGAGGAGAGAGTGAGAGAGACGAGAGAGAGAGAGAGTGGTGGAGTGAGAGAGGACGAGAGAGAGTGGTGGAGTGAGAGAGGACGAGAGAGATGAGTGAGAGAGGAGAGAGAGAGTGAGAGAGGACGAGAGAGAGTGGAGTGGAGACGAGAGAGAGGGTGGAGTGAGAGAGGACGAGAGAGAGAGAGAGAGAGTGGCGGAGTGAGAGAGGACGAGAGAGAGTGGTGGAGTGAGAGAGGACGAGAGAGAGTGGTGGAGTGAGAGAGGACGAGAGAGAGTGGTGGAGTGAGGAGGACAGAGAGAGTGGTGGAGTGAGAGAGAGAGAGAGAGAGAGAGGAGAGAGAGAGAGAGAGAGTGCGGAGTGAGAGAGAGAAGAGAGAGAGAGAGAGAGGACGAGAGAGAGAGAGAGAGTGGTGGAGTGAGAGAGACGAGAGAGAGAGTGAGAGGAACGAGAGAGTGGTGGAGTGAGAGAGGACGAGAGAGAGTGGTGGAGTGAGAGAGGACGAAGAGAGAGAGAGAGAGAGTGGCGGAGTGAGAGAGGAGAGAGAGAGAGAGAGAGAGGACGAGAGAGAGAGAGTGGAGTGAGAGACGAGAGAAAGAGAGAGTGGTGAGTGAGGAGGACGAGAGAGAGAGAGTGTAGGACGAGAGAGAGAGAGAGTGGTGGAGTGAGAGAGGACGAGAGAGAGAGAGAGAGAGTGTGGAGTGAGAGAGGACGAGAGAGAGAGAGAGAGAGAGTGGCGGAGTGAGAGAGGACGAGAGAGAGAGAGAGAGAGAGACGAAGAGAGAGAGAGTGGTGGAGTGAGAGAGGACGAGAGAGAGAGAGAGTGGTGGAGTGAGAGAGGACGAGAGAGAGAGAGAGTGTGGAGTGAGAGAGGACGAGAGAGAGTGGTGGAGTGAGAGAGAGAGACGAGAGAGAGTGAGAGCGAGAGAGAGTGGTGGAGAGAGAGAGGACGAGAGAGATGGTGGAGAGAGAGAGGACGAGAAGAAGAAGATGGGAGTTAGAGAGGACGAGAGAGAGAGAGTGATGGGAGTTAGAGAGGAGAGAGAGAGGAGAGTGATGGAGTTAGAGAGGACTGAGAGAGAGAGGAGAGAGAGAGAGAGAGTGATGGAGTTAGAGAGGACGAGAGAGAGAAGAGAGATGGAGTGAGAGGACGAGAGAGAGAGAGAGTGATGAGAGAGAGGACGAGAGAGAGAGAGAGTGATGGTTAGAGAGGACGAGAGAGAGAGAGTGATGGAGTTAGAGAGGACGAGAGAGAGAAGTGATGGAGTTAGAGAGGACGAGAGAGAGAGAGTGATGGAGTTAGAGGGACGAGAGAGAGAGAGTGATGGAGTTAGAGAGGACGAGAGAGAGAGAGCGATGGAGTTAGAGAGGACGAGAGAGAGAGAGCGATGAGAGAGAGTGGAGTTAGAGAGGACGAGAGAGAGAGCGATGGAGTTAGAGAGGACGAGAGAGAGAGCGATGGAGTTAGAGAGGACGAGAGAGAGACGATGGAGTAGAGAGGACGAGAGAGCGATGGAGTTAGAGAGGGAGAGAGAGAGCGATGGAGTTAGAGAGGACGAGAGAGAAGCGATGGAGTTAGAGAGACGAGAGAGAGAGCGATGGAGTTAGAGAGGACGAGAGAGAGAGCGATGGAGTTAGAGAGGAGAGAGAGAGAGTGATGGAGTTAGAGAGGACGAGAGAGGAGAGGATGGAGTTAGAGAGGACGAGAGAGAGAGTGATGGAGTTAGAGAGGACGAGAGAGAGAGAGCGATGGAGTTAGAGAGGACGAGAGAGAGAGCGATGGAGTTAGAGAGGACGAGAGAGAGAGCGATGGAGTTAGAGAGGACGAGAGAGAGAGAGCGATGGAGTTAGAGAGGACGAGAGAGAGAGAGTGATGGAGTTAGAGAGGACGAGAGAGAGAGTGATGAGTTAGAGGAGGAGAGAGAGGTGATGGAGAGAGGACGAGAGAGAGAGTGATGGAGTTAGAGAGGACGAGAGAGAGAGAGTGATGGAGTTAGAGAGGACGAGAGAGAGAGTGATGGAGTTAGAGAGGACGAGAGAGAGAGTGATGGAGTTAGAGAGACGAAGAGAGAGTGATGGAGTTAGAGAGGACGAGAGAGAGAGTGATGGAGTTAGAGAGGACGAGAGAGAGAGTGATGGAGTTAGAGAGGACGAGAGGGAGTGAGTGAATGAGAGAGGCAGGAGAGACATAAAAATTATTCCCAGATGCTGGAAATGCCGAGTTGTGGGGGTGTGACGGGGGAAAATGATGCAGATTCCCGTGGAACGTGGAAGATAAAAATGGCCATTCACACGGCCAATACGATTACAATCAATTTCTGCAGGCAAACAAGATCGAAGAGTGCAGAGAAAATAAAAAGAAACGTTATAGATGATAGCAACCCAACAATACAACGAGACAGAGAGACAGAGACAGATAAACAGCAGAGAGAGAGAGAGAGAGAGCCGATACAGAAGATTCTGTTTGGGGGTGGGGCTTCGAGGAAGAGGGTCAGAATAAAAGTAGATGGAAGAAATACTAGAAAAGAATTGATGAGGAAAGGTAGGTTTAAAAAGGGAGATATGAATTTAAAGTGAGAGGAAGTGTTGTTGGTTGGTTGAATTTTATGGCATGTCAACCCTTGTTGGGTTATTTTATGCTGAAGACGTTTTGTTTTATTCATTCTTGATGGGTACTCAAATTTATTTTATTTTTTAAACACATTTTTTAAACTCATGTTTGTCTATTTAACCTACAGATGGGACCCTAACAGGTACTACCACTTCGGGTCAGAGTGAACCTGGGAGTAAAAGTAGGGGGAGGTGTAAAGTATGTTCAAAAATACAAGACTTAATTTAAACTTTTGCCAGCATCATTAGCCTCTTTAAGCTTAAAAATCTGACAACTTCATTGATTAAGTGAAAGCTGACTAAAAATATATTCAAGACTGACCGTTCAGGAGAAAGGTTAGGATTTTATTCTCCAAGGTCAAATTACTGCTAAAATTTGAAAATCTAAATAATACAAATCACCATGTTTTCTAAGTTTAATAACCATTGATTGGTTTATGGCATACCTAAAATTTGAAACCAAATTAAATCCATAAATGGGTGTTTCTGAGAAAAAGAAAATATGGGTGTTCAATAAGTAATGCCCCTGACCCACTTGCAGTTGTTTGATCTAGCTGAAATTTTGCATGTGCAATTAGTTATATCTCTAAGCGGCAAATTACAGCTCTGAACTAATTGTGGTTTCTGATTTACAGGTGTTTGAACGGAGTTAAGTGTGAAATAGAGCCTGTTGAGTGTCGAGCAGTGATCCGTTTTTTTGTATTTGAAAGGACGCACACCACGGGGGACTTTTGATGAAATGAAAGTAACTGATGGTGATGATGCCTCATCATATGACCTTGTAAAACGCTGGCATCGTGAATTCAAACATGGTCGGAACTCTGTGAAAACAGCTTCCAGATCTGGTCGCACCCCTTCTGCCATTGATGAGGCATCTGTCTGTCAAGTTGAGTCTGCCATTTTTGAAGATCGATGCATAACTATTTGCCAAATAGCCCATGAGGTCAAGATTAGTACCGGGTCTGTGGAAACTATCATTCATGGTCAATTGCATATGCAAAAGGTGTCTGCCAGATGGATTCCCAGGTTGCTCACACCTTTCCAGAAGCAAGAACGCGTCGAGTGCTCGAAGATGAATTTGGGGATGTGCCAAGAAGATGAGTCAAAATTTTTCAAAAGACTGATTACGCAGGATGAAACCTGGGTCCATCACTATAATCCAGAGACCAAAGCTCAGTCAATTCAATGGAAGCACCTTAACTCACCTCCTCCAAAGAAGGCAAGGGTGCAGCCCTCCGCTGGCAAGGTCATGCTCACAGTCTTCAGTGACCAGGACGGAGTAGTGATGACAGATTTCCTGGCAAAGGGTACCACAATTACAGGAGCCTATTATGCTTCACTTTTGAGGAAATTAAGAGAAGCAATCAAAATCAAGAGGTGGGGCAAGATCAGCAAAGGCATCCTCCTCCTGCAGGACAGCGCTCCGGTCCACAACTCGCGTGTCGCCAGATCAGAAGCACAGGCGTGCGTCTATGAACTACTCCCCCTCCCTCTACGCTCCTAACCTTGCACCCTCTGACTTACACCTATGTAAATGGGAAAATTAAAAAATATTCTGGAGGGCCAGACTATCAAGTGCAGAAATGTTTACCACCTCACTAATGTTGGTCCGCACCCCTCTTTACCCTGCTTTGCTTAGTCTTGGCAAAAGGTCAGAAGTATGGAGTATCCAGTGCGTCTGTGTCTGAATGTTTGGAAGGGCTTTTTTGTTTGTTTTGTCAAATGGTCATTCTGCAAAAATATGCCTTGCTTAGTCTTAACATAAAGCTAAGAGGCACCCAGTGAGAATCAAACTCTATAACAATGACCTGCTACACTAGATCGCTAACCATCATACAACCATGAGACTGCTCAGGATTTGCACGGGAAATAGTCATGAAGCTGGGTAGAATTTTTGTGACTATCTGAATTTCTAAATCGTAATAGAAAGTCGTGAAAACAATGATTACCTTAGAGGGTCAGATAACACTTCACATAAGAATCTGCCAATCCCAAGAGGTTAAAGAAATAAGTATTAATGTATTCAACCCTTTTGTGGCCTCAATTTCAACACTATCAGAGTAAGATAAAATTTTTAAAAAATCCTTCACACCCGGAAACTTTAAGTTGGCATCAACAGTAACAGGGCAATTAAATTATCCTTTACAAGGAAAATGTGAAAGTTTTGAAGTAGAAGATAAATCATGTTTGCGTTAAAGTAATAAAAATAAAGTTAAGTCATCGGGGTAGCCTAAAGTCGGTATCAGCCAATCAGTGAGGGAGTCTATCCCTCTTTTCACTAGCGCTAGACCAAGATTGTTTTTGTGTCTGAGGTGGTGCGCCAAACCTACCATCAGCTCCTTACTTTACTGCACAGATCCCTGTGCTACTTATATGCTGAGTTGGCGAGGACTGGCATCGAACTAGGAACCTGGTGGTTTCTAGCTGAACGCTCTACCGACTGAGCTAACCTGGCCAAAAACCCAAATTTCTTGAGATTACAGTGTGTATTATTTGAAATTTGGTTACATGTCTACAATTGATACAGTCAAGTCATGCTGAAAACACAGGCTCATGTTAGTTTGGTTTGGTTTGTTTTACGGCATATCAACCTCAGTGGGTCATTTAACGCCGATAAAGTTTTGAAATAAATCAATTCTTGATAGGATAATACAATTTTTTTTATAAATGCATTTTTCTATTTAACCCATAGATAGGACCCTAACAGGTACTACCACTCCGGGTCAGAGTGGACCAGGGAGCAATGGTGATGAAGGGGTGCTCCACATTCCCCAAACCTCCAAAACTGGAACCTCACCATCAGAAAGAGTTTAACGTCATTCCCAGGACATGTAGACCCTCAGCCACTGCCTTCTAGAACCCATATGATAAAAAGTGTTGGGGTTTGCTATAAGGGCAATAGGGTTGGGGCAATCATATAGGTGCTAGGATTTGACATGACCAGCCGATTGATCCACCCTTCTAGCCCAAGAAAGGGTCAAAGTGGAGTGTTGCAAGTCATGGACTGCTCAACCACCTGGGTTCTATCCTTAAGCATCACGGGTCGCCACCCATGGCCAACAGGTGGCCCCATTAGGGGAGTCCCTGTGCTACTCATACACTGAGTTGGCAAGGACCAGTATCGAACTAGGAACCTTGTGGTTTCTAGCCGAACGCTCTACCGACTGAGCTAACCCGGCCCCAGTAGACATTAATTTTTCTTTTCAGAGCTGTTGGATCAACATAAGGTCTTCTTTTTACATAAGGATTTTAATGGGGCATATTGCAAAGATCTAATTTGTGATTCAGCAATAATGGATCTGCGAGACTAAATTTTTTTGCTACCCCCTACCCAGGTGATGCTGAGTAGACACTTCTAGTATATCATAAAGGAAACACACACACACACACACACTAGCAAGAGGGTGGATGGGGGAGGAGCTCCTATGGAAAGTTTACAGCATTTCAACTATTCTATTTCTGAAAGAATATTTTTAAATATGATATGCCGTCTTCTTTCTGTAAGAATATTTTCTGATGTACATTTGATAAAAATCTTTGTAAACTCCAATTTAAAATGTTCTTCATTTTGTGCATTAGGCTTGTTTTGTCTTCAAGAAGCTCCCAACTTAAACAACTGCCCTCTTCCTCCCTTCACTTCCTCCCCCTTTCTCTATGAATGGACTCTCCCTCTAAGAAGGCCATATAAATAGCAAATATTGTAAGTTCCAGGCAACATTAAACAGTCGTTATATAAATGGGTCTATTTCCTGTAGTTGTTGCGACATTGCTTACCAAAAGACAAGTGTGACCGGCGGCGTCTGGGAGACATGAAATTGTTATTCGCTCAGGGCCTCAATTAGGTCAAGTGAGAGAGTTCATCATCATCATCATCATCAAGGCGTGCCAACAGCACAGATTCCCTTGACTATCTCACCTCATGTCCCTAGTGACCATCACTCTAGTCCTCTAAATGGCATCCAATATCCGTATAGTGCTGATGAATCTCTTCATAGCAGCACAAAATAATGCTATAAGAACAAATGGTTATTTCCTATGTCTAACATAATCAAAATACCTCAGACACTCTATGTTATTTTACTTAAAATCCCGATCATATGAGGGAGAACAGAAATATGGCTCCTGATTATGACAAGACGGTTCCTGAGTAAGAAAAGAAGGTTCCAAGTCCAACAAGAAATACCTGAAGAAGGCCGGAGGGTACAGGCTTGTTTTGTCTTCAAGAAGCTCCCAACTTAAACGACTGCCCTCTTCCTCCCTCCACTTCCTCCCCCTTTCTCAATGAATGGACTCTCCCTCTAAGAAGGCCATATAAATAGCAAATATTGTAAGTTCCAGGCAACATTAAACAGTCGTTATATAAATGGGTCTATTTCCTGTAGTTGTTGCGACATTGCTTACCAAAAGACAAGTGTGACCAGCGGCGTCTGGGAGACAGAAATATGGCTCCTGATTATGACAAGACGGTTCCTGAGCAAGAAAAGAAGGTTCCGAGTCCAACAAGAAATACCTGAAGAAGGCCGGAGGGTACATCGCCGAAACGTTGTACAGATAACAATGAAGATGAGGACAATAGTCCAAATAATACTAATATCTACAATTGTTTGCTTTTGGCATAGCAACCTCTATGAGTTATCTAATATCAAATCCATCCTTATATGTATTTACCAACCCCTTCACCAAAAGCAAGATGTGGCACAAGGACAATTTTTAAGCAGTGTCTAACAGGTTTGAATTCAGAGTTTTCCTTCTAAACAAATTGTCATACCAATGTTAAAGAGCCCAGTATGCGCTACTATTTATCCATAGCTGGAGAGAGAATAGTTGGATGCATACCTTTCCCAAGAGTATTAACGCCATGTGAAATGTAACTAGCATCATCCAGGATTTTAACTTTTATCAGTGTCAATTTCCTAAAACAGTAACCGTTACACCAGACATCCTTGTAGAAGAACAGTAGTGATACTATTTAACTCATAGATGAGAGGGGGTTTATACCTTTTCAAAGGGCATTAGTCCAAAAGTGAATGTAATAGGGTAACCGTAGTTTGAACTCACTCACAACAATATCACTGTCTCTCAGACCGCCCGTCTAGCCTAAGAAAGGACCAAAGTGTGGAGTATTGCAAGTCATGGGTGGCTCAACTACCTGGGTTCTATCCTTAAGCATAACGGGTCGCCACATAAGAACAAATGTTTATTTCCTATGTCTAACATAATCAAAATTCCTCAGACACTATGTTATTTTACTTAAAATCCCGATCATATGAGGGAGAACAGAAATATAAATATATTTATAAAATTTTAAGAAACAAAAAATGAAGACCGGTCTTATATTAATAAGAACTTTTGGTGGAAGTAAGCTGTAAAAGGCGACGGGTGAGAATATCTTTTAGTATGGATCGGTTGGTGAGTGGAACTAGCTATGGTAGACAAAAAAAAAACAAAAACATGACCAGTTATGTCATAGCTGGGACCGAGGGCTCATTAGAACTTCATTTTAAGCTTAGTCTGGTCTGAAATTAGTCAGTAACTCATAGTTCTTACTTACTAATATACCTCAGACACTCTATGTTATTCTACTTAAAATCCCAATCGTATGAGGGAGAACAGAAATATAAATATATTTACAAAATTTTAAGAAACAAAAAATGGGCAGTGCTCTTATCTACATAATAATGAGATCTTTTGGTGGAAGTTGGCTGTAAGAGGCGACGCACGAGAGTATTTTTTTTGCATGGATCAGTTGGTGAGTGGAACTAGCTAAGATGAAGAGTTTTGTCACCCTGTCCCTCCACAATTGCGCTTCGGGCCAGTAATTATTCATTTATTTTCCCATTAAACTAACCCTAAACCCTAACCCCATATTTTTCCTAGTAAATCAATAAATAATCTATCAGTCAAGAGTGGTTCCCTTTTGATCATGTTAGACTTATAGGAAATAACCAAACAAATTGTGTCAAAGCAAAGATTGATAATACATAGAAGAATAGCAAGTGTAAGTCATGTGGAGACAGAAATGGAACAAACAAACTGGCACGAAAGGAATACAAAAATGGGCATGATTGGGTGGGAAAGGTGATTCACTGTGAATTGTGCAAGAGATTAAAATCAGACCATGCTGATGTATATGCACAAACCAGAATCTGTGGTAGAAAATGAGATGCATAATTTTCTCTGATTACTTTGAGATACAAACTGATCAACCAATCCCAACCAGAAGACTAGATCGAGTGGATTTTATCATTCCAGTCGACCACAGAGGGAAAAATAAAGAAAGAAAAAACATACACAAATACTCAGATTTTGTTTACAAAAGACAAGAATGACCACCGTCTGGAGACATGAAATTGGTATTTGCTAAAGCCTCAACTAGGTCAAGTATGAGAGGGTTCTTTATTTTCATCATCATTATCATGGTAATTTTCACCTTTAGTTGTTAAAATTCCTAGCATAAAATTGTGCGTGCGCATTATCTGAAATGAACTTAATTGTTATTAAGATCACATTTTATGATATTTTTGTGTTAAAGCATGCAGTTGTATTGTTTTCGAAAAAGTTTCTAAGATTTGTTTATTTCGCACGGAGACTTTCAAAATAGCTACCAGCTTAGTTCAATGGCGATGAGGGAAGAGGACCTGGGAGTAATGGCAATTATGGGGTACTCTACCTTCTACAGAGATCTCTTCAATAAAATAATGAACAACTCAACCCCATTAACTTCCTAATCAATCAATGTCATTACCCCCACCCCACCCAGTATGCAAGTACATTACCCCACCCACCCAGTATGCGAGTACATTACTCCACCCCACCCAGTATGCGAGTACATTACTAAGTACCCAACATATGAAAATATTGTTGATACACTCTAGAAGTTATGTTAAAACTAAAAAGAACACATTTTCATAAGACACATGATGGCCATGTGCCATCAAGTATCAGGTGAATCCCTAAATGAGTACTCGGGAGCACACTCAAACTCCTTAGAAAAGGATTACAACTTTAAAGGTGTGTGTGTGTGCTATTGAAAACCTGTGATAATTATGTTAGATATACCTTTATAGGTGGCCTTAATTCACAAAACAACTCAACAGGGGTAAGAGGAGGTGCACTTAGTGTAATGGTATTTGTTGTAGGAAATGGAATCAGTGAACAGAGTTCAAATCCTGGATGAGGCTGGTTGCATTTCACTTCACACAAATGATTTTGGGAAAGGTATGAGTCCATGTTTCCCCCCGCCCCCTCCAGCTAGGCATAAGTAGTAGGGCAGGCTGGGTTCTTTATCTTTGGTTAAGCAACCAATCTAGGGGAAGCAAAACTGAATTCAAATCAGCTTTATATTGAGATCAGTTAGTCTACTGTTGGTTTGAATAACAGCAGTGAAGTAGTGTCCAAGACAGTAGGTATATATAGAAATCAAGAATGATCCATTCATGAATTTGGGTGATTTGGATGATTCCATTCCTTATTGGCTTATTCTGATTGGCTGTTTGATTTGAATGATATTGTGAGTTTTATAAATACCCTGTCATTCTGCAGTAGACTTTGCAACTATTCGGGTTTGTATTGGGTTACAACCGTTTGTTGCCATGTCTTCCCAATTCGACGGTAATTGGAACTTTGATTATTCTTCACTTTACTCTGCTTAAAATTTGACCTGTCACATCCTGCCTGTGGAGGAAGGATTGGACAGCATCTTTTAGTTTGATTTATTTAACGGCATAAGTCCTCATGGGTTATTTAAAGCTGAAATTTCATTCATTTTAAATAAATGATTAAAATCATAACTATATTTTCAATTGAACATTTTTTACTTGACTATAATAATAAGTATTTGTTTAGCAGTTATAAGGTAGCTCAGTCAGTAGAGTTTTTGGCTAGGAATCACAAGGTTTAGAGTTCAATACCAGCCCTCGCCAACTCAGCGTATGAGTAGCACAGGGGTCTGTGTGGTAAAGTGAGGAGCTGATGGCAGGTGTGGTGCTTTGCCTCAGACGCCAAAACAATCTCCTTTGTCTAGCATTAGTGAAAAGGGGATAGACTCCCACGCTGTCTGGCTGATACTGACATTAGGACACCCTGACGACTTTACTTATTTATCTGTAGTGTAGTGGCTAATGTGCTGGACTGCAACATCATAGTAAGCAAGTTCAAACTCCAGTAGTGCTATTATGTTATTTTTTTTAACTATTACCCTTGGGAAATGTATGAACTCCCAGTAGTACCAATACTGATCTTCTATAAAAGATGGTTGCGGCACTATATAACCTACGAAGGTTGATATGCCATTAAACAAAGAAACCAAACCAATACTAATGATTCATGCACAATTATATAGTTTAAAGTAAATATTACAATTTAATAATAATCACTTGTTTGCAGACGGTCATATGGTTTCCAGTATTCCTATCTAATACAAAAAATATTGGAAGCAAATTATATGTATTCTATAATTTCCAATCAATTATATGGTTTCCAGTAATACCAATAATTTGCACACAATTATATGGTTTCCAGTAAATAACTCTTAGTGAACAATTATAACTTCAAGTCACTATTTTCAAAACAAACAGCTGACTTCATACTCTCGGAGCTTCAGAATTGGAGTTTCACCACCAGATACAATTTACTATTATTCTCAGGAGACCCCTTGAGGGAGAGGGTGATGAGGTTCTTGATCTTCTGCAAGTAATACAGTCTGTGCATTGAATAACCCAACAAGGGTTGACATGCCATAAAACCAACCAAACTCCCAAGATAGTGCAGAAACAGTTTTATATTTAGTAATTCCTACATTGATGGTTAATAACGTTTCTTCAGAAATGACCCAGGATACACAGGTACAAAAGGTTGGTTGGTTGGATTTTATGGCATGTCAACCCTTGATGGGTTATCTTATGCCGAAGACATTTTGCTTTATTCATTCTTGATGGCTATTGAAATTTTTTTCTATTTAACCCGTAGATTGGACCCTAACAGGTAAAACCACTCTGGTTCAGAGTGGACCTGGGAGTAATGGTGATGAAGGAGTACTCCACACTCCCTAGAGCTCCAGAAATAGAAGTTCACCATTAGATGCAGTTTAATGTTGGTACAAAAAGGTTACTGAGGGTGTTCTCAATTTGTTCTAAGATGCTGTTTGGGGAGGTGGGGACGGGGGTGAGAAAAGACAGTAAGGATTTTCTCACAATGTTAGAATTAATCTTCTTGTACATTCAAATTCACAAGGAAAAAACTGACCAACAAAAGAGATAAGAACAAAAAAAAAAACCCAAAAAAAAAACATTACGTCAAATGAAGAAGAAGTTGTCAGTCAGTTATTACAGTGAGAAAGAAGAAATATTTGCAATAGAAATCAGATTCTACCGCCCTGCCCCCCCACTCGCTTGACCAACAACTCCCACCCACCACCAACCAACATCAAAAGGCATGAGCCACTTTTTTTTATGAGGGGAAATTCCACTGGCTTTTCAAAGTGAAATAATAATAATAAAAAAAAAAACTAAAAAGAAAACAAAAAAACTTGTTTTTCATGGGAATTCAAATAAAAAACATCTAATTCTCTTGTTAAACAAAGATAAATAATTACAATAAAAAGAAGTTGCTAAAAAGACAATGGTAATTTATGAGGAAGTGCGTCCCGGTCTCCTGCCTCAAGAGTTGACTATTAAAATAACCACCCAGCTCAGTCTATTCAAAACTATCCATCTATCTATCTCAATTTGTTCATATTTATCTATATTACTTTAAATACTAAGATTTTTTTTTATTCATGTTTGTTTAATGTCTTGTTTATAGTTTAAATAAACAAGAATTACGACAAAATAAGAAGCGACCAAATACATTTACTTGTCGAAAATATCTATCTCCATTTGTTCATATCTATCTATATTATTTTGTTTGTTTATCTATCTATCTCATTCTATTCAAAACTATATATCCATCTTCATATCTAAACAAGAATTACGACAAATTACGATAAATAAACAAGAATTACAACGAGCTGGGGTTGTTATTTTGACAGTCACCAGGTAGCGGGTTTTGAGGTGGGCGACCGGAACGCACTTCCTCATAAATTACTAAGACAATAAAAAGAGATTTTGTGTCTTTTTCACAATCAAACTAAGATGACATTTAACGAGCAGATTAGTAAATCAACTCAGAGTCTTGTACTAGTGAAATGGCTTGTTAACCATAACTTAAAGAGAATAAATTTCAATCAATTCTCTTTGGTAATAAAATTGTCAGAGAAGGAGAGCTGAAGAACACATGAAAAAATAGTTTGATAAATTGAATTCTTAGTATTATTTGGACTATTGCCCTCATCTTTATTGTTATATACACGTTTCAGCTGATGTGCCCTCCAGCCTTCTTCAGGTTTTGGTTTGGTTTGTTTTACGGCATATCAACCTCAGTGGGTCATTTAAAGCTGATAAAGTTTAGAAATAAATTAATTCTTAATGGATACACAATTTTTTTTATAAATACATTTTTCTATTTAACCCATAGATGGGACGCTAACTCCGGATCAAAGTGGACCAGGGAGCAATGGTGATGAAGGGGTGCTCCACATTCCCCAAACCTCCAAAACTGGAACCTCACCATCAGATAGAGTTTAACGTCATTCCCAGGACATGTAGACCCTCAGACACCTCCTTCTAGCACCCATATGATAAAAAGGGTTGGGGCTTGCCATAAGGGCAATAGGATTGGGGCAATCATATAGGTGCTAGGACGTGAACAGCCGATTGATCAGAGGGGGCCTCTCCGACCGTCCGTCTAGCCCAAGATAGGGCCAAAGTGGAGTATTGCAGGTTATCCACCAAGACTCTGTCCTTAAGCATTATGGGTCACCACCCATGGCCAACGGCGGCCCATTTGGGGGAGTGTTACCCCTCTGCAGAGGTGCAGTCGGTGCATTCTAATGCCCCAGCTGACAGAGCGGCCTTCTTCAGGTGTTTGTTGTTGAACTTGGGAACCTTTGGTTTGAAGTTCAATGAAGGCTCCAGATTACGACATGAAGGTTCCAGAGTTTGACAAGTTCCAGAGTTCAACAATAAACACCTGAACAAGGCCAAAGAGCACAGCGAATAAAACGTTGTGTACATAACAATAAAGATGAGGACAATAATTAAAAAAGAAATCAAAATGATACAAATTATCAAGCTTCATCTTAAAAATTCAGACAAATAAATTGAATTCTTGTTATCAGAATTCCTGACAGTAAATCATAAAGACATTATATTAGATTTATGGAGACCATAAAAGTTCTTTTTTTTTCTTCCTCAGAACTTATCTATTTTGAGTCAGATAAAACAAAATATTTTTCTTGGGATTTCTACATTAAATTCTTTAAACCAATGGTTCTCAGCAGAGAGCAATATGGTCCCCAGGGACTGGTCACTCATAGCAAGTAAAAGAATATTTAATTATAAAAATACAATAAGATTTTTAAACATCGAATGACTAGGGGGGTGGGGATCTGCTAGAGTAAAATAGGAAACAAAGGGGTCCATAGGTAAAAGAAAAAGAATACTAATAGAGAATGACTCCTTTAAATGATAAAATTGAGAGTTTAATTACCTAGACCAGGGTTATTCTAAGTAATCTGTATAGACTCCCGGGGGTGAATAAATGCACATGATCTTCCTAGTAATAATAGACCATATGATCTCGCCTAGTCTATAAGTACAGGCGGGGAACTGGCACACACCTTATATCTGCAAAAATCCAACAGTGAAATTGGTTTGCTAACCGCTGTGCTCTGGCAATTATAGATTAATAGTTATATGCCACTCGTAAAAAAAAACATTCAGACAAATGATCTTTCAACATCATTAGATGAGAATATTAAGCAAGATATGAAGGGATGTGGGGCGGAGAGGAGAGTAGCCTTGATAGCAAAGAGAGCCAGAAAAAGAAAAAAGAGCAACCCCAGAAAGAATCACAGTTTGTGCGCAGTCAGTGCACCAATGACTGTCACTCAAGGATTGGCCGGCACAGTCACTTGGGCAGATGCAGATATTTTTATTTATTTATTTATTTGGACACTACACCATCATCCTTAGTGGACAGAAAGGAGCCAACAAGAACAAAATGAAAATATGATAAATTCCTATTATGAACTCAAGATGTGGAGTCACATAGAGTAATGGTTATTGTTGAAGGAAATTGATTCTCTGTGACAAGAGTTCAAATCCTGGATGTGTCTGTTTGCATTTCATACAAGGTGTCCATAAAGTCCTTTCAGCTGGTTTTAAATTTATCAACAAAGATGGCAGATATTTTAAAGTATGATTATCAAAATATAGATCAAGAGTTGAACTTTAATATTTTTTTGAATAAATGTCTTTATTATTTCTCTGAATGTTTGAGATGAGGCTTGAAGATTAGTATTATTAGTTTTATTCGGACTATTGTCCCCATCTTCATTGTTATTTGTACAACGTTTCGGCCGATATACCCTCCGGCCTTCTTCAGGTATTTCTTGTCGGACTCAGGAACCTTCTTGTCGTATTCGGGAGCCATCACGGAACTTTGAACCTAACCCTTTATTTATTCCACGGGGTATCCTGTTCTCATTCCGCTAACCATAGCTGGGGTAGGACTTGTGCTAATTAATTATTTTTCTAACTGCTTTCACTCAGGAAGCAGTTAGAAAAATAATTAATTAGCACAAGTCCTACCCCAGCTATGGTTAGCGGAATGAGAACAGGATACCCCCGTGGAATAAATAAAGGGTTAGGTTCAAAGTTCCGTGATGGCTCCCGAATACGACAAGAAGGTTCCTGAGTTCAAAAGAAAGTTCCCGAGTCCGACAAGAAATACCTGAAGAAGGCTGGAGGGTATATCGGCCGAAACATTATACAAATAACAATGAAGATGGGGACAATAGTCCGAATAAAACTAATAATACTAAATGTCTTTATCATTTGTATAATGAGTTATTAAATGTTCAACGTTAAAAACTGTTGCAAGACTTTGTGAACACCTTGTATAGCACTAATGCTGATAGCTTTTTGATTTAGTGCATCCTGGGATGCATATATTTGTTTTGAAGGAGTCCCCAGGGAAAGTGTAAAGGTCCCAACTAAAGCCATCTAACTCCTACCTTGTAACCTATCCTGTGTAATTTATTTCTAAGAAACTATGAAAAAAGAAAAACACCAGGATGCATAGATATGATTTTACTGCGTCCTTTTATGTTTCTGTGCATCAGGTACGTAGGACGCGTACCTATCAGCATTTCTGCTCTTGGAAAAGGTATGCATTCAACTATTCTCCCTCCAGCTATGTGTAAATAGTAGGGAAAACTGGGCTCTTTAATCTTGGTCAGGCAACCAATCTAGGAGAAGGAAAACTGATTCCAAACCAGTTAAACTGCTTAAAAAAATGACCTTGTGTCACATCTTGCTCATAGCAGAGGGTTGGTAAATACATACTTTCTATTTTTCAATTTTCTTAATCTACTACATACCGTCGGATTCACTTCCATCTCTTCACATACTTTCTCTAAAACGACTTTCTGAGATCCTAGTTTTGGAAAGTCTAACCTTTTTTATTTCTCTTGACTATACGGCTGATGATTATATCTACTCTTGGCCTCCATACATTTTGCTATTTACATATTTAGTATTGTAATGTTTTTTTGTTGTTTTTTTTTGCTTGAAAAATCTTTTCATTAATTACATTTTTTTTTTTTTTTTTTGTGCCTGAACAAGTCGCACTAGATATTGTGTCACAAGGGTTGTTTTGTATTTGTTAAGAATTTACACCCTTTTTGTAGGTCACTTAACCAGTTTTGTTGTTCTTTTCTTTTTCTTTTTTTTGTTATCCAAGTTTTCATGCATAAATGGCTTGCAAAGTGGTTGACGTCTTTGTTAGTGACAATAACTGTGTTGGGTCATTTGTAAACACAAAAAAGAAATTGTCAAAATTTTTCAGCGAGAAAATAATCTTGGATTAATTCTTTAATCCACTAGAATGTTGAGACATATCGGATTGGAATCGAGTAATTTCCAAGTATTGGATATTCTTTCTAATTTCTCTTGAATGATTCCCCCCACCCTGTTCAGTGGTTTGTGGAAAAATAAACAAATCTTTCTTCATTCAACACTCTGGATATACTTTCTGTCTGTATGGTTTTATGGCATATCAACCCTTTTCGGGTCATTTAATGTTGAATCGGGTCCTTTTTTTTTTTATAAACAAAGGATTGGTTGCTAACAGTACCTGCTATTGCTTAAGTGGGTACCCAATCAAGTATTGAGCAGGCTCATCACAGATAGATAGAAACTTGGACAGATAGATAAAAACAGGCTGGGATAGATAGATAGATAGATAGATATTAACAGACTGGGAGGACTTGGTTGCTTTGTTTTATAGCATATCAACCCTTTTCAGGTCATTTAAGTGAATCACAATGATGCTGATAGCTTTTTGATTTAGTGCATCTTGGGACGCACATATTTGCTTTGAATGAGTCCCCAGGAAAATTCATGGGTCCCAACTAAAGTTTCTAATAGATTGTAGGGTTTTTATTTATGATCTGGGGAAACAACTAAAACTGGCTAATTCCTACCTTGTAACCTATCCTGTATAATTCATTTTAAGAAACTATTGTATTTACAGTTAGCTTGAAATCGCAGGGAAGAAAAAAGAAAATGCTGATAGGTACACGTCCTACATCCCTGATGCAAAAAAATCTAAAAGATGCAGTAAAATCATATCCATGCATCCCAGTGTTTTTCTTTTTCTTCCCCCACCATTTCAAGCTAACTGTAAATAATTTCAATAGTTTCTTTGAAATGAATTACACAGGATAGGTTATAAGGTAGGAGTTAGAGAGCTTAAGTTGGGACCCATAAATTTTCCCCAGGGACTCATTCAAAGCAAATATGTGCGCCCCAGGACATAAATATGAAAAAAAAAAAAAAACTATCAGCATCACTGTGTATATATATATATATATATATATATATATATATATATATATATATATAAGTTAACTTGATGCTTCAAAGGAGTCTAATAATAGATGAGGAAAACTTTCTATCAGGGACCCCACTCTCAAAAAGTGTTTTAATACTTTTGAGAAGTGTCCCTTGGAAAGGATTTTTCATTTATCTCCCCATTTCATTCATTCTTGTTTCATCCATTCATTCATTTTACCATCAATTTTTAAATATATATATTATATAAAACGGTATGAAAACACACAATACTGTTAAAATGAATATATTTTTATATCATTTTCATAGCTAATATTGAACAATATTATGATTTATAAAAAATCATCATCAGAGCATGTTTTTAATTTAATAAATTTTTTTTCTTTCTAAATGCTGTAGAAAATATACCTATTTGACACTAATATATATATATATATAAGAATATGTGCTTAATTGAAGTCGTACCTAATTTTTGAAATGTCAAATAGGTATAATTTGTACAGCATTTACAATTTTTTAAATTTTTTTATAATCAAATTAAATTAAAAACAAATAACAAAACACAGCCTTGATAATGAAGAGAACTGAAAGTACTTGGTCTATAAATGTAAACTCTTCTGGACAAATCCTTAATTCCTTTCATGATGATAATATTAAAAAGAATTGTTAGAAAAATTGAAAGAAAAAAAAACAAAAACAAAAAAAAAAAAACAAAACAAGAGAGATTCCATTAAAATTTGTTTGATCACACACACACTTTCCTCAAACACTATCCCATCCACCTGACTTCATCCCCTAATCCACCCCTCTCCCACCCACTTTCTTTCTATAAAACACATGTATGATGCTTTAATGATCAAATAAACACTGATGAAGCCGTGCTCAATGTACAGCAAAATATATCTCCTACATACACTTGTCTGAGTTTTGTTCCTTTGTCCACATTTCTCCCTCTAATCTTTATTACATTCTGTTAGATTTACTCCAATCCTCCTATCCTCATATATATTGAAATAAGTCACCTTGAACTACTATAACGAAGAATTGTTAAAAATAAATTATAATTATTTTGATTATTAAAAACTCGATCAATAAATATCAAAAAAATAATACCCCAAACTTAAGCATCCATAGATTTTGTTCTTTTAATTAGAAAAATTAAAAGAACAAAATCTATGGATGATTAAGTTTGGGGTATAAAAAAATGTGATACTATTTGCACGAAAGTTATATATACATTCTTTGTGTAGGTCTTATCATGAGCTTTACAGTGAATAGAAAGAAAAAAAGAACTCAGTCCAGATATCAAAGTTTGCATCTTTATCTTGATTTAAACTTAATAACACGGGAATATTGTTTTAATAATAAAAATAGCAATGTAGACAGTTTTGAGATGACTAAGAGAAATCAGTGTTTCCTTTTAATCATCATCATCATCATCATCATTATGCTGTGCTGATAACACAGATTCCCTTGACTCTCTTTCACCATCTGTCCCTATCGATCATCAATCTTTGCAAGTCGTCTAGATGGCATCCAGTGTCTGCACATAGCTGATGAGTGTAAATTCTAGCTGTGTCCATGTGTAGGAATCCATAGGAGAATGTCACTTATGAGTTTGTTCTTTATTTTTCTGGCATTGCCCAGTATGTCTTGCTAGTCTTACTTGGATGATTTGTGAGATGAGAGGTAAGTGGCCTTGCAACTACAGTTTTGAACACCAAAGAAAATAATACTTTCCATAAAATTCTTAATGATATAAGTAAAAAAACAAACAAAGTCGTCGGGGTGGCCTAAAGTCGGTATCAGCCAATCAGCGAGGGAGTCTATCCCCTTTTCACTAGTGCTAGGCCAAGGAGATTGTTTTTGCATCTGAAGTGGACATGGCCACCAAATTCTGTATTACTTTTAAATAAAAAAGGTTGGATTTAAATATTTATTATATGGATATTCCCTCACAGGTTCGAATCCTGTTCGCAGCGCCATGTCGAGATTTGTGTAAACTGATCAGTATTCAACTATTGCAAGTTGGATCAGCGTCTCCCAATCCAGACTTGGTAAGTGGTTTAAACAGCAGTTCGGGCTATTCTACTTTGTGGAATAGGCAAGTCTATTTCCAGCATTTTGATTGGCTGGTGGTTTTTAGTGTGTATATTTTTATCCATATAAACTGAACACTTGACCATGTCCTCTCAGTTGCTACAGAGTGTATTCAGTTAATCTGTCTCTTTTTTGTCTGGTGACTGGATGCTAGTCACAGCCTTTCTGTGAAGGTGAGTATGATATGTTTATTCTACAAGGTTTTGTTCTGCAGAGCATTTAGTGACATGACCTTGAGTTAATTAAACAATTGATCAGAGAGGAAGAGATTATTAAACAATCAGGAACACTAAAGAGGGATTACTTGACTTGGTCGCCAATGAGACTCCAAATCAAGTGAGCCTATATATTCTATGTTAATTGAATTTACTAGATTCTCCACATCTTGTACAGGGACAAAAGATCACACAGGGAGGTTGGTGGTTTTGTTTTATGGATTATCATACCTTTTAGGTCATTTTGATAAACAACTCAGGTTCTTACAGTACCTGCTGATTTGAAATGAGGCTTGATAATTTGTATCATTTAGATTTTTTCAAACTGTTGTCCTCATCTTTATTGTTATATATATATATATATATATATATATATATATACATACATACATACATGATGGCAAGTATTGTGTTCAAGTATTGGCATTGCTTGATAAATAAAATAAAAAAATAAATAAATAAAGTTCAGAAGTTCAAAGAATACAACAATGAGCTTCAAAAGTTCAATAATTTCAACGGTGAGCTGCACGAATGTGGATTTTTAGTATATACATACATACATACATACATACATACATACATACACAGATTCTGATAGGTACTTGCACACAAATCTAAAAAGGCCCAGTAAATCGGTATCCATGTATCCCAGTGTTTTTCTTTTTTCTTCCCCCACCATTTCAAGCTAACTGTAAATACATTTCAATAGTTTCTATTGAAACGAATTACACAGGATAGGTTACAAGGTAGGAGTTAAAAGGCTTTAGTTGTTTCCCCAGATCATAAATAAAAACCCTACAATCTATTAAGAAACTTTAGTTGGGACCCATAAATTTTCCCAGAGACTCATTCAAAGCAAATATGTGCGTCCCAGGATGCATTAAATCAAAAAGCTATCAGCATTACTGTGTTATATATATAAACAGACTACTTAATATAGCTTAACACTTATACCCGGTCATGGTTAATGGAATAAGAACAAACTGTCGCAATGGATTGAATAAATAGTCAAAAGGGCTCAAAGTTTTGTGAAGGTTCCCAATTATGACATGAAGGATCCTTAGTTTGACAAGAAGATTCCCAAATTCAAAGAAAAGGTTCCCCGAGTTCAACAAGAAACCCCTGAAGAAGACTGGAGGGTGCATCTGCCAAAACATGTATATAAACAAAGATGAGGACAATAGATTAATAAATTTAATGTAAATTATCAAGCCTCATCCTCAAAAATAACAAAAAAAACACCTGAAGAAGGTCAGAGAGCATATCGACCGAAACTTTGTGTATATACTAATAAAGATGAGGACAATAAAAAACATTTTTTTCAGCAAATTAAGAAAACAGCAATTAAAAAAAAAATTAAAAAAAAAAAAATAAAAAAATAATAGAATCACCCCAAGATAAAAATAACAAAGTATAAGGTTCATTTTTGAATTAGTCTTTTAGAACTTTTAGATATTCGTGATATGGGTCAATTATGTTAAACTTTCTTTGTTTTAAGGAAATGTGTATATGTGTGTGTGTTGTGCATATTTATATTTCACTCCCTCACACACACAGGTTGTTTCTTTCTTTTCCTTTAGAAGAGAGCCACTTAACCTACAAGTGAAGTTTAGATTTCAATAGGAAATTCTTTGTGGGTTATCATCAATAGCTCAACTGACAGATTCAAAAAGAAAAGTCAGATTTTTAATGAATAACTTTCTAATAGACATTTTATAGTAAGTCTCTCCTCAGCGGACAAATAAGTTATTTAATTTTCTATCCCATTGTTTTTTTTTTGACAAGAGATCATTCTTATGAAGGACAATAAACAAATTAACTTCAGGATTTTGAATGGAAAGAACATTTTTGACAAAGTGTGTCACACACACACTATATATATATATATATATATATATATATATATATATATATGATTAAAAATTGTGGAATAATGGATAAAACTGTAGACACCTCTAATACTTTTGTTACTTCATGTTTCAGACATTGTTGGGTGGTCTCCCTTATCCTAAGTGATCATCAGCTCTCTTAGTTAAACATGGCGCTGCGGACAGGATCGAGTGAGGACACGTGGACCAAATTCTTTTCCGATGCTGGGATCCCACAAGACATCGCTGCTCAGTACCTCAGCTCGTTCCAACAGAATCGAATCACCATGTCAACATTGTCAGAACTTGACAAGGATGCACTGACTGAACTTGGTGTAAACACTCTTGGCGACAGACTTGCAATCCTCAAACTGGCACGGTCATTTTCATCTCAACCCACTACTCCTGTTGTCCCTTCGGTCAAGGATACTTCGGCAAAAGTCAAAGCACCATCAGTTTCTACAGAAATGACCAAGCCACAGTTCCGCAAATTTCGTGTGGACTGGGGGATCTACAAGAACATTACTGGAATTGCTAAAATGAACATCATTCCTCATCTGTATAATTGCTGCTGTGAGTCTGTTCAAACTAGTATTGTCAACACTGTGCCACAGTTCCTTGACATACCAGAAGATGAACTCCTTGAGACAATTGAATCACTGGTTACAAGGAGTTCAAATCCCTCCGTCCATCGGCTTGCATTCCGTTCTATCCAACAGCATGAACATGAATCAATTCAGGAATATGAAATACGCCTGCGCACCGCTGTTATTGAATGTGCGTATTGTTGTTCCCATTGCAATCACGATTTATCCGAGGACAATATCAAGGAACAATTTGTCAACGGACTATTCAATGAGTCCCTACAAACAGATATCCTTGCCAAGACCACCCAACTATCCAGCCTCGACTCTGTGATCAACCATGCCAAGGTATTTGAGTCGGCAATTCGCGATCAAGCCAAGCTCCACGACTCAAGCGAAGTTCATGCTGCCCGTCTGTCAGGGTACAGAAATCAACAGCGAAAACGTGTTTCCCGAGCAAACAATCTGGGCCAGACGCCTCCAAATGCAGCGGCTCACCCATTTCACCGAGCTCAGCAGTCAAACTATCCTTGTTCTGGGTGTGGTAGCCTGCAACATTCATCATTTGCCAGGAAGACAATGTGCCCTGCATGGGGACAAACCTGCAGCAGCTGTAAGCGTCAAAACCACTTTTCCTCTGTCTGCCGAGCAGGATTCAAAGTAGCCGGGCTCGAACTCATTGCGCATGTCCAATACGATAACGATAGGGACTGCCTCCGCTCAGCAAACAACGTTGAAATTGAAGAGATTCCAGCTACTGTTTCATCAGCGGACAGTCAGTCACGCAATGGTACTGTGATAAACATTTTCCCCGACAGCGGGGCCTCAATATGCATCGGCAACAGTAAACACCTGGAGCTTCTTGGTATGGATGGGTCTCTGTTACGCCCATTCCACAGGAGGATAGTTGCTGTTGGAGGCTCCTCTCTTCCATGTCATGGCTGGATCCCTCTTCGTTTCAATGTCAGTGGACACTCAACTACACAGCCCGTGTACATTTGTGACAAAGTTGACAGACTGTACCTTAGTAGAACAGGTTGCATTGAGACAAACATTCTGCCACGGACATTTCCATACCCAATGACAGTTCACAATTCAGAATCCATTGCTACTGTTGATCTACCCAGAGAGGATCCTCCTCCAAAACCTAGCAAAATACCATTTGAGCCCATCCCTGACAACATCCCGGAGTTGACATCGTACATCAAAGAGGCATTCCGTTCAAGCACTTTTAATAACTCTGGGATATTCCCAGCTATGAACACGGAACCGGCAAAAATACACCTTATGCCAAATGCCACACCGTATGTACGGCACACTCCAATCCCAGTACCACATCATTGGAAGGCTGCAGTCAAGCAGAGTCTTGACATGGATGTGTCAAGAGGCATTATCACACCAGTCCCCATTGGCACCCCAGTCACGTGGTGTGCGCCTATGGTTGTGACCACCAAGAAGGATGGTAGCCCACGTAGAACTGTGGATTTGCAGCATCTAAATTCCTACAGTATCAGAGAGACCCATCATGTTCAAACACCATTTCAACTCTCTGCTCAAATCCCATCCAATACATTCAAATCAGTGATAGATGCCACTGATGGCTACCATGGCATACCATTGCATCCAGACTCCCAGCACCTCACAACCTTTATTACTGAATGGGGACGGTATCGGTATCTGCGATTGCCACAGGGATTCAAAGCATCCGGTGATGCATACACACACCGATTTGACAAAGTCATTGACAACATGGAGAGGAAGGTGAAAATCGTAGATGATACCCTGTTGTATGACAACTCTATCGAGGGACATTTTTTTCATATATGGGACTTCCTTACCCTTCTTGCCAACAACGGTATTGTGGCCAATATTGACAAATTCCAGTTCTGCAAGGAAACTGTTGAGTTTGGTGGCCTTGTGATCACACCAACGGGTATACAACCATCCCCAAAGATATTGACAGCAATTGAGAACTTCCCAACACCGGCCAACATCACTGATGCACGATCATGGTTCGGCTTAGTGAACCAAATCTCATGGGCATACGCCATAAGTTCTATCATGGAACCATTCCGAGAACTGATCAAACCAAACAAAATTTTTTTCTGGGACGACAACCTCAACCAGCTCTTTCATCAATCCAAAAGAGTCATTGTTGACTGTGTAAAATCTGGCGTCTCCTTGTTTGATTTCAACAAAACCACATGCTTGCAGCCAGATTGGAGCCGCACAGGCATTGGATACCTCCTTCTCCAACAGCACTGTTCATGCGACACGAATAAAGCTCCAACATGTTGCAAGGATGGGTGGAAAGTTATTCTGGCAGGGTCAAGGTTCACAAACAAAGCAGAACAGGGGTATTCCCCCACTGAAGGTGAGGCCTTAGCAATTTCTTGGAGCCTTCGACACTCTCGTTTGTTCACGCAGGGCTGCCCAAAGCTGATCGTTGCGACTGATCACAAACCGTTGGTGGGTGTTTTCAACAATCGCGAACTTGATTCAATAGACAATCCACGGTTGTTCCGCTTGAAAGAAAGTACTCTCGGTTGGTCCTTCAAAATTATTCATAGTCCCGGAAGGTGGCACCTCGGCCCTGATGCACTGTCGCGCCACCAACAATATCAGAAATTTCTGCAGTCCATGAATCAACTCTTGATGATGATGACAACTCAGATCACTCTGTTCTTTTCACAGCATATGGTCTGGGGGACCTTTCCAAAAACACCATCTCATTGGATACAGTGTATGAGTTTGGAATGAAGGACTCTGGATATCAAAATCTCATTCGGCAGATACAGGAAGGGTTCCCAACATCTCAGAGGGAGCTGGATGATGAAATGCGCCCATATTGGCAAATGCGCGACCGCCTTAGCTGTGCAAATGGTATCATCTTTCTTGACAAACGTATTTTGATCCTGCTAAACTGCGTAAGGTAGTACTTGAGCACTTGCACATTGGACATCAAGGCACTTCTTCAATGAAACTGCGTGCCCACCAATCAGTATATTGGCCGGGGCTTCATCGTTCCATAAGCCAATATCGTGATAGTTGCAAGGATTGCCTTCAGCACGCACCATCCCAGCCCTCTGAACCATTGACTTCTGACGAACCTGCTGAGTATCCATTCCAAAAGATTTGCATGGACTACTTTGAAATTGAGAATAATCACTACTTGGTGACTGTCGATCGCTTCAGTGGGTGGCCAATAATCCATCATGTTGAACATTCTGCCACAGGCCAGCTCCTAGTCGATGTCACAAGAGAAATATGCTGCACATATGGAGCTCCTCAAGAGATAAGTTCAGATGGGGGTTCCCAATTTACCTCAGAGAAATTTCAGTCATTTCTATTGGCTTGGGACATCAAACACAGACTCTCCTCTGCCGGTTACCCTCAATCCAATGGATGGGCCGAAGCCGCGGTCAAGTCAATGAAACGCATTCTCCATGACAACATTGGCGCAAATGGCACCCTCAAGTCTGACAAAGTTGCCCTGGCTCTTTTGCAATATAGAAACACTCCAATACGTGATGTTGGTCTCAGCCCGGCACAAATTCTGCTTCATAGACAGCTGAGGGATGGAGTCCCAACCAACCCGATATATTACAAGCTGCACCCTGAGTGGATCCTAACGGCTCGGAAACGCGAACAGCTGACGTCCAAACGCAACACTGAGAGCCGCAACAGATATAACATTGGCACCCGAGAGCTTGAAACCCTTAAGGTGGGACAGATGTAGTCATACAGAGCAAACTGGGTCGACACAGGTGGAACAAGACGGGTAGAGTTGTCGAGATCCTTCCAAACAGGCAATATCGAGTGAAAGTCAATGGTTCAGGCCGCATAACCTTGCAGAACCGCAGGTTCCTTCGACCTAGTGCTATCAAATATCCTCACCCAATCTCACTTTATCCAGAAGTTCCAACCACAAATTCAGCATCCACGAATACCCAGGCAGAGACTACTGTTGTCATCAACCCTCATGAATCACCCAAAGGCCTCTCAATGAATTATGTACCTGGATCGAATGAACCCCTTGTCCACCCTGAGTCATCACAACCAGGTACCGAGTACGTGAGCACCAACTCGACCACCTCAACAGAACGTGCTCCATTGACACAAAACATGCCCCGGGCATTGAGGAGATTACAACCACACAACAAGCCGGGTCTCAAGGAATTCTAACTGCCCTCACATGGACTGAAGCCCCTTCGGTGGGGGAGATGTAGACACCTCTAATACTTTTGTTACTTCATGTTTCAGACATTGTTGGGTGGTCTCCCTTATCCTAAGTGATCATCAGCTCTCTTAGTTAAACAAAAACAAAAACAACTTCATTTAATTGATATTTTGCCTCTGTGTGTTAATGAAGCTTTGTCAGAATTTATTTTAGACAAGATCTAGAGTGTTTGTACACAGAGAGAAGATTAGAGAGAGAGAGAGAGAGAGAGAAAGAGAAGATTAGAGAGAGGGAGAGAGAGAAAATTTGAGAGAGAGAGAGAGAGAGAGAGAGAGAGAAAGAATATATATATATATATATATATATATATATAGATAGATAGATAGATAGATAGATAGATAGAGAGAGAGAGAGAGAGAGAGAGAGAAAGAATGTAGAGAGAGAGAGTCTCAAATAAATTCTGACAAAGCCTTGTTAACATACCGAGGCGAAATATCAATTGAACAAAATTGTTTATGTTTTATCTGTTATTCCTAAATTTTTTTAATCACATTTTGTTGGATTTTACTCAAATTGTTACTCCTCATATATATATATATATATATATATATATATATTATATTATATATACACACACACACATATATATCGGGCTGGTTTAGTTCAGTCAGTAGAACATAAGGTTCCTGGTTCAATACCGGCCCACGCCAACTCAGTGTATGAGTAGCACAGATATCTGTGTGGTAAAATGAGGAACTGATGGTATGTGTGGCACTCCACCTCAGAAAAACAACAAAATCTTGCATATTAATTAATCCATAATAGATGAGCAGACACCACGTATCTTTGAGAATCTGTGTTATGCCTCAAAGATACATGGTTCAAAGTTAACTGACCTGAAAAAATGTAAAAGTTTTTAAGTAAAATACCTAGTGCATTATATTTTTATTCATTAATATATCAACACTGAAAATGTCATTAAATTCGGTTAATTCCCTGATTTTTGGTAATTTTTTTTTCTTTCTGCGGGGTGACATACGATGGTGGAATTTAGGCCCATTAATTTCGATTTAACTGAATCAGCCCTTCAAAAGATGGCAGCCGACGAAGTAGACAAGAGAAAAGTAAGAACAAATCTATAACACAGCCAGCCATCCAGATATCATCGCGT
>CM042159.1:8688148-8730648 GCA_023376005.1 Doryteuthis pealeii
CCTCTCCAAGTTCTTATTATATTCCTCCTACTCCTCCTGTCAGGATGATAGCAGCTGTTATCAACGCCATATTTGTATCAGAAGCAACGCATTAACACTTTCTTTCTTTAGCCCCCCCCTCCTCCCTCTTCTCTCCCACCCCCCTCATAACCGCTGACCAATAATAAACAAAAATGTCTGCCTAGCACTTGTATAATACAACAGAGATACTTGCTTAAGAATTTTTTTCTCCAAGATTTGCCATTCTATTTTAGAACTTCCAAGACTGTTACTTGTGAAGAAATGGTTTTCTGGTTCTCCCATCTTATTATTCCATTGTTGTATTTGATGACCGAAGAAAAATCAGGACATATCACTTACAATCCATTTCCTCATAGAAGGAATTTCCTTACTTATCTTACCTTGGTTGATATATATATATATATTAATTCCGCACGAGCAGAGGTGACACAAGTCAGTTTCTTAAGCGGAGTTTACACAGGTTTGAATTCAGAATTTTCCTTCTCCTAGACCGGTTGCCTAATCAAGGTTAAAGAGCCCAGTCTGCCCTACTATTTTCCCATAGCTGGAAGGAGAGTAGAATTCATACCTTTCCCAAGGGTATTAGCTAAGTGAAATGCAGTTACCACGTCCTTGGTTGATATAAGTAATTCTGTTCTTCACTTTTTCTTTTTTTTTTTTTTTTTTTTTTTTTTTTTAGGCTAGACTGTTCAATCTTCCAGAAAATAGTTTCACTGTCTGGCTGATAACCGACAATAGGCCGACTGCGACTTTACTTTTATTTGATAAGCAATTGGCTCTTAGTTTGCTTTGTTTTGTTCTTTTAAGAAAATAAAAAGTAAAGTTGGCGGTGCGCCTAATGTCGATATCAGCCAGACAGTGAAGGAGTCTATCCGCTTTTCACTAGTGGCGATTATTTAACGTCTAAGGTGGAGTACACACTTACCATCAGCTCCTGATTTACAGCACAGATCCCTGTGCTACTCATACGCTGATTTGGCAAATAGCTGATAGCAAACCAGGAACCTTTTAATTCCTATCCGAACGCTCTACCGACTGAGCTAATTACAACAATTCTTTTAATTGTATCACATAAACTCTTAAGTTTAATATCCAAGATACTAGCCATATATAATATATATATATATATATATATATATATATATATATATATATATATATATATATATAATCCTGATACTAGCCTCTTGTCGTATTAAGTTCTTTCGTATTCTCTTATTAAAAACTTGCTCCAATCAACCGGCTGGTCAAGCCTAGCACTATATATGATTGCCCCAACCTTTTTATCATCGCATGTGCTAGAAGGCGGTGGCTGAGGGTCTTAATGTCCTAGGTGTTTGTTAAACTCTATCATGATGAGAAGTTCCAATTCTGGACTCTGGGAAATATGATACCTCTTTATCACCATTATATTAGGTCCACTTTAAACCTGGGTAATAAGTACCTATTAGGGTCCACTTAACCTGGAGTGATAGTACCTATAGTCCACTTACTGGAGTATGTACTATTTAGGTGTTTGTGTTAAATAGAAATAAATAGTTTAAAAGAAGAAATTGGTTAAAAAAATGTCTGAAAAGATTTAATACCCATCAAGAATGAATAAATCAAAAACGTCTTTGGCATGAAATGACCAACAAAGTTGACATGCCATAAACCAACCAACCATCATTGCAGCATCCTCTCTCTTGGAGGCAACTTAGCATTATGGTTATCATTAAGATTATATTGCCAGTCTTTAAGTCGGTGTATCTCATATATTGTAGTGTTTTGAGATTTACCTGCATACCTGTGGTGTTTACAGATATACTATCTTCTTTATACTTATCTTGTGTATCTTCTCCATAGTTCTGAGTAGATGGCATCGTTTATCTGTTAGATGTTTTTTTAATCTGGGCTGATCTTCTGGACATCTTATGTTGTTGTGGAGTTTTCTGTAACAAACACAAGACTTTGTTTTAATAGAGCTCTTATCATTTTATAAGCTGATCAAATCAGACATGTGTCTGAAATTTAGTTCAACAGAAAGATTATTTAATTGTGACGGTTCTGTTTCACACCCAACTAATATCTCGCTTTTTCTAAAACTCTCTCATGTTAGTGAACAGTAAACGGAGGTCAACATAGGGTTAAAAAGTGTCAATCATTTTTCCAGTGTTTTTCAACTAAACTGTTAGTTTTGAATCTAGTTACACTTATCGTACATAATTAATAGGCTAACATATTATTTATGTAACAATAAGAAATGGAATTGCCAATCAGAGTTCAAATCCTGGATAAGGCTATTTGCATTTCACTTTGTACTAATGCTTTGGAAAAGGCAATAATCCATCTGTTCTCCCTCTAGCTATGGGTAAATAATAGGGAAACTGGGTTCTTTGGCCTTAGGCAACCAGTCTAGGAGAAAAAAACTCTGAAACCAAACCAGCTTATTTTGCTTTAAAATTGACCTGTGTCACTCCCTGTCCATGGTGGAGGTTAGGTAAATACATAATTAAGATAAATACTCATCATCTTGTAACAACCTGGGCCAAATATTACATGTAAATTAAATTAAATTAAATTAATGGTTAAAGAAAAAAATGGAAGTGGTGACTTTTAAAAATCTTCTATTATTCATATAGAATTATATTCTTTGTTAATTAGCAAATTTTATTCAAGTTACATTAGAATCATGTACAAATTTTATGTTTACTGTTTGTTATATTTACGGAATGTAAGTTAAGTTTCTACATAATAAGTTATTTTACCTCATATTTAAGTTATGTTTATTTGGAAAAGGCTAAGACTTTAAAATTTTGTATTATTGTTATATATTTACTTGTTATTGTAATTATTTTTAAAAACTTTATATAGAGAGATGTTTAGCATTAAAACATTGCTTCATACATCTCTTATTTTCCTTTCCAAATTTACACATCTATTTCTAACAGTTACAGTACATTGTAGTTCATATTTAAATGTAAATTAATTGTTACGAATACAAAAAATAGCAAAGATAAATAAACTATGTAATATAAAAAAAAAGGTTTTTCTTCTGTGTATAAAGAGAAACTTTAGTTTCCTGAATTTTTTCTAGAATTCTTGCATGAAAACTTCACTACTTTTAGACAACAAACACTATTTTGCTATCCATAAGTTTCAAAATGTTCATAAATCTAGTCTATCCTTTAAGTATCTTCTATGCAAAAAACCAAGATTGGTCTGCAGACGCATCATCTGACATTGTCTTTTGATGTTTTTTAAAATTTATTTTGGCCTTTCTGCCGAATCATCAAAATGTCTACAAACACTTTAGACATGCAGGGCAATTCATTAGACAGAAATAATTAATACGAAATAATAATTCTGTTTTTTTTTTTTTGGGGGGGGTAACATTTTCTCAAGTTTCTTTAGGCAACACAACTACTTGGATATATTTGTCAGGAAAACAAATTGCTACAGTATTTATTGAAGCAAGATATTTTGGGCCATATGACCTTTAGGCACCCCTTTTTGATCTCAATTCAGAAGGACATGTTACATGGTTCAAAGTTAACTGACCTGAAAAAATGTGAAATTTTTAAATAAAATAACTGGTGCATTATATCTTTATTAAATATCAACACTGAAATTTCATTAAATCGGTTAATTCCCTGATTTTTGTTTTTTCGGTGGGTAACATATGATGGTGGAATTTAAGTCCTTTAAGTTCGATTCAACCAAAAAAAATAACTTTAGAAGTTGTTGATAAAATACGAGGGTCAGTCAATAATTAATCTACATTTTGCTTACGCAATTGTAATAGGAAACACTGTTTACATTTGCACAGTTTTCAAAGAAATCAAGTTCGGAGTTCTTTCCAGAAGACTGTCAGCATAAATGTTTGGTGTTACTGATATATAAATACAACACATTGAAAATCCAGAAAAAGGTTTATTATTTTTATACAGGAATATAAATAATGGTTAATGCGCTTTCTCCTACGTATGACTAGCTATTCTACTAGTAGTGACTTGACTATGAATACTATCACGTTAATTTGACTACGAATAACTTGTGTATTCAATCTTTATATGTGTTCCAACTATTTGTAGGGGAAATATCTCCCTTAATCTAATGGATAACGTGTTGACTGCAACATCAATTAAGCAAGTTCAATTGCAGTCACACTATTACTTTCACTTCAGGCTAATATCCTTGGGAAAGTATACCCCCACCCCCCAGCTATCGTTAAGTTAACAACTACTGTTCTTTTACAAGGATGGCTTAGCATTAAATAGCCCATGAAGTTGATATGCCATTAAACAAAAAAATAAAACCCCTAAATCAATTTATGTTATTTATAAAACTGGTTCGCATCGTGAACATTCAATATGAACGTTAATCAATGAACAGTTATAAGACTTTTTCTATATAATTTCAACATTCAAAATATCCATCACACTTTTAACAACAAAAATCTTTTTCTCTTCTTTATCATATTGTCCTGAAAAGGTTTTATATAAACCAAGATGTTTAAACTCTGACATAAATATAATAAGTTTATCTTTTTTGGAACAATTTTTTTCCTTTTTCTATATAAAACTGGTTCTGTCCAAGTGTGTGTAAATGGGGTAAAAAGGCATGAAACGATGCTAGTGGTATCAGACTACTCAGTCAGTATAATACTTCCGTATTCATGAGGATTGGGACATACCCATTAATATCCACAGGTAGCTATATTTATAAATATGCTTAACATTGGTGACAGTTTATCTATCTAAGTTAGAATGTCAACTGTCAATTTCTTACTTATGTGATCATCAGCTCAGACTTGAACTGTCACCAAGTGTCATTGACTCTGTTTATGCTATCCTAACTTCTGTATATATATATATATATATATATATATATATATATATATATATATATATATATATATATTATATATATGTGTGTGTGGAGAGAAAAATGGAAGTGAATCCGACGGTATGTAATATAGTGAAAAATTTGAAAAAAAAAACATGTTCAAATAAAATGAGTGATATTTATTCAGCCAACGCTTGCTGAATAAATATCACTATATATTACACACACACACACACACACACATATATATATATATATATATATATATATATATATAATATATATATATATATAAAATTGGAATAAAAGGCCTTAAATACCATGGGTATCGTGGTTATGGACTGGTAGAGAATTAGGACCGCCTAGAATCACCTTGTACCAAGAAACTTGGTACCACACCAAAGTATATATATATATATATATATATATTTGGTTGAACTGAGCAGACATTTTTGTCTGCAAATTTTGTTCATAATCCCTTCTAGGTGCCGAATAGATGATGTAATATCAGGCTGGAATTAACTGATTTATTTGCCATAACTTATTTTTTCCCCAAGTACTTTCAGCCCCTTCACGGGGGATCATCAGGGGGAAGGGGAATGTAAAAACAAATACGTTGGAATGTTCCATTTATACTGGTGTTCTATTTATACTAGCATTATTATTATTATTATTATTAATATTATTATTATTACTAGCAAAATAAAAAACTACCTACAGCCGATTTAAAAATAGATTTTTGAAACATATTGCCTGAGGAGTGGGAGTAAAAAATTCAATGTCACCGAGTTTGAACCCTAAGTAAGTAAAATCATCAAATTCATTAAAGGATTAATAAATAAAACAATTTGAAATGTAAACAATAAATATGTATTAAAATAAAACAAACTATATATAGATATATAATACCAGTCATGTATTTATTAAAACTTGTTTTAAAAAAACAATGAGAACTGCCTAATGTTGCATGTTCAAATTTTGAGTGTATTTATTCTATGTTATGACTATTTGGGTAATGGATGTAAGCAGTGACGTAGTTTTTGTTACAGATAAAAACCAGAAGCGAATCTCCATTATTAATAGATTATGTAATTAGTGTCGATGTTTAAAGGCATTTAAGATCGTTAGTGCTAGAATCAAAGTTTATTTTATTAAGGTTTGGATTTTTATGTCTAATATCTAGAGCTCAATAATTTGTAGTCTTTGTTTACTGTTAAAGAACACGTACCTATCAGCATGTATTTTATATATATATATATATATATATATATATAATATATATATATGCACACACACACATACAGAGATGCTGATAGGTATGTGTCCTGTGTCCCGGACTCAGTAAAATCATATCCATGCATCCAGTGGTTTTCTTTTTCTTCACTCATCATTTCAAGCTAACTGTAAATACATTTCAATAGTTTCTTAGAAATAAATTACACAAGATAGGTTACAAGGTAGAGTTAGATGGCTTTAGTTTTTCCCCAGATCATAAATAAAAACCCTACAATCTATTAAGAAATTTTAGTTGGGCCCCATAAATATTCAAGCAAATATGTGCATCCAGGACCCATTAAATCAAAAGCTATCAGCATCACTATATATATATATATATATATATAGCATAATCTTTAGAGATCATTGCCATCCCTCAAAATTCGATAACTCCACCACCAGAACTTTTCCTCTCATCAGTCCTCAAATGACTCAAAGTTTGATGCATATATATATATAATGTGTGTGTGTTTTTGTGCATGGTCTGTTCATTATATCTATAAACTGTAATGTCCATTTTGACATTAAATTGCGTCTAAAGATATGTGAGAGGATTTTGATAAAAGCCTTATCAAATGAGACCAGAATTTTTTCCCTCATTCTCTTGCTGTGAAGTGAAAACTCTTTATTTCCCAAAGTTGGAGAAGCCAAATAAGGCGGAATTTCTTTTTTTCTCTTTCTCTCTCTCTCTCTCTTTTTTTCTCTCTCTCTCTTTTTTTCTTCTCTATCTCTATCTCTCTCTCTTTTTTTCTCTTTCTGTTTTATGACCAACATCTTTTTATTTTATTGCTTTAAAACTTGGAACTTTAAGGAATGGAAAAAATCTCTTTTGTGTAGGTGGAACTCTGCCCAGTTTCATTCCGAGAGAGATAAGCTACAAACACACCTAAAAGGGTTTGTTTAATTATAAACTTTTGACCTGAAAGCTGTAAGGTCTTCTGTCTCGTCTCAACTTACTCCATTGCCAAATTGAAAGAATGTCTCCACTGCCAAATTTTTTTTTTATAGGGATAAAATAATTGATAGTGAAGCAACAGTTCTCAGGAGTGTGAAATACCCCTTTAAGTTTTTATGGGCTATCATTTGGCCTTCAAGCAATAGCGCTTGTCCAGTGGAATTGGATCCTTGGTAAAGAGTCCTGAGTATTGGTAATCGTCTGGTATTGTAAGTCCTTTCCTCAATGAGTAAAATTAGAATTATGGCCAGTGTGGGGTTTAAGTAGTGTATCAGCCACACAGTATGGTTGGTGATTGGCGAAGTAATAAACCATGTGTCTTAGGCTAGTCTATAAATCCAGGTGGGGAATTAGAGCACACCTTATAAGTAGAAATTTCCAACACCCTTCATTGCTATCATTCCAAGGTTCACCCGACCCGGGGTGGTAGTACCTGTTGGGCCTCATCTATGGGTCAAATAGATCTCTTTAAAAATGATTCATATTCAATGGACAATGTGCATAAAGAACTCTTAAGAAACAACACTGTAGATATAAAAATTCAATGAATGGATTCTATACCACTATGCATAAAATAACCTGAGACAGGTTGACATGCCATTAAAATCAATGCATTCAACTATTCTCCCTCTATATATATATAAATAATAGCAGATTGGGCTCTTTAACCTGGCAATAGCACCTGGTCTAGAGAAGGAATCTCTGAATTCAAACTTGTTAAATTCTGCTTAAAGACTGATTTGATGTCACATCCTGCTTGTGTAGAGGGTTGGTATATACACCTACATATACTGGTTATTAGATCATTGTTAGTTTGTTTCTCACTTGGGCTCTATTCACTCAGAAATTCAAAACAGAGCACGCATTGACCCAATTGAGACCATCCTAACGCAATTCCAACTGCAATGGTTGGGTCACACATCCGCATTCCTGCAGATAAACTCCCCTGTATAGTACTTTATGGTGAACTCGCAGAAGGCTCTTGAACGGCTGAAGGCCTGAAAGACCATATGAAGATAACTCATGCGCCATTACACCTTCAAACCTGCAAGATCTGGCCTCAGTAGACAGGGTTGGCAAGACACGTGCCACAGAGGAGCTGAGCAGCTCAATATCAAGATCAATAGGGCTGCAGTGTCACAGCGTTTTCGTCGTCATGCACCACAGAATGCAGATGGAAATTTCCCTTGCAATGTGTGTGACCGTATCTGCAAATCCAGAATTGGACTAATTCGCCACCAAGGGTCCACAACTGATGAACAACATGGAGTGAGATCGTCGTCATCTGGGATGGACTACAAATGAAAATAAAGTCTATTATTGCATTTCTTTTACTTGAACACCTAGTATTTCACATAAATACCCTTGAAAAATCTCACTTAAAGTTCCCTCCATTGCAGCATCTTGCCTGTGTGGAGAGGGATTGATAAATACCCTTCATGGCTGGGGTTTTAAAATCTGTAAATATTAGTTTGTAATGGATCAGTAACCAAAACAAAAAAAACAAGAAATTAAGAGCTTTATAAAAAAAAAAAAAATAAAAAAATAATTTTCTCGTGTAATAATGAGCTTTATAAGTCTGGGAAGTAGCCAATAAGTCAATTGTATCCTAACTATTTAACTTGGTTCAGTTTTGTATGTATGTAATTAATATCAGTTTTTTATTATACACTAATCCGTGTAAATAAAATGTCTATTCTCTCATATACAGGCTGTTTTAGAAAGTGTTATACCATATTGGGGTGTTTTAGAAAGTGTTATACCATTTCTGGGGTGTTTAGAAGTGTTATACCATTTCGGGGTGTTTTAGAAAGTGTTATAGGGGGGGTTTTAGAAAGTGTTATACCATTTGGGGGTTTTAGAAAGTGTTATAAGCATTTCGGGGTTTTAGAAATGTTATACCATTTCGGGGGGTTTTAGAAGTGTTACCATTCGGGGGGTTTTATGTATACCATTTCGGATGTTTTAGAAAGTGTTATAGCATTTCGGGGTGTTTTAGAAAGTGTTATACCATTTCGGGGGGTTTTAGAAAATTTCAATCATTTTGTATCTACTGATTTGACCAATTCTTGTTGAAATAATCTCAGATTTTACTAGTATATATTTATCAACCTCTCCATACGAGAAGGATGTGACACAAAGTAAATTTTGAATTGAGTTGAGCAGGTTTGAATTCAGAGTTTTCCTTCTCCTAGATTAATGGCCTTCTTCAGTGTGGATAATTTTTGACTCTCTTCTTCGTACCTCAATATGAAATTGTTTGGTTGTTTCGTTTTGTGGCATATCAACCCTTTTCAAGTCAATTAATGCCAAATCAAGTCCTTTTTGATAAACAACTCCAGCTGACTTACAGTTTCAAATTATGAAATCTTCTTGGTAAACAAAGGAATAGAATTATTAACAACTCAATACATTGATGTTAATTTTCAACTAGTCAACTTTAGTTTCTCTGTATTTTTAAAATTTTCAGCCAATGTGCCTTATGGCCATCTTCAGGTGTTCTTGTCAAACTAGAAAACCTTCACAGAAATTCAAACTGAAGCCTTTATTCAATTCAATGGTGTATATTGTTTTCATTCTGTTAACCATGACCAAGTACAAGTGTTAAGCTATGTTAAGTATTCTATGTTATTTTCACCTTCCTTTGAAAAGGTTATTTCCTAGTTGAGTAACATGAGTGACCCAGAAAAAAACAGAACCCAAATTATTTATTTATTTCCCATTAAACTAACCCTAACCCTAACCTTGTTGGACTTAAACTTAAAAAAAAAAAATTAAAAGTTTTATTACAAAATTTGTGGGTTCTGTTTTTTCTGGGTTACCCCGTAATATTATGTTACTCATAGGGGTTAAGGTTTGGGGTTTAGGGTTAGTTTAATGGGAAAATAAATAATTTGGGTCCTGTTTTTTCTGGGTCACTCTGTAATATCATGTTACTCAACTAGGAAATAAACCAATGAAAACATCCTAGTTACCTCATTTTTCTTTACACTTGCACACAAAACCAACTGATAATCTTTTCTTCATTAATCTTTAACTGGAAACAGTTTATACTTGGGTTCTACAAAACTTTGGCTTTTGTGCTTCCAAGATTTTTTGTTTCTTTGTTTCTCATGTGAATCTACCCTTCTCTGTCTGTCTCTCTTTCTCTCTCTTCTTTCTGTCTTCTCTGTCTCTGTTCTCTCTCTGTCTCTCCTCTCTCTCTCTTTCTCTTTCTCTGTGTCTCTCTCCTTTCTCTCTCTCTCTTTCTCTCTCTCTCTCTTTCTCTCTCTCTCTCTCTCTCTCTCTCTCTTCTCTCTTCTCTCTCTCTCTCTCTTTCTTTATTCTCTTCTCTCTCTTCTCTCTCTTCTCTCTCTTCTCTCTCTGTCTCTCTCTCTTCTCTTTCTCGCTGTCTCTCTCTCTGTCTTCCTCTCTTCTCCTTTCTCGCTGTCTCTGTCTCTCTTTCTGTCTCTGTTCTGTCTGTCTCTCTCTCTCTCTTCTTGTGAAGATCCTTTTTGGTTTTAACCTTTTTCCTTTGTTCATTGAATTACACTCTCTATTTTGCCTGCTTCTCTTCTTCAGAACCCTCACCCCCCCCACCCCTCAGCACCAGATCTCATCTTGCATCCTGTCTGTTAAACAGTTTTCGGTATTTGTAATCTCAAAGACTGGAATCATATTGGTTTTGGGTGTCATGTCATTCGATGACTTCTCTTTCTCTCCTCCAAAGATTTCTCTTCATCTTCTGCGACTCTTCTTCTCTCACCAGTCTCTTGCTGCTGCTGTTGCTGCCACCTTCGATTAACCAACCGAAACCCGAAACACTTGTCTAAGATTGATCTGCATTCACCAATGAAGAATCTACACAAAGAATCACTTTTCAAAAATTCTCTTATTTCTATTATCACGTGTGTGGTGTGTGTGTACACCTGTGTATGTGTGTGTGTGTGTGTATGCACAGTGTTAGATTTCCCATCCATTTTACGTCCGCATCAATTCACATCCCAGTTGTCGTTTCTCTTTTATTTTACCAATCCAATAATAATATTGCTTCTTGGAGATGGATGAGGCAGGGGTTAAGAAAACAAAAAAATGGAAATTGCGGTTGATTCCGCAAACTCTCAATATCCATACATTCAATTTAAATTGCTTTTTTTTTTTTTTTTTTTTTTTTTACCTCTGGCAAATTCCGCAGGCATTGGTACATTTGAAAATGCCTTGTACCTCTTATTCGTATTAAACAAACCTCGCTTCTGCGCTGCCCTTGCTCTATCTGATGGTGAATTTCCAATTTGTAGTTCTGGGAAATGTGGAGTACCCCTTCATCTACTCTGACCTGGAGTGGTAGTACCTGTTAGGGTCCCATCTATGGGTTAAATAGAAAAAATGAGTTAGCAAAAAAAAAATAAAATAAATTGAGTACCCATGAAGAATGAATAAAACAAAAATGTCTTTGGCATAAAATAACCCAATGGGTTGAATATGCCGTAAAAACCAACCAACCAACAACTGTCTTTGCTCTATACAAATGAAGAATTTGGAGGCGCGTGGTCTAATGGTTAGAGTCATAGGAAATGGACTTCGTCGACCAGAGTTCAATTCCTGGACGAAGCTGTTTGAATTTCATATAGCGCTAATACCCTTGGGAAAGGTATGAATCCAATTCTCACTCCAGCTATGGATAAATAGCAGGGCAGACTGGGCTCTTTAACCCTGGCTAGGTAACCAGTCTAGGAGAAGGAAAACTCTGAATTCAAACCTGTTAAACCCTGCTTAAGAAATTGACCTTGTGTCACATCCTGCTTGTGCGGAGGGGTTGGTAAATATATATACAAATGAAGAATCTGAATTTCAATGCTTTGTATTATCTCTTCATTTCTTTGAATAAGAAAGTTTCTTTTATTCAAAAGTGGTTAATCAAACTTTGAACCACGTATCTTTGAGAATATATGTTACGCCTCAAAGTTAACTGACCTGAAAAATGTAAATGTTTTTTAAAAATAACTGGTGCATTATATCTTTTATTCGTCAATATATCAACATTGAAGATTTCATTAAATTCAGTTTAATTCCCTGATTTTTGGTATTTTTTTTTTTTCTGCGGGTGACATACAAAGTGGAATTTAGGTCTGTTAATTTTGATTTAACCAAAAATGTTTATGAAACGAGTGAACTTAATTAACTTAATTAATTTTTAAATTATTTTCCTGTCTTCTGACTTTTACTGCCTAAAACTAACCTCCTTTTAGGTAAAGAAGAACAGTTTTATCGTTTATTCCTACCATAAAATAAACTGAACCCTCATTTTATGTCCGTGTTTTTTGCAATAAATGTTTTATTTTTTCTTGCACCCGTTATTTTAAATACTAAATATTTTCTTATTTAATATTCACTTCAATGTGTATATTCTAAAAATTTATTTTGTGAGAATGGTTAGTTTTTAAAGTGGGGGTTCGTTTTTACACTTCAAATTTTTACTCGTAAATTCCTACCATAAAATGCCAAAGCCTAATTTTTATGGTAGGAATTTACGAGTAAAAGTTGAATATTACTTTTTGTTTTTCTTTTCTTTTTGGCTTTGGTACTCTAAATAAAAACGTCAGATTTTAATCATCGTCGACTAAAAAAAAAAAAAATACGGTCATAAAAGGGGGATCCAATTTATGCCTAAATTGTAAAACTCCCCATTTTAACATTCTCACAAAATAAAAACTTTTGAATATACACATTGAAGTGAATATTAAAATAAATAAATAAAATATATTTAGTATTGTAAAATAACGGTCAATAAAATAAAACATTTATTGCAAAAACACGGACATAAAATGAGGGTTCAGTTTTTTATGTAGGAATAAACGAGAAACTGTTCTTCTTTACTCCTTTTTCTTTTAATTTTGATTTATCCCAAAAAGTTTTCAATTCAACATTTAATTTATTTCATCGTTGGAAGATTCAAAATCTAATTTTCATTCGGAAAAGTTTTAAAACATTTTCTTTTAAATTTTTTATTTTGTATTAAAATCTCCCTATTTACCACAGATAAATTACCCAGTCTGTACTATTCATGTGCCGAGTTGATGAGGTTCAGTATCGAACCTGGAACCTTGCGGATCCTAGGTAATTCTCTCTAGCAACTGAGCTAAACAGTAGTGGGAGCTGAAGTAGATATGGTGCTCTAGCTCAACAAAATAATTTTCTGGTCTACCAGTGGTGAAAAGGGATAGACTCCCTCGCTGTCTGGTTGATAACGACAATAGGTGACTCTACGACTTTTTTTCTTTTTTGTATTGAAGCAGCAAATGATTGGTGATTAAAGTTTTATGAATTCTTATTTCTGTCAATATTTTATTTACACGTGTTGTAAATGTAAGAAAAACTTAATAATTTTTATGAGGCAGGACCTGTGGATATACCACAGTATGTAATTTATTATCACAACGTATGTCTACTTAAGAGCTATTGCAAAAAACTTCAATATGTAAAAAGTATAATAATCTTGAAACTCTCTTTTCTTTCTTCCTTCTTTTCGTCTCTTCATTATGTTCGATTACAGCAGATTAGATTTCGCTTCCGTGCGCTCACCCCCCTCTCTATCTTTTTCGCCTCTCTTTCTGATATTTTTCTGTGTAGCATGTCCTTTTTATACTTTTTTCTTATAAAAACGGAATGGTCCATTATTTAGCTGAGGTGATGACACTCATAAGAAATAAGAATTCGGCAGGAAAAGCGACACCAGATAATCAGGATTTACGTTTTTGAATTTCATATTGGACGATCTGAGCGGCTCATTTTTAACCAGAGGGTGTTGCAAGATCGTCATTTAATTAATATTATGATAGTTATTTGCGTACAATAATGCTTTAATGGAAAAATTTCTTTAAATCCTAAATAAGGCCGGTTTTAGCTCAGTCGTAGGTGTTCGGCTGGGAACCTCAAGGTACTGGTTCGATACCGGCCCTCAGCGTATGAGTAGCACAGGGATCTGTGCGGTAAAGTGAGGAGGTACTCAGACTACTAAAAAGATCTCTTGGATCTAACGCTAGGATGAAAAGGGGATAGACTCTGGCTGTACCTACTTTAGGCCACCCCGACGACTTAACTTTTACTTACTTTATCCCTTAAATAACAACCTACGTGTTATTAAAAGTGTGGTTCCAGGGTTGGGTTTATTTTTGTTTTTGGTGCCCAATGTAGGCAAAGTATTTAATAAAAAAATTATGACTTAGAGACAGAAAGGCCCTTGATCCTGTGGGGTATGCATGTCCTTGTTTGGACGATATGGGGGTACAACTGCCAATGTAATGAGAAGTCGGAGAAAGAGAAGAGGGGTAGATAAATAAGTAAAATTAAACCCCACGGCTAAGGGACGGGAGGGGGTGGGAAGGGATAGAGGGAAGTGATAAACCCTCTCCCCTGCTGTTGTTCCTTCGGGGCCGAGTCAGGATAGGCTATGACGTCAATCCGACTGACATTTTAGGGCAGTGGGAGAAATCTCAAGTAAAATGACGACGACGACGACGATAGAGTTAGAAGGGAGGAGAAAGAAGAAAAAGAAAACAAATAAACGACAAAAGAAACAGTGAGAGGAAACCGGGCACAGATGTAGGGGAGGGGAAAAAAGATTTGTGTTTAGCAACCAAGGGCCATAGTATTAGTAGTAGTAGTAATAAGACTAAACCCATTCAGTCGTCCCCTCATTCATTCATAATTTGGCGTCTGGAGTGAAAGAAAGTTTAAGTATGACTGTTGTTTAGTGTTTATTTATTTATCTATTTATTTTAGATTTTTTCTGTGTTATTTTTTAACTTCACGAAGAGGAACCAATTAAAATAGAACTCCTTTGCCTACATTGGGCACCAAAAACAAAAATAAAACCCAACCCTTGGAAACCACACTTTTAATAACACGTAGGTGTTATTTTAAGGGATAAAGTAAGTAAAGTAAAGTCGTCGGGGTGGCCTAAAGTAGGTAACAGCCAGAGTCTATCCCCTTTTCACTAGCGTTAGACCAAGAAGATTGCTTTTTAGTGTCTGAGACGTGGCGCCACACCTACTCAGCTCCTCACTTTACCGCACAGATCCCTGTGCTACTCATACGCTGAGGGCCGGTATCGAACCAGGTACCTTGAGGTTCCCAGCCGAACACTCTACTGACTGAGCTAAACCGGCCCCTATTTAGGATTTAAAAAAAAAAATTTTTTCCATTAAAGCAATTATTGGTACGCAATTAACTATCTATATATTAATATTCGTGTTCCTTAATTGTACGACCGTTATTATCTTGCAACACCCTCTGGTTAAAAATGAGACCGTCCAGATCGTCCAATATGAAATTCAAAAACGTAAATCCTGATTATCTGGTGTCGCTTTTCCGCCGAATTCTTATTTCTTATGAGTGTCATCACCTCAGCTAAATAATGGACCATTCCGTTTTTATAAGAAAAAAGTATAAAAAGGACATGCTACACAGAAAAATATCAGAAAGAGAGTAGGCGAAAGATAGAGAGGGGGTGAGCGCACGGAAGCGATAATGCTAATCTGCTGTAATCGAACATAATGAAGAGACGAAAAGAAGGAAAGAAAGAAAAGAGAGTCAAGATTATTATACTTTTTACATATTGAAGTTTTCGCAATAGCTTTTAAGTAGACATACGTTGTGATAATTAAATTATCATACTGTGGTATATCCACAGGTCCTGCCTCATAAAATATTAAAGTTTTTCTTACATTTACAACACGTGTAAATAACAATATTGACAGACAAATAAGAATTCATAAAACTTATCACACAATCATTTGCTGCTTCAATACAAAAAAAAAAAAAAGTCGGTAGAGTCACCTATTGTCGTTATCAACCAGACAGCGAGGGAGTCTATCCCCTTTTCACCACTGGTAGACCAGAGAAATTATTTTGTTGAGCTGGAGCACCATATCTACTATCAGCTCCCCACTACTGTTTAGCTCAGTTGCTAGAGAGAATTACCTAGGAATCGCAAGGTTCCAGGTTCGATACTGAACCTCATCAACTCGGCACATGAATAGTACAGACTGGGTAATTTTATCTGTGGTAAAGTAGGGAGATTTAATACAAAATAAAAATATTTAAAAGAAAATGTTTAAAACTTTTCCGAATGAAAATTATTAATTTTGAATCTTCCAACGAATGAAATAAATTAAATATTGAATTGAAAACTTTTGGGATAAATCAAAATTTAAAGGAGGTAAAGAAGAACAGTTTGCTCGTTTATTCCTACCATAAAATAAACTGAACCCTCATTTTATGTCTGTGTTTTTGCAATAAATGTTTTATTTTTCTTGCACCCGTTATTTTACAATACTAAATATATTTTATTTATTTATTTTAATATTCACTTCAATGTGTATATTCTAAAAGTTTTTATTTTGTGAGAATGTTAGTTTTAAAATTTTACAATTTAGGCATAAATTGGATCCCCCTTTTATGACCGTAATTTTTTTTTTTTTTAGTCGACGATGATTAAAATCTGACGTTTTTATCTTAGAGTACCAAAGCCAAAAAAAAAAGAAAAACAAAAGGTAATATTCAACTTTTTACTCGTAAATTCCTACCATAAAATTAGGCTTTGGCATTTTATGGTAGGAATTTACGAGTAAAAAGTTGAAGTGTAAAAACGAACCCCCACTTTAAAACTAACATTCTCACAAAATAAAATTTTTTAGAATATACACATTGAAGTGAATTAAATAAAGAAAAATATATTTAGTATTGTAAAATAACGGGTGCAAGAAAAATAAAACATTTATTGCAAAAACACGGACATAAAATGAGGGTTCAGTTTATTTTATGGTAGGAATAAACGAGAAAACTGTTCTTCTTTACCTAAAAGGAGGTTAGTTTTAGGCAATAAAAGTCAGAAGACAGGAAAATAATTTTAAAAATTAATTAAGTTAATTAAGTTCACTCGTTTCATAAACATTTTTGGTTAAATCAAAATTAACAGACCTAAATTCCACTTTGTATGTCACCCCGCAGAAAAAAAAAAAAATACCAAAAATCAGGGAATTAAACTGAATTTAATGAAATCTTCAATGTTGATATATTGACGAATAAAAGATATAATGCACCAGTTATTTTTTAAAAAAACATTTACATTTTTCAGGTCAGTTAACTTTGAGGCGTAACATATATTCTCAAAGATACATGGTTCAAAGTTTGATTTAACCACTTTTGAATAAAAGAAACTTTCTTTATTCAAAGAAATGAAGGAGATAGTACAAAGCATTGAAATTCAGATTCTTCATTTGTATATATATTTACCAACCCCTCCGCACAAGCAGGATGTGACACAAGGTCAATTTCTTAAGCAGGGTTTAACAGGTTTGAATTCAGAGTTTTCCTTCTCCTAGACTGGTTACCTAGCCAGGGTTAAAGAGCCCAGTCTGCCCTGCTATTTATCCATAGCTGGAGTGAGAATTGGATTCATACCTTTCCCAAGGGTATTAGCGCTATATGAAATTCAAACAGCTTCGTCCAGGAATTGAACTCTGGTCGACGAGTCCATTTCCTATGACTCTAACCATTAGACCACGCGCCTCCAAATTCTTCATTTGTATAGAGCAAAGACAGGTTGGTTGGTTTTTACGGCATATCAACCCATTGGGTTATTTTATGCCAAAGACATTTTTGTTTTATTCATTCTTCATGGGTACTCAATTTTATTTTATTTTTTTTTTGCTAACTCATTTTTTCTATTTAACCCATAGATGGGACCCTAACAGGTACTACCACTCCAGGTCAGAGTAGATGAAGGGGTACTCCACATTTCCCAGAACTACAAAATTGGAAATTCACCATCAGATAGAGCAAGGGCAGCGCAGAAGCGAGGTTTGTTTAATACGAATAAGAAGGTACAAGGCATTTTCAAATGTACCAATGCCTGCGGAATTTGCCAGAGGTAAAAAAGCAAAAAAAAAAAAAAAAAAGAAAGCAATTTAAATTGAATGTATGGATATTTGAGAGTTTGCGGAATCAACCGCAATTTCCATTTTTTTTGTTTTCTTAACCCCTGCCTCATCCCATCTCCAAGAAGCAATATTTATTTTATTGGATCTTGGTAAAATAAAAGAGAAACGACAACTGGGATGTGAATTGATGCGGACGTAAAATGGATGGGAAATCTAACACTGTGCATACACACACACACACACATGTACACACACACACACACACACGTGATAATAGAAATAAAGAGAATTTTGAAAAGTGATTCTTTGTGTAGATTCTTCATTGGTGAATGCAGATCAATCTTAGACAAGTGTTTCGGGTTTCGGTTGTTTAATCGAAGGTGGCAGCAACAGCAGCAGCAAGAGACTGGTGAGAGAAGAAGAGTCGCAGAAGATGAAGAAATCTTTGGAGGAGAGAAGAAGAAGTCATCGAATGACATGACACCCAAAACCAATATTGATTCCAGTCTTTGAGATTACAATAACCGAAAACTGTTTAACAGACAGGATGCAAGATGAGATCTGGTGCTGAGGGGTGGGGGGGGGTGAGGGTTCTGGAAGAATGAGAAGCAGGCAAAATAGAGAGTGTAATTCAATGAACAAAGGAAAAAGGTTAAAACCAAAAAGGATCTTCACAAGAGAGAGAGAGAGAGAGACAGACAGACAGAGACAGAAAGAGAGACAGAGAGACAGCGAGAAAGAGAAAGAGAGAGAGACAGAGAGAGAGACAGCGAGAAAGAGAAAGAGAGAGAGACAAAGAGAGAGATAAAGAGAAAGAGAGAGATAAAGAGAGAGAGAGAGATAAAGAGAAAGAGAGAGAGATAAAGAGAAAGAGAGAGAGAGAGAGAGAGAGAGAGAGAGAAGAGAGAGAGAGAGAAAGAGAGAGAGAGAGAGAAAGAGAGAGAGACACAGAGACAGAGAAAGAGAGAGAGAGAGAGACAGAGAGAAGACAGAGACAGAGAGAGACAGAAAGAGAGAGAGAAAGAGAGACAGACAGAGAAGGGTAGATTCACATGAGAAACAAAAGAAACAAAAAATCTTGGAAGCACAAAAGCCAAAGTTTTGTAGAACCCAAGTATAAACTGTTTCCAGTTAAAGATTAATGAAGAAAAGATTATCAGTTGGTTTTGTGTGCAAGTGTAAAGAAAAATGAGGTAACTAGGATGTTTTTCATTGGTTATTTCCTAGTTGAGTAACATGATATTACAGAGTGACCCAGAAAAAAACAGGACCCAAATTATTTATTTTCCCATTAAACTAACCCTAAACCCCAAACCTTAATCCCCTAGTTGAGTAACATAATATTACGGGGTGACCCAGAAAAAACAGAACCCACAAATTTTGTAATAAAACTTTTAATTTTTTTTTTTTAAAGTTTAAGTCCAACAAGGGTTAGGGTTTAGGGTTAGTTTAATGGGAAAATAAATAAATAATTTGGGTTCTGTTTTTTTCTGGGTCACTCATGTTACTCAACTAGGAAATAACCTTTTCAAAGGAAGGTGAAAATAACATAGAATACTTAACATAGCTTAACACTTGTACTTGGTCATGGTTAACAGAATGAAAACAATATACACCATTGAATTGAATAAAGGCTTCAGTTTGAATTTCTGTGAAGGTTTTCTAGTTTGACAAGAAACACCTGAAGATGGCCATAAGGCACATTGGCTGAAAATTTAAAAAATACAGAGAAACTAAAGTTGACTAGTTTGAAAATTAACATCAATGTATTGAGTTGTTAATAATTCTATTCCTTTGTTTACCAGAAGATTTCATAATTTGAACTGTAAGTCAGCTGGAGTTGTTTATCAAAAAGGACTTGATTTGGCATTAATTGACTTGAAAAGGGTTGATATGCCACAAAACGAAACAACCAAACAATTTCATATTGAGGTACGAAGAAGAGTCAAAAATTATCCACACTGAAGAAGGCCATTAATCTAGGAGAAGGAAAACTCTGAATTCAAACCTGCTCAACTCCAATTCAAAATTTACTTTGTGTCACATCCTTCTCGTATGGAGAGGTTGATAAATATATACTAGTAAAATCTGAGATTATTTCAACAAGAATTGGTCAAATCAGTAGATTACAAAATGATATGAAATTTTCTAAAACCCCCCGAAATGGTATAACACTTTCTAAAACACCCGAAATGCTATAACACTTTCTAAAACCCCCCCGAAATGGTATAAACAAAAACCCCCCCGAAATGTATAACACTTTCTAAAACCCCCCCGAAATGGTATAACACTTTCTAAAACCCCCCAAATGGTATAACACTTTCTAAAACACCTAAACACTTTCTAAAACCCCCCAAATGGTATAACACTTTCTAAAACACCCCAATATGGTATAACACTTTCTAAAACAGCCTGTATATGAGAGAATAGACATTTTATTTACACGGATTAGTGCATAATAATAAAACTGATATTAATTACTATACATACAAAACTGAACCAAGTTAAATTAGTTAGGATACAAATTGACTTATTGGCTACTTCCCAGACTTATAAGCTCATTATTTACACGAGAAATTATTTTTTTATTTTATTTTTTATAAAGCTCTTAATTTCTTGTTTTTTTTGTTTTGTGGTTACTGATCCATTACAAACTAATATTTACAGATTTTAAAACCCCAGCCATGAAGGGTATTTATCCAATCCCTCTTCCACACGGGCAAGATGCTGCAATGGAGGGGAACTTTAAGTGAGATTTTTCAAGGGTATTTATGTGAAATACTAGGTGTTCAAGTAAAAGAAATGCAATAATAGACTTTATTTTCATTTGGTAGTCCATCCCAGATGACGACGATCTCACTCCATGTTGTTCATCAGTTGTGGACCCTTTGGTGGCGAATTAGTCCAATTCTGGATTTGCAGATACGGTCACACACATTGCAAGGGAAATTTCCATCTGCATTCTGTGGTGCATGACGACGAAAACGCTGTGACACTGCAGCCCTATTGATCTTGATATTGAGCTGCTCAGCTCCTCTGTGGCACGTGTCTTGCCAACCCTGTCTACTGGAGGCCAGATCTTGCAGGTTTGAAGGTGTAATGGCGCATGAGTTATCTTCATATGGTCTTTCAGGCCTTCAGCCGTTCAAGAGCCTTCTGCGAGTTCACCATAAAGTACTATACAGGGGAGTTTATCTGCAGGAATGCGGATGGTGTGACCCAACCATTGCAGTTGGAATTGCGTTAGGATGGTCTCAATTGGATCAATGCGTGCTCTGTTTTGAATTTCTGAGTGAATAGAGCCCCAAGTGAGAAACAAACTAACAATGATCTAATAACCAGTATATGTAGGTGTATATACCAACCCCTCTACACAAGCAGGATGTGACATCAAATCAGTCTTTAAGCAGAATTTAACAAGTTTGAATTCAGAGATTCCTTCTCCTAGACCAGGTGCTATTGCCAGGTTAAAGAGCCCAATCTGCTATTATTTATATTATATATAGAGGGAGAATAGTTGAATGCATTGATTTTAATGGCATGTCAACCTGTCTCAGGTTATTTTATGCATAGTGGTTATAGAATCCCATTCATTGAATTTTTATATCTACAGTGTTGTTTCTTAAGAGTTTCTTTATGCACATTGTCCAATTGAATATGAATCATTTTTTAAAGAGATCTATTTGACCCATAGATGAGGCCCCAACAGGTACTACCACCCCGGGTCGGGTGAACCTTGGAATGATAGCAATGAAGGGTGTTGGAATATTTCTACTTATAAGGTGTGCTCTAATTCCCCACCTGGATTTATAGACTAGCCTAAGACACATGGTTTATTACTTCGCCAATCACCAACCATACTGTGTGGCTGATACACTACTTAAACCCCCACACTGGCCATAATTCTAATTTTACTCATTGAGGAAGGACTTACAATACCAGACGATTACCAATACTCAGGACTCTTTACCAAGGATCCAATTCCACTGGACAAGCGCTATTGCTTGAAGGCCAAATGATAGCCCATAAAAACTTAAAGGGGTATTTCACACTCCTGAGAACTGTTGCTTCACTATCAATTATTTTATCCCTATAAAAAAAAAATTTGGCAGTGGAGACATTCTTTCAATTTGGCAATGGAGTAAGTTGAGACGAGACAGAAGACCTTACAGCTTTCAGGTCAAAAGTTTATAATTAAACAAACCCTTTTAGGTGTGTTTGTAGCTTATCTCTCTCGGAATGAAACTGGGCAGAGTTCCACCTACACAAAAGAGATTTTTTCCATTCCTTAAAGTTCCAAGTTTTAAAGCAATAAAATAAAAAGATGTTGGTCATAAAACAGAAAGAGAAAAGAGAGAGAGATAGAGATAGAGAAGAAAAAAAGAGAGAGAGAGAAAAAAAGAGAGAGAGAGAGAGAGAGAGAAAAAAAGAAATTCCGCCTTATTTGGCTTCTCCAACTTTGGGAAATAAAGAGTTTTCACTTCACAGCAAGAGAATGAGGGAAAAAAATTCCTGGTCTCATTTGATAAGGCTTTTATCAAAATCCTCTCACATATCTTTAGACGCAATTTAATGTCAAAATGGACATTACAGTTTATAGATATAATGAACAGACCATGCACAAAAACACACACACATTATATATATATATGCATCAAACTTTGAGTCATTTGAGGACTGATGAGAGGAAAAGTTCTGGTGGTGGAGTTATCGAATTTTGAGGGATGGCAATGATCTCTAAAGATTATGCTATATATATATATATATATATATATATATAGTGATGCTGATAGCTTTTTGATTTAATGGGTCCTGGGATGCACATATTTGCTTTGAATATTTATGGGGCCCAACTAAAATTTCTTAATAGATTGTAGGGTTTTTATTTATGATCTGGGGAAACAACTAAAGCCATCTAACTTCTACCTTGTAACCTATCTGTGTAATTTATTTCTAAGAAACTATTGAAATGTATTTACAGTTAGCTTGAAATGATGAGTGAAGAAAAAAGAAAACCACTGGGATGCATGGATATGATTTTACTGAGTCCGGGACACAGGACACATACCTATCAGCATCTCTGTATGTGTGTGTGTGCATATATATATATATATATATATATATATATATATATATATATAAAATACATGCTGATAGGTACGTGTTCTTTAACAGTAAACAAAGACTACAAATTATTGAAGCTCTAGATATTAGACATAAAAATCCAAACCTTAATAAAATAAACTTTGATTCTAGCACTAACGATCTTAAATGCCTTTAAACATCGACACTAATTACATAATCTATTAATAATGGAGATTCGCTTCTGGTTTTTATCTGTAACAAAAACTACGTCACTGCTTACATCCCATTACCCAAAATAGTCATAACATAGAATAAATACACTCAAAATTTGAACATGCAACATTAGGCAGTTCTCATTGTTTTTTAAAACAAGTTTTAATAAATACATGACTGGTATTATATATCTATATATAGTTTGTTTTATTTTAATACATATTTATTGTTTACATTTCAAATTGTTTTATTTATTAATCCTTTAATGAATTTGATGATTTTACTTACTTAGGGTTCAAACTCGGTGACATTGAATTTTTTACTCCCACTCCTCAGGCAATATGTTTCAAAAATCTATTTTTAAATCGGCTGTAGGTAGTTTTTTATTTTTAGTAATAATAATAATATTAATAATAATAATAATAATAATAGTATAAATAGAAACACCAGTATAAATGGAACATTCCAACGTATTTGTTTTTACATTCCCCTTCCCCTGATGATCCCCCGTGAAGGGGCTGAAAGTACTTGGGGAAAAAATAAGTTATGGCAAATAAATCAGTTAATTCCAGCCTGATATTACATCATCTATTCGGCACCTAGAAGGGATTATGAACAAAATTTGCAGACAAAAATGTCTGCTCAGTTCAACCAAATATATATATATATATATATATATATATATATATACTTTGGTGTGGTACCAAGTTTCTTGGTACAAGGTGATTCTAGGCGGGTCCTAATTCTCTACCAGTCCATACCCATGGTATTTAAGGCCTTTTATTCCCAAATTTATATATATATATATATATATATATATATATATATATATATATATATATATATGTGTGTGTGCGTGTGTGTGTAATATATAGTGATATTTATTCAGCCAAGCGTTGGCTGAATAAATATCACTCATTTTATTTGAACATGTGTTTTTTTTTCAAATTTTTCACTATATTACATACCGTCGGATTCACTTCCATTTTTCTCTCCACACACACATATATATAATATATATATATATATATATATATATATATATATATATATATATATATATATACAGAAGTTAGGATAGCATAAACAGAGTCAATGACACTTGGTGACAGTTCAAGTCTGAGCTGATGATCACATAAGTAAGAAATTGACAGTTGACATTCTAACTTAGATAGATAAACTGTCACCAATGTTAAGCATTATTTATAAATATAGCTACCTGTGGATATTAATGGGTATGTCCCAATCCTCATGAATACGGAAGTATTATACTGACTGAGTAGTCTGATACCACTAGCATCGTTTCATGCCTTTTTTACCCCCATTTACACACACTTGGACAGAACCAGTTTTATATAGAAAAAGGAAAAACAAATTGTTCCAAAAAAGATAAACTTATTATATTTATGTCAGAGTTTAAACATCTTGGTTTATATAAAACCTTTTTCAGGACAATATGATGAAAAGAAGAGAAAAAGATTTTTTGTTGTTAAAAGTGTGATGGATATTTTTGAATGTTGGAAATATATATAGAAAAAGTCTTATAACTGTTCATTGATTAACGTTCATATTGAATGTTCACGATGCGAACCAGTTTTATAAATAACATAAATTGATTTAGGGGTTTTATTTTCTTTGTTTAATGGCATATCAACCTTCATGGGCTATTTAATGCTAAAGCCATCCTTGTAAAAGAACAGTAGTTGTATAACTTAACCGATAGCTGGGGGATGTGGGCGTTCATACCTTTCCCAAGGATATTAGCCTGAAAGTGAAAGTAATAGTGTGACTGCAATTTGAACTTGCTTAATATGATGTTGCAGTCCAACACGTTATCCATTAGATAAGGGAAGATATTTCCCCTACAAGATAGTTGGAACACATATAAAGATATGAATACACAAGTTTATTCGTAGTCAAATTACGTAGTAGTATTCATAGTCAAGTCACTACTAGTAGAATAGCTAGTCATACCGTAGGAGAACTGCGCATTAACCATTATTTATATTCCTGTATAAAAATTAATAAACCTTTTTCTGGATTTTCAATGTTGTATTTGATATATTCAGTAACACCAGAAATTTATGCTGACAGTCTTCTGGAAAAGAACTCCGAACTTGATTTCTTTGAAAACTGTGCAAATGTAAACAGTGTTTCCTATTACCAATTGCGTAAGCAAAATGTAGATTAATTATTGACTGACCCTCGTATTTATCAACAACTTCTAAAGTTATTTTTTTTGGTTGAATCGAACTTAAAGGACTTAAATTCCACCATCATATGTTACCCCACCGAAAAAACAAAAATCAGGGAATTAACCGAATTTAATGAAATTTTCAGTGTTGATATATTAATGAATAAAAGATATAATGCACCAGTTATTTTATTTAAAAACTTTCACATTTTTTCAGGTCAGTTAACTTTGAACCATGTAACATGTCCTTCTGAATTGAGATCAAAAAGGGGTGCCTAAAGGTCATATGGCCCAAAATATCTAATGTTCAATAAATACTGTAGCAATTTGTTTTCCTGACAAATATATCCAAGTAGTTGTGTTGCCTAAAGAAACTTGAGAAAATGTTACCCCCCCCCCAAAAAAAAAAAAACAGAATTATTATTTCCGTATTAATTATTTCTGTCTTAATGGAATTGCCCTGCATGTCTAAAGTGTTTGTAGACATTTGATGATTCCGGCAGAAAGGCCAAAATAAAATTTTAAAAAACATCAAAAGACAATGTCAAGATGAGTGCGTCTGCAGACCCCACCATCTTCGGGTTTTTTGCATAGAAGATACTTAAAGGATAGACTAGATTTATGAACATTTTGAAAACTTATGGATAGCAAAAATAGTGTTTGTTGTCTAAAAGTAGTGAAGTTTTTCATGCAAGAATTCTAGAAAAAAATTCAGGAAACTAAAAGTTTTCTTTATACACAGAAGAAAAACCTTTTTTTTTTATATTACATAGTTTATTTATCTTTGCATTATTTTTTGTATTCGTAACAATTAATTTAACATTTAAATATGAACTACAATGTACTGTAACTGTTACGAAATAGATGTGTAAATTTGGAAAGGAAAATAAGAGATGTATGAAGCAATGTTTTAATGCTAAACATCTCTCTATATAAAAGTTTTTAAAAATAATTACAATAACAAGTAAATATATAACAATAATAACAAAATTTTTAAAGTCTTAGCCTTTTTCCAAAAACTAGACATAACTTAAAAATATGAGGTAAATAACTTATATGTAGAAACTTAACTTACATTCCGTAAATAAACAAACAGTAAACATAAAATTTGTACATGATTCTAATGTAACTTGAATAAGAAAATTTGCTAATTAACAAAGAATATAATTCTAATGAATAAATAGAAGATTTTTAAAAGTCACCACTTCCATTTTTTTTCTTTAACCATTAATTTAATTTAATTTAATTTACATTGTAATATGTTGGCCCCAGGTTGTTACAAGATGATGAGTATTTATCTTAATTATGTATTTACCTAACCCCTCCACCATGGACAGGGAGTGACACAAGGTCAATTTTAAAGCAAAATAAAGCTGGTTTGGTTTCAGAGTTTTTTTTCTCCTAGACTGGTTGCCTAAGGCCAAAGAACCAGTTTTCCCTATTATTTACCCATAGCTAGAGGGAGAACAGATGGATTATTGCCTTTTCCAAAGCCATTAGTACAAAGTGAAATGCAAATAGCCTTATCCAGGATTTGAACTCTGATTGGCAATTCCATTTCTTATTGTTACATAATTAATATGTAGCCTATTATTATGTACGATAAGTGTAACTTAGATTCAAAACTAACAGTTTAGTTGAAAAAACACTGGAAAAATGATTGACACTTTTTAACCCTATGTTGACCTCCGTTTACTGTTCACTAACATGAGAGAGTTTAGAAAAGCGAGATATTAGTTGGGTGTGAAACAGAACCGTCACAATTAAATAACAATCTTTCTGTTGAAACTAAATTCTCAGACACATGTCTGATTTGATCAGGATCTTATAAAATGATAAGAGCTCTAATTAAAACAAAGTCTTGTGTTTGTTAACAGAAAACTCCACAACAACATAAGATGTCCCAGAAGATCCAGCCCAGATTAAGAAGAACATCTAACAGATAAACGATGCCATCTACTCAGAACTATGGAAGAAGATACACAAGATAAGTATAAAGAAGATAAGTATATCTGTATACAACCACAGGTATGCAGGTACAATCTCCAAAACACTACAATATATGAGATACATCCGACTTAAAAGACTGGCAATATAATACTTTAATGATAACCATAATGCTAAGTGTGCCTCCCAAGAGAGAGAATGCTGTGCAAAGTGATGGTTGGTTGGGTTTTATGGCATGTCAACCTTTGTTGGGTCATTTCATGCCAAAGACGTTTTTGATTTATTCATTCTTGATGGGTACTTAATTCTTTTCAGACATTTTTTTAACCAATTTCTTCTTTTAAACTAATTTATTTCTATTTAACACATAAAATGGACCCTAATAGGTACTATCACTCCAGGTTAAAGTGGACCCTATTAGGTACTATCACTCCAGGTTAAAGTGGACCCTAATAGGTATTACTCCAGGTTAAAGTGGACCTAGATATAATGGTGATAAAGAGGTACTCCATATTTCCCCAGAGCTCCAGAATTGGAACTTCATCATCAGATAGAGTTTAACATAACACCTAGGACATTAAGACCCTCAGCCACCGCCTTCTAGCACATGCATGATAAAAAGGGTTGGGGCAATCATATAAGTGCTAGGGCTTGACCAGCCGGTTGATTGGAGCAAGTTTTTAATAAGAGACATACAGAAAGAACTTAATACGACAAGAGGCTAGTATCATGGATATTATATATATATATATATATATATATATATAATTATATATATATATATATATATATATATATTATATGGCTAGTATCTTGGATATTAAACTTAAGAGTTTATGTGATACAATTACAAAGAATTGTTGTAATTAGCTCAGTCGGTAGAGCGTTCGGATAGGAATTAAAAGGTTCCTGGTTTGCTATCAGCTATTGCCAAATCAGCGTATGAGTAGCACAGGGATCTGTGCTGTAAAATCAGGAGCTGATGGTAAGTGTGGTACTCCACCTTAGACGTTAAAATAATCGCCACTAGTGAAAAGCGGATAGACTCCTTCACTGTCTGGCTGATACCGACATTAGGCCGCACCGCCAACTTTACTTTTTATTTTCTTAAAAGAACAAAACAAAGCAAACTAAGAGCCAATTGCTTATCAAATAAAAAGTAAAGTCGGCAGTGCGGCCTATTGTCGGTATCAGCCAGACAGTGAAACTATTTTCTGGAAGATTCGAACAGTCTAGCCTAAAAAAAAAAAAAAAAAAAAAAAAAAGAAAAAGTGAAAGAACAAGAATTACTTATATCAACCAAGGACGTGGTAACTGCATTTCACTTAGCGCTAATACCCTTGGGAAAGGTATGAATTCTACTCTCCTTCCAGCTATGGGAAAATAGTAGGGCAGACTGGGCTCTTTAACCTTGATTAGGCAACCGGTCTAGGAGAAGGAAAATTCTGAATTCAAACCTGTTAAACTCCGCTTAAGAAACTGACCTTGTGTCACATCCTGCTCGTGCGGAATTATATATATATATATATATCAACCAAGGTAAGATAAGTAAGGAAAATTCCTTCTATGAGGAAATGGATTGTAAGTGATATGTCCTGATTTTTCTTCGGTCATCAAATACGAACAATGGAATAATAAGTATGGGAGAACCAGAAAAACCATTTCTTTCACAAGTAACAGTCTTGGAAGTTCTAAAAATAGAATGGCAAATCTTGGGAGAAAAAAAAATTCTTAAGCAAGTATCTCTGTTGTATTATACAAGTGCTAGGCAGACATTTTTGTTTATTATTGGTCAGCGGGTTATGAGGGGGGGGTGGAGAAGAAAGGAGGAGGAGGGGGGGGGCTAAAGAAAGAAGGTGTTAATGCCTGTTGCTTCTGATACAACAATATGGCGGTTGATAACAGCTGCTATCATCCTGACAGGAGGCAAGGTAGGAGGAATTATAAAAGAACTTGGAGGCGACCAGTTCAGAAGTGAAAGAACGGCGGCGGGGGGGGGGGCGAGAGAAGAGGTATGCTTTATTCTGTGATGTAGAAGAATTTAAAAGAGTTTTAAGTTTTAATAGATGACCCATGAAGCTGTTGAATTCTCATCATGACAACAGTCCATGATGATACTGATGCTTCTATTTAGGAAGGAGTGAAAGATTCTAGTAGGCATTTGACAGCTGTCCACGATGATACTGATGCTTCTATTTAGGAAGGAGTGAAAGATTCTGATTAGCATTTCATGGTTATTTCAATTATTTTTAAAATTTGGTTGATTAAAAAGAAAAATATGATATTCATTCAGTACCAATGCAGACATCACAAAATTATCAGCCAGTTGCAGATTGGACTGGATATTGCTTTATTCTCACATTTAGAATATCATAAGCATACTGCTCTATCAAAATGTTCGTTATGATGTGCTGTTTTTGCTACATATAAAGACATGTACACATACTAAGAAACATTATGAAAAATATTTCTCTAAATTTTTGAGACGAGGCTTGATAATTTGTATTATTTATATTTTTCAAACTGTTGTCATCTTTAAATATATATATATATATATATATATATATATATAGACCAGTATGTGACACTAGGTCAATTTATTAAGCTTAAGTTTAATAGGTTTGCAGTCAGAGTTTTCCTTCTCCTACACTGGTTGCCTAACCAAGGTTAAAGAGTCCAGTCTGCCCAACTATTTACCCATAGCTGGAAAAAGAATGGTTGGATTCATACCTTTCTCAAGGGTATTAGACTTATGTGAAATGTAAACAGCTACATCCAGGATTTGAACTCAGATTGGTGGGTCCACTTCTACGACTAACTATTACACAACACACCTCCATCTTTATTGTTGTATATACAACAGTTCAGCTAATGTACCCTCTCAGCCTTCCTCAAGAAACACCTAAAAAAGGTCGGAGAGCACATCGGCTGAAACAAAATGAAACGTTATGTATATAACAATAAAGATCAGGACAACAGTCTAAATGCAAAGGATTTAAAACACACTAATACCGCGAGTCTTTTGGGGTTTGTGTAATTCCAGAGGGCCTTCCCCCCAGGCAAAACCTCCCCCCTTGATTTAAAAGGGCAGGGTTAGGTTTATTGCTCAGTGCCTGAGGTCCCCCACCCTAGAGGGGGAATGCAGATAGGATTGACGCATTTTTTTTAACCAGCCATCCCATGAGCTTTGGCTCATGGGTAATCCCACATTAAAAGACCTTGTGTCATACATGTATATGTGGGATGTGAGGTAAATATTCTAAATACAAATTATGAGAATTTTAATAATATATACATTTGAGAGGTTAGTTTTAGGCAGTAAAAGTCAGAAGACAGGAAAATAATTTTAAAAATTAATTAAGTTAATTAAGTTCACTCATTTCATAAACATTTTTGGTTAAATCGAAATTAACAGACCTAAATTCTACATTGTATGTCACCCCTCCGAAAGAAAAAAAAATACCAAAAAAAAAATCAGGGAATTAACTGAATTTAATGAAATTTTCAGTGTTGATATATATTAATGAATAAAAGATATAAGCCAGTTATTTTATTCAAAAACTTTTACATTTTTTCAGGGCAGTTAACTTTGAACCACATATCTTTGAGGTGTAACACAGATTCTCAAAGATATGTGGTTCAAAGTTAACTGACCTGAAAAAATGTAAAAGTTTTTAAATAAAATAACTAGTTCATAATATTTTTTATTCATTAATATATCAACACTGAAAATTTCATTAAATTCGGTTAATTCCCTGATTTTTGGTATTTTTTTTCCCCTTTCAGCAGGGTGACATACAATGGTGGAATTTAGGTTTGTTAAGTTTGATTTAACCATTTTTTTTTTCATTTTTTATTGAGTTAAGTAGAAAATTTTAGATTCCTTCTAAATACTCCAGCACACAGAGATGTTGATAGGTACATGTCCTATGTCCTCGACGCACAAAAATCTAAAAGGATGCAGTAAAATCATATCCATGCATCCCAGTGTCTTTCTTTTTTCTTCCCCTCACCATTTCAGGCTAACTGTAAATACATCTCAATAGTTTCTTAGAAATGAATTACATAAGATAGGTTATAAGGTAGGGGTTGGACGGCTTTAGTTGTTCCCCAGATCATAAATAAAAAACCTACAATTTTTGTAAGAAACTTTACTTGGGAAACACAAATTTTTCTGGGGACTCATTTGAAGCAAATATTTGCATCCCAGGATGCACTAAATCAAAAAGCTATCATCATCACAGAGCCCATACTTGTAAAATCCTATTCTGAGTAGAAAGGGGCACCTACTGTGATGTAAAAGTTAACAAGCTTGCTTCACAGACCATTGTTAGTGAGTTTAATTCTCATTGGCTGCCCCATACTTCTGGCCTTGTGCCACATCTAAGCTAAGCTTAGTAAATAACTATCCTGAGTAGAAAAAGTCAGTTCTAGGTTACTAAGATCTTAAGTGATTCAAGCTTTTGTCATAATTGAGCCAAGAAACAAGAAAGGGTTTATAGAGTGAAAATGAATGATTATGGACAATCCTCCCTAGGGAAAATGCAGTATTGAATTATTTCAAGGGAAATAACTCTTGGTCATGACAGCTAATTGAAAGTGTTATCAAAGTATGTGTAAGTGTGAGACTAAAGATATTAATGAAAATAAGAGAGAGAGAAGACATCTAAATTGGTTTACATTCAAATAATATAAAAGAAAAAGTGATAAACTTTTGATATTAGTATTTCTCTAAATTTTTGTGATGAGGCTTGATGATTAGTATTATTTGGGTTATTCGGACTATTGTCCAAATCTTCATTGTTATCTTTCCCGAGTTTGAGAAAGTTCCTCCCGAGTCCAACAAGAAATACCTGAAGAAGGTCGGAGGGCACATCGGCCGAAACGTTGTACAGATAATAATGAAGATAGCGACAATAGTCCAAATAATTTTAATATTAGATTCCTTAGATAACTGAAGAAAAGAAAAATGGGGTAGTTTTTTTTGGGGTGGATTGAACCTTCTCTATTTCTCGTCCAAGTAGTTCAGGTAGGTTTTTCTAATGCTAAAGATGTTTATATTGTCCAAGTGTTGTGGCATTTATATTCTACAATTAGATTGGACCATATGACCTTAAGGCACCTCTTTTGCGATTTTGATTCGTGGGGATATTTTTTCCGTTTACACCGTCAAAATCCAGTTAATTGTTAACAGACGATTTTTAGAGTTTTTGTTTTAATTATAAACTAACCCCTAACCCTAACAAACAACCGGGTTTTTACGGTGTAAATGAGAAAAGTGTCCCCACGAGTCGAAATCGCAAAAGGGGTGCCTTAAGGTTATATGGTCCATTAGATTGGGGGAGAGGAAAACAATGTATAGGGTGGTCCGAAAGTTTTGTCACCTTTACACATTGTTTTAACCTTCATGTTTTATGCAATAATATAAAAGTTATTTAATTATTTTACCTTTAAAAGAAATCTAAGAATTGAATTATTTTCTATAATTTCGGGCTGTATTATGTAATTATTTTACCTCTAAAAACATATGTAAGAGTGACAAGACTTTCGGACCACCCTGAACTAAAACGTAAAAGCCTTTTTTCAAAATGAAAGTTATGATATACTATTGAAACCAAATAGAGAAAAAATTGTAGTAAAACGGAGTTTAAAAGTGACTGACCAGCAGACTATCTATAAAAGTATTCATCCACAAAACAAAACAAAAAAAAAGATCTATCAAGTTTACATTTTTAAATATAGTATATTTAAAAATGTAAACTTGATAGACCCAAATCAAATAGTTTTCTTTTTCTATCAATTTTGAAGATGTGTATATTTAATATACACATTTTCAAAATTAGTTGACAGAAAGAAAAAAACTATTTGATTTGGGTCAATTTCAGTAATTGATAGCCAAAAATGCACTTATATATCAGGTAAGGTTCATCTTAGCCTATTTCTTGAGTTTCGGTTCTTTAAATCTTGTCGTACACATTTCATTCCCAAATCACTCAACCATAAAGACAGTTTATTAAAATTGTGTCAAAATTTGAATAAATTTGGTATCTTTATTACAAATCTTCAAAGCACACAAGATTTTGCTGATATTGAAGGGGGTGCAATTATTAACAATATGATTTTACAAGCAGAACAATAAAAATTCTTGTTATAAAATTAATTCCTTGTTCCAATGTTTTCGAAAATGGTGAGAAGTGTGTGTGTGTGTGTGTAGGGGAGGGAGAATCCATTGCTTTTTTTTGTTGTTGTTTGTTTATTGTTTTGTTAATAAACTTTTGAGATTTTAATGAACATTTTAATTTACCTTTGAGTTTCTTTTTCTCTTGGATTTTTTTACGTCAAAACCGGCAACTGAAGCCACATAATAATAATAATAATTATAATAGATTAGGTGTGTACAATACATCTATATAACTTGGTTAGTTGGTTATTTTACGGCACATCAACCATTTTCGGGTCATTTAATGCCGAATAAAGTTATTTTGATATTCGGTTTCTTATTGTACCTGCTGTACACATCTATAAGAAGAGCTAAGAAGTACGTAATAAATGAAAAAAAAAATCGTCTTTCATTTTAAAGTCTTCAGTAATATTTACATTTTATAAATTTTATCCCTGAAATTTATTTTCAGTCACAAGAAATAAAAAGATGAGAGATTAAAATGCATTAAGTGAATTTTAATTTTAATTTTTTTTAATTGTATTTACAAGAATTTCCATGTATTTCAAACTAAATGTAGATATTCACATCGATTTTAAATTTAGTCAAGAAGAGAGAAAGATCCGAATATCAGTGAAATTGATCAAATTGGATCAGCACCATCTTTAGAGAATCTGGCAGACTCGGAAAATGAAGAAGAAAGAAAGAATTTCTTGTAAGAAGAAGAATCGACAATAAAGAGAGGAAGGAAATTTATGTAATGCAATAAAAATGATTTAATATTTCCTTTGCAGGGAGAAGAAGAAGAAGAAGAATGATTTAACTAATACGAAAGGAAGCTAAGTATTTTAGAGTCCCATTTTTGATAGACCTCGTCATTCCTCACTTTCCAAAAAAGACAAGTTCTTCTTTCCTCATAATCTTAAAATGTTTATTTAAGCCCCCCCCCAACATATTTCAGCTTAAAATGAAAGAAAAAAATTAATAGGCAGATAGGTTATATATATATATATATATATATATATATATTATATATATATATATATAAATAATAAAAGAGAGAGAGAGAGAGAGAATTAATGAAAGAAGAAATAGATTTTTCAGGAAATGAGATAGAAAGAAAAAAAAAGAAACAGACGAATATAATGAATTGGAATGAGGGACAAAAAAGACAAGAAAGAAGAATTTGAAGGAATTAAAAGAAAAAGTTTAAATATTTGTAGATTTATTATAATAGTTGACTATTTGAGACTAAAAAGAAGCCAAAACAATCCATGTTTTCTGGTCAAGGAAGAAGGAAATTTCTGTAAAATGATTTGTGATGTTGATTATTGACCAGGAGGCTGACATTTGAAGAGGAGGAAATAAAATAAAAAAGATGGAAGAAAGAAAGAAAGAAAAAAAAAGGAAACCGAAAAGTTGAAGAGACGAAAAGACGAGAAGATGGCTGAACTACGGTTTCTTGCTTTTAGGATAAAATAAGATTTTGTTGAAGGGGGAAACGATAATAAATAGAAGGGAGAAACGGAATTAAAATGGAAATTTATTAGTAATATAAGGGCTCGTTAAATATATATCTATATAAATCGGACAGTTTTATTCTAATTTGTAAAAGAAATAGGTAGGTTTTGTCATGTGTAATTAAAGAGGAAGAGGATTTAAAAAAAATCTCGGCATACAAATTCATAAAGAAAATAATAAGTAAATATTTTCAAAATTAATTTTCTATTAATCTACATATAAAATTCTATGAGGTTCTAGAAAAGATTTTGTCAACAACGATATTCCTTCTAAAATCTGTGAATCAATTTTTTTAAAAAGTGTTGTTATTGTTTGTTTTTTTAACATTGTTTTATAAAATAATAATCGACAAATAAAAATTTAGATTTTTTTTACTACTTTCAAATGTTTCAGCATTAAAAGAAAAAAAAATCAAAATCGAGAGAAAAAGTAATTAAAGCCCCAATTAAATATTATCTAACCCGGATAGGAAGAATCTTCACTTCATTTTTTTTTAAACAAAAAAAAAAAAAACACATTAAAACATTCACAAGTAAATATTTACAAGTGATTAAAAAAAAAAAAAATGTTTTCTTTTTAAAACAGTTTAATTGTATTTAATTTAAACATATGAAATTTGTGATATCAAAATATAATCACAAAATTCTGTGTACAATTTTTTTTTTAATTGCTTTTCTATTTGGTAAATAAATTTAAAAAAATCTTATTTCTACTAAACTATTAAAGACTTGCATTTAATCTAAAACCCTGAAATGTTTGTGTGATCAAATAAAATCACAAAATTGTGTGTACAAAAAAAAATATGCTTTTTTTTCACTTCTATAAATAAACAAATTCGTGAAAATTAATAATTCAATTTAAATTTGCCAAATGTTTAATCAAAAAGTCGATATATTTTACATTTTACACTCACCTGTTTTTTTTTTTTTTTTTAATTAATTCTTTTTTAAATTCTTATTTGCAGAAATATTTAATTACAAATAAGTAGAATTTAAAACCAATTTTGATCAAAGTGATTGAATTTTTATAAACAATTTATTGCCAATAATTAAATACTGATGACGAAGCATCAAATATTTTGATTTTCTCTAATTTTAACTTTTTTTTAAGTTAAAATTTTACTTAGAATTAAAAAAAAAAACAACTTTAAAATCAACTTGTTTTCTTATCTAAAGAGATGGGATAAAATTAATTAGTCACGGTTTAACATTTTTATTGTTTAGATAATGTGTTTAAGAAACAAAACGTATTTATCAGTAATATTAATATTATTTATTAGTGTAATACTGATTCAGTATTAAACTTATATTTACATTGTAAATAATTTACAAGAAACAAATGTTAACCCTTGTGGATCTAACCAAAATGTAAATGTTTTAACACTAACATGTAGTAGTAGTAGTAGTAGTTAAATTGGTCGTCCTTTTAAATTAAATTTAGAAAAAAAAAAAGGGAAAATAAAAGTAAAACTCGCAACATAGAAGTTTTTGTGAGTATTGATACAATAAAACAAAGTTTGTATAAAGAAAAAAGTTTTTTAAAAAAGTTAAGGTCTTTTTTTATTGAACTTGTTGTTGTTGTGCTTACCTGAGGTTTTTGTATGAGTGCAGGTAAAGATGTGCGCCTGATAGAACGGTGAGCAGAAAATCCGTGTGAACTTGAAGAACTACTCCTTCGTCTTTTGATGACTGGAATCTTCCCATCTTGGGTCATATAATTAGTGATAGGGGGTCGAAATACAGTCTCCATGTACTTCGATACAATAACACCCCCGAATCCACAGGAATAAGCAATGAAGGGTCGAAGACCCTGGGGTAAGTCAATCAGAGAGGTACAGGCTAAAAAGCGGGTAAAGCTGACCAGTAAGATGACCCCTGCACTTTGTAGGGTCTCTAAAGAAGAGAAAAGACTAGCCAAGCTTATAGATATTAACACAGCGAGTACAACCATAGGTTGCATGATATACATCGATGTAGATGTATCATGATCTGTTGAGGGTAGAATCCCGGAGGTCTGTCCGGAGTTTGCCCGGGTTTCTTTTACCAGCATCAGCTGAGCGGCTACTTCGCCAAAATAACACGATGAAAACAGAAGGTAGAGGCTGGTGTTGGTCCAACTTTTTCGAAAAGCCAGCGAGATCCAAAAGAAAGCACATGCAATACAAAACATGGGGACGATGAGGTTACATAGTCTATAGAATAAATGGCCGAGATCACACATGAGAATTTGATGAACGGTGACGGCCGTTATAATCACGACCCCCACGCCGTAGGCCAGACGGAACCTTTGGCTTCCACTGGCATTTAAATCGTCACTCAGTCCAAAAAGGCTGAGCAAAAAACCATAACTGCTCTGTTCCATCGGTTTCATGAACATCTGAATGTAGCCATTGTTTTCGGATTCCTCTTCATCCTTTTCGGATTCATTTTTTGAGCCCCGTCTCGACACAGACGAACGGTGCATAGCCATTTTGTTTTTCCTACCGACGACCGGGAATGCTGGGATATCCGAAAAGGTTGGCACCAACTGGAAAATTATGACGATCAGACCAAACACACACACACACAACAAACTACGGATGCGCAATTAAGTAGCAATCGACAAACAATAAACTACAGAGGCCCGCCAGTGCTAAGACCAAAACCTACCGACTGACACATTTCATTTTCATTTCTTAGGGGAAAAAAAACAAAAAAAATTAAAACTTTTAGGTCGCTTGTCCAGCTTGGCAGTAAAATCTTTCTTTTTTATAAGCTTGTAGGAGGAGAGGGCAGTTTGTATAAGAATAAATAATAGACATTGAATAAGGATGAGACCCAGCAATGTTTGGATAAAGTTGATAACCCATTCGATATGGAAGGAAAAGATAAAAACCGCTTAAGCAATTAATCCTCTATCAACGATCGTTCGTTGTAGCCTTGAAATCGAGTAATAATAACTTTTTTGTAGAGATTAATATTAATAATAAATAATTAAAAGAAATATATTAATAAATGTGGACTCTTTTGTTTACTTATATCAGTTTGAGAATGTGCGTGTTGTGTAAGTGCGTGTTTTCGTGTGGGTGGTCATTTTTTTTAATCCAATTTTTTTTTTCTAAATGAGGGTCCTCTCATCTAGTTTCATTTCTTTTCGTTCCACAAGCAAAACAATATTTTTTTGATACTATCTCGTCATTTTCCATTTTTTAAGTTTATGATTTTTATAAACGACTTACATGATGATTATAAAACATTAAACAATAAATATTTAAAATTAACATAAGAGAGAGAGAGGGAGAAACAATCTCCAAATATTTCGACAAAGATATAAATCTTTTAAAAAGGTGATTAAATTATGTCTCGTCTTTAAACGAGGAAATATTATTTTAAACTATTGATATAAAAAAAATGAATAATCTGAAATTGTATTATCCGTTGGTCGGTAAAAAGAAATGTTCCGTTTTGGGGAAAATTGAGGCTTAGTGTATTTTTTTTAGTTTTACAAATATGATCGAGATTGTCTCCAAAAATATATATCTCATTGCTAAAACAGAGACGGTCTTTTCGTTTTTTAATTTTTTTTTCTTTTTTTTTTTTAAATCAAGATTTCCAAATTCAATGGTAAATATGTTCAGTTTTTTTTTTCTTTTTTTCTTTTTTTTTTTTAAAGTTGAAATCGTGTTGTACTTCCCTTTGTATTTTTTTTCCTTTTTGATTTTTTTTTTAACTTGAGGTCGACAATTTTATGAACGATTTCAATTTCTCGTTTTCTTTCTCTATTTTTTTAATTTTTTTTTTTTTTTAGTTGTTGTTGGTAGTAGCAGGAAAAATGTTAGAAATTGTGGCCACAATCGTCGTTGTGTTTAAAAGCACTATCGTATTAGAAGTGGCAATTGGAGGTATATATCTTCTTTTTCTTCTTTTTCTTTTTCTCCTGCTCCTCCCCTTCCCCTTCCTCCTCCTCTCACGTCGGGTGACAAGTGTTTACGTTTCGTACATTAAACTACTACGCACAGAGACGACGACCACGACGATGCAGAGCCCGAACTAGTGGCACGCACTTGCCAGTAAGAGAGAGAGAGAGAGAGAGAGAGAGAAAGAAAGAGAGTGAGTGAGTGAGAGAGAGGTCAGTTGGTCGCCGTCAGCCTCTGTCCACCACCACCGCCACCACACACACACTCACACACATCGATCTCTATTTTGAAAAAAAAAATCCGCAGCACTCTCTCTCTCTTTCTCTTAATTAGACGAAATTTGCTATTCCATCCTCGAGCGATGATAACAATGATAATAATTATAATAATCACCGCTCTAAGGTTGATAGTTCCTACAATACAAGTAAACTCAACTGCGTGATTGGAGGAGGGGGGAGTTGGAGAGGGGGAAGAGGTACAGTAATTAGTCGGTGATATTATGATGCAGCACCAGCAGCAGTAGCAGCAGCATTTGATATATATATATCGGGTGCTTTTTTTAATTATTTCTTTTTTTATAAATACAAACAAAAACCCGACTCCATAGAGAAAAGAAAGACTTGTTCAATATATGTATATATAAGTCTTACATATGTATATATTGAGGTCGGTAAAATTGCATTCAATTTATTCTATACTATAAACTATTCTTCTTATGTTATAAGAATAATAGTAAGAGAATGAATTGAATGTAAATTTAACAACATCTTTACCAAAAATAAACAAAAAAGAAAATCTACCCCGACTTTTAAATTTTTATTCTTTTTTTTTTTTAATTTTTTTTTTATCAACTGACCAGAAGGCAGAAATAATTATTTTAAAAAATGTATAGAATTTAATTCGTTCACAAATAGCTTCTTTTTTTTTTCCGGACTTCATTTCATTCGTTATTGGGTACTTGTCCAGAATAGCCCGCTAAGGAAATATCTGTGGTAATGTACTATGGCTGATTTTGAATGAATTTCAATATGTCAATTTCACCAGCGGGCTATTCTGGACAAATAACCGTTCTTCTAAATGTTTAAGGGAGAAAGACGTTATTGTCTTAAGAAAGTCAATTGTTTAATTTATTTTTAATTATTATTAGATTTTTTTTTCTGTCTTTAGAAAAAAAATGGTTCTAGCTAAGCAGGTGATCGTAAAAACTGACCCCCCACTCCTCAGTGAATCTGCAAAGAAATTTAAATTTTACTTTTTTATTATAAAAATAAATAAATAATAAAATAAGAGACCAGACACTCGCACGATATCCGCCGTCTGTGTCTCGACTTGTATAAACAGCATGTTTACCAAATGAGCCACGGCACGCGGCAGTCATGTTATTTGCTAGACAATATCAAGTTTGGCATAAGGCTAAATTTCTGGAGCACTTCGTGAGAAATAAATAAGCTGTTAATGAATTTGTAACCATTGGCACTCCGAGAGGTGTTCGACTTAATGACAAATAAATAAACAAACAAAATAATCATTAAAAAATATAATTTTAGTTTCTGGTTTACGGACGCAAAAAAATCTCTCCGAAAGAAATACTAAACTTAACAGCTGGGAGGAACAAAAATAAAAAAAAAAAAACAAAAACAACAAAAAAAAGCATTAAAACTACGGTGGCAGCAACAGCAGCAGCAGCAGCAGCAGCAGCCATATTTAGAGGCAGATTTAAACATCTAAAAAGACAAACATTGATGAAGAATACGTTTTTATTCAGTGAAATACAGAATGATAGTTATGACTTATTTTGGTTAAAAGAAAGAAAAAAACAAAAAAGAAAGGGAAAAAGAAAGAAAGAGTTAGACTCCAATCGATAAATATGGCAGGTTTCAAACAGCAACATCTTTATGAGTCATCCGTATATTTTCGGTATAGAGTTCATAGAAAAGGTTGCCGAATCATGATGAACCCCACCCCCAAAAAAAAGCAGCCTTATGATGACGGTCGTATCAATAGTAAATGGCGCACTTGGACTCATACAAGAACATGAGAGTGGAAAGATTGCGACTTGAAAATGGTTCCGGGGATCGGAAGAAAGAGTGGTTTTATTTAATCTCCTTTGACAACAATTCAATGTTTGACATGGAAGAGAAGAAGAGAAGAAGAAGAAGAAGAAGAAGAAGAAGAAGAAGAAGAAGAAGAAGAAGAAGAAGCGTGGGAGATTGAAGAAGAAGAGGAGATTGAAGAAGAAGAAGAAGAAGAAGAAGAAGAAGCGTGGGAGATTGAAGAAGAAGAAGAAGAAGAAGAAGAAGAAGAAGAAGCGGCGTGGGAGATTGAAGAAGAAGAAGAGGAAGAAGAAAGAAGAAGAGGAGAGAAGAAGAAGAAGAAGGCGTGGAGATTGAAGAAGAAGAAGAAGAAGAAGAAGAAGAAGAGAAGAAGAATGGGAGATTGAAGAAGAAGAAGAAGAGAAGAAGAACAGAGAAGAAGAAGAAGAAGAAGAACCTCTAACTGATGGTTTTCACTGAAGTCTGAGTGACAATAATTCTCCTTATGTGTCTAGGACACTTCTAAGTATTCTAGCCGATTTTAGTAGTGCTTTGGTCTGGACCGTTTCAATTCTTCCTCATATCTCCAGTTTATCCAGTCTATTTTTACAGTGACAACAAGTCTTCTCAGGTATCCAGGATCTTTCTAAGTATTATAGCCGATCTCACCAATGCTGTTGTTTGGATGGTCTCAATTCTTCCTCTGATTTCCATTACCTCTAGTCTCTTTTCTAAACTTTTGGGGATCGTTCTAAGTGCACCAACTACAATTGCTATCACCACCCTCACATTCCACAGTTTTTTCAGTTCTCTAGCAAAGTCCTCGTACTTTTCTATCTTTTCGTTTTCTTTCATCTTCAGTCTGTGATCTGCTGGGACTGCAAAATCAACAAGTTGATAAGTTTTCTTTTTCTTGTTAATCAATACTAGGTCTGGTTTCCTCAGGTATCCAGGACTCTTCTGAGTATTCCAGTCGATCTTAGCAATCCTGTAGTTTGGATGGTCTCGATTCTTCCTCTGATTTCCAATTCACCCAAATTCTTTTCCAGACCTTTGGGGACCGTTCCAAGGGCGCCAATAACAATTGGTACGACCTTCACCTTCATGTTCCAAAGCTTTCTCAGTTCTCTGGCAAGGTCCAAGTATTTGTCTATCTTTTCGCTTTCTTTCATTTTCACTCGGTGGTCGGTTGGGATGGCAAAATTCAAGAAATGACAGGTTCTCTTCTTCTTGTCAATCAATACTAGATCTAGTCTCCCGGCCGGGATTATGTGATCCGTCTGTATCTCAGAGTCTCAGAGAATTTTATGCGTCTCATTCTCTAGGCTTATGCATATACCATTTAGTTGTATGGTGAAAATTGAATTTCTTGCACAATTTCCAGTGGATCCCCTTTCCCACCCAGTCGTGCCTAGTCTTGTACTCTCTTTGTGCTAGTTTGCTGCATTCGTT
>CM042159.1:8735648-8823148 GCA_023376005.1 Doryteuthis pealeii
CCCTTATTTGGAAAAAATAAAGATTTAGATTAAAAGCATGGTGACTTAGGGAGTTCTTCAAACTCTCCTAAAATAGTCTATTATGCTTTCACTCTGAATCCTCTTTATTTTTCAAACACACACACACACACACACACACACACACACACACTCTCTCTCTCTCTCTCTCTCTCTCTCTCTCTCTCTCTCTCTCTCTCTCTCTCTCTCTCTCTCTCCACAAAGGTTGATATACCATTAAACAAAGAAACCAAACCAAATAATTTTCACCTTTAGTTGTCAAAATTCCTAGCAAATAAGGCAATTAGAGTAATCTCCCTTGACTTTCACTTTGAACTAAGCCGGTAGCTAGTTTGAAAGTCTCCGTGCGAAATAAACAAATCTTAGAAACTTATTCGAAAACAATACAACTGCACGCGTTAACACAAAAATATCATAAAATATGTTCTTAATAACAATTAAGTTCATTTCAGATAATTTTATGCTAGGAATTTAGCCAACTGACTTTTACTTTGAAACAAGACGGTAGCCATTTTGAATGTGTCCGTGCGAAATATACAAATCTTAGAATCGTTTCGAAAAAATTCAAGTGCATGCTTTAACACAAAAATATCATAAAATGTGTTCTTAATAATCATTAAGTTTATTTCAGATAATGTGCACGCACAATTTTATGCTAGGAATTTTAACAACTAAAGGTGAAAATTACCCCAAACCAAATAAAAACTTGACGCTTTCACGTTTTCCATGGTCTACAGATATATCTACGTGAGGCATCTTTTTTCCTCCGCTTAATCTATATTCTGTGGGAGGGGCTTAGAAATCACTGACAGAACCCCCTTTCCCTATTGAGAGGTAAACCCCTACCACCAAAATGTGACGCCATGGGTATGACACTAAACTACATCTGATAGTGAGACTCCAGTTCTAGAAATCTGAGGCGTATGGTCCATACTTCATTGTATTACTCCCAGGTCCTCTCTGACCCGGAGTGGTAGTACCTGTTAGGGTCCCATCGATTAGTCAAATAGATCTGTTTAAAATATTTGTATTCGATAGGACTGTGTACAACCCCCCCCCAAAAAAAAACCCAACAACAACAAACTCTCTTAAGAAACAATTACACAAAAATGTAAATATGAACAGACAATGAATGCGATTCCCTAACCTCTTGGCATAAAATAACCCAAGACGGTTTGACATGCCGTTAAAATCATTCAATCAATGAATCAATCAATTCACTTGACTATGTATAACTGAATTTTGTTTGAGTGACAGTTTCATGAAGCCTGAATATTTAGTTATCTTATCATAATGAAGATTCGGTGTCTGTCTGTAACCGAAAATGCCACTGCTTTCATCACAATACCATCAGGAATTGCGTAAGTTTATCAATGAGTTTTAATCTATAGTCAAAATAGTCAAAATCATTCACGCATAGAATAAATCTTATTTATTAACGATGACTCTATGAAAATCTGAGTTAGATTTGCCTCAAAACAGCCCATCTTATTAGCTACTTGGTCTTATTGCTCTTTAGAGGCCGGGTTAGCTCAGTCGGTAGAGCGTTCGGCTAGAAACCACAAGGTTCCTAGTTTGATACCGGTCCTCGCCATCTCAGCACATGAGTAGCACAGGGATCTGTGTGGTAAAGTAAGGAGCTGATGGTAGGTGTGGCGCTCACCTCAGACGCTAAAATAATCTCCGCAAGTGAAAAGGGGATAGATTCCCTCGCTGATTGGCTGATACCGACTTTAGGCCGCCCCGACGACTTTATTTACTTATTGCTCTCTAATACAGGGTGTCCTAAAATGATTTATACACTCTTTGAATCGTTATAACTTATTCAATTTATGTATTTTGACTTGTAAATAAGATTCATACAAGAGAAAAAATACAAAAAAGTGTATACATTATTTTGGGACACCTGTATATATAGATACAGCGTGTCCCAAAATAATGTATACACGCTTTGAATCGTTATAACTTATTCATTTATGTATTTTGACTTGTAAATAAGATTGATACAAGTTGATACAAGATTAATATTTCAAGAGTGTATACATTATTTAGGGACACCCTGTATTGTTGTTTTATTCTCCAATATATTAAAATCAATGCAATGGATGATTCTAAATAGAAATCAATTAACATATAATTAGAATAAGCGTAATATTTTTCTATGCGTTTTTATTTAATTTTGTTAGTCTTTCTAATTTAATATATTTCATTACAAGGAAAACGAAAAGGAGTGAAAAAAAAAAGAGGAAAGAAGCCGCCGCAGAAAAGAGAGTTAAAAGGAAAGGAGAGACAACAGCATCTCCAGAAAGCATCACCTTTTATTTGCAATCACTGTACCAGAGACTGTCATTCAAAAATTGGTCTGTTCAGCCACTTACGTAGCTGTAGATAAAAAGTGGACTCTATGCCATCGTCTTTAATAGACGGAAGGTTGCCAATAAAAAAAATATTTCATTACATTAAAACATAAATACTTACTCCCGGCGGAGGGCATATTCTTGCTAGAAAAATATTTTGAGTCAAATCTGAGATTTATGGAGTAAACAAAAGAAGAAAGAAAGAAAAATGTGTAAATGTCAAAAAATCTAATAATTCCGTATTTTTTCCCCTTGTATAGTAGAAAGACCTTTTCACGGAATTATCGACTTGGGCTTTTTGCGTTTAGTGTCACTCATTTTGTCACGTGATTCTTTGTCTGTTCGTTTTACAGTCTAGAAACTATAAAAAAAAAAAAAAAAAAAAAAAACAAACAAAACAAACAAACCCTTCGGGCGATTGAAATATTAATTTTTGAAGGTTATTGTCTGAGGGAGTAGGAGTTAAAAATTAAATGTTGATGATTTGTACCATAAGTAAAATCATCAAATTTATCAAAGGAGTAAAAAATAAAAACAATTTGAAATGGAAATTTAGTCCTGTCCCCTCACATAAAATGTTGCGTGCATCTATTAATTATTAACTAAATGATTATTTTGAATATTTTACTCATAAATTTTACACAAAATCGCAGGTATATATTATTTGTAAACTTTTTAGTTAACCTCTTGAAATTGAAAAATGACTATTTCTGTGTTTGTAAATAATTTTCTCGTAAAACCCCAAAACGTTAGATAACTTTAAATATATATTAATAAAACAAACTATATATAGATATATAATACCGGAATGTATTCATTAAAACTTGTTTTGAAAAACAATAAGGAGCGTCCAAGGTGGCATACTCAAATTTGAATGTATATATTACGAGGTTCTTTATTGTATGACAACTTTGGGTAATGTGACGTAAGCAGTGACGTAGTTTCGGCTACAGACAAATTGAGATCGAATCTCCATTATATATATTATAGATAGATATAAGCAGAGTATTACATAGTAACAAGGCCGAATGATTAAACACAGAGTAGGAAGAGTGTGTTGCGCCAATCTTTTGAGCTGGGAGGCTTTTTACTGATTTTAAAGTCAGTGTTCGAAATCCTAATTCGAACACTGGACCTGACGTCATATATGAGAGAATCGCTGCAACTTAGTAGCTATACAATGAGGTTGGGGTTTGAATAGTTAATTGGCTGAAAAGATCATATGATGACGTCCTATCTGCTGTTGAACACTTTTTTTAACCAATAGGATCAAAGCAAGTGATTGTAGAATAGTTCCGTTGTATGATGGAACAAAATACACATTTCATCTGTTTGGAACACATTTGTGTATTGTTGTAATATTCATTCATAGTAGCAGGACCTGTGGATATACCACACTATGATAATTACACTGGTTTACAAAGAAATTGAGGCAAGCACAAAAAAAGCTGTTTTAACCTAAGTTGGGGGTGCTGAATTCAGATTTGAAATCCGTTTTTATTCATCACCTCTAGTTTTTTTTAGATATGCATACTGTACATTTTGTACACATACTGTACATAAAGGCGTATATGCATTCAGGGTTAATTTCTAATATTGTGTGACTTATGTCTTCTTTTTTTAGTTATTATGCAGGAAACTAGAGCATGGGAAGCATTTAAGTCAGTCTGTAGTGGCTTCCTTGGTAACACACGCGTACCAAATTACCAAGCCTGCATTGAGAAGTTGCTAAAGACTTATGAGGATATGGGATGCCGAATGTCACTCAAAATTCATTTTCTCCATTCCCACCTCAATTTCGTCCCTCCAAAACTTGGAACAGTGTGTGATGAGTACGGAGAAAGATTCCACCAATACATTACGAAGATGGAGAGCAACTACCAAGGCAAGTGGAACCCCGCATGATGGGAGACTTCTGCTGGATGCTCTTGCGTGACATCCCGGAGGCAAAATACAGCAGATCATCTAATAAAACACACTTCTAACTGTCTGCGGTACTATGAATTGTGTAAATTGTGTCATCCAAGTATATTTATTCCGTCAATGTTCTTTATCTATCCTGTTTTATCTGTAATAAGCTGTTGCAACTGTTGAAATAAGCACGTATATACTCTGTATATACTAAAATGAGACTATTTAAAAGACAGAAAACTAGAGGTGATAGAGCAAACCTTTAATAAATTTGAATTCAGCACACCCAAAAAATATTTTTTTGTAAACCAGTGTTATTACAACGTTTAATATGTTTACTTAAGAGCTATTTTAATAACTTATATTAAGAGCTTACTAATAAATTGCTTAAAAATTTTGTAGTTAACGTAGACAACATACCTTATTTATTTGTTGGTTAATTTCCCTGACTTGCTACGGTTTTCCTTTTGGTGGCGTTGCGACTGGTATTATATAAAGGTAGTGCCGCCAAAATTAAACTCTCTTTTTCTTAGACTCTCCAGTCGTTAGAGCTAACAAACAAGTAGTATTTTTGTCCTTTAGAGCTGGGGTGGGGGTCTTGCCCATCCCAGCCGGCACCATGTACCAGTAATACGGCCTTTCCGCATCCTATGGTTTCACAGTGGCTCCACGCACCAGTTGCGTCTTTTCCGCTTACCTGTTACGCGATGGTTTTTTTTTCTCTACACAGTGACAACATTTATTCTCCATTTTAGTAGCCTCAAGACTATCTACAAAAACTCTTTTCCTTAGGACATTCATCTCTCCTGTTTTGTATTGTTTCTGTTTGAATTTGTTTTAACACTAAAGTGTTTTTTGATAGAGGAATTATATATTAATTAAATTAAATTACCATGACCAAAAAATTCGGCAACATCGCGTGTGATATACGGAACTCTGTCCAGTGTTCTGCATGTCACACGCGGTGTTGCCGAATTTTCTGGTTCTGTTAATTTAATCTAATTAACAATAAAATCTGTTTGTTATAACTTTTGTCGGGATTTGTTCAATATCTACGAATTTAACTAGCTCATCGCTGCTTAACTTCAGTGATCTATCCATAAGTAGAGAGACAATAAATAATCCTCTCTCTTTGAGAATGGACATGTCCGTTGGGGCTTCGTGGGGACTTACATGACAGTTTCAGAAATCTGTTCTCTACGTCTTATTGCCTATGTCCTTTGAACAATGGAGACATCGTCTCTTACCCTGACTATTATAATCTGGTCCCAAGGCTATGCTGTTTTTTTTTCTCTTGCTGTGGTTTTCCTTTATATGGCTTTGAACCGGTAGTATATAAAGGCTGTGCCACCAAAATATAATTCTCTTTCTCATAGACTCCCCAGCCGTTAGAGCTAACACACAAGTTATGTCTCTGTCCTTTAAGACTGAGTGTTTGGTCTCCCAGCCAAAGGCATTCTGTGTACCAGATACTCGGGCCCTTTCACACCCTACAATTTCACAGAGTCTCCGCGCATCAGTTGCATCTTTCCACGTATCTTTTCGACACAGTAAGTGACAATATGTATTCTCTATCTAACAGCCTCAAGACTATCTACAAATACTAATTTCCTTAGGACATTCATCTATCCTGTTTTGTATTGTTTCTGTTAGAATTTCCTTAGACAATAATGTCTATTTTTATCAGCTTTGTCGGGATTTATGCAATATTATGTTTATAGAATGTTTGAGGAAATGATAGACACCAACTTCCATTTATTTCGACATATTCATTTATTTTTTGAATGATATATGTATATTCAATAATTGAACAATTCGCCAAATTTATTGCGTCAATGCCCATTTTTTTGGTGACTTTTGAAGAAGCAACGTCCTAGAGAAAAAAAGGCTTATTTCCTATAAGTCTAACATGGTCAAAGGGGAACCACTCTTGACTGATAAATTATTTATTTATTTTCCATTAAACTAACCCTAAACCCTAACCCTAACCTTAAACCCTCACCCTAAACCCTAAACCCTAACCCTAACACCGTCTTCTTTTTTCCTAGTAGATCAATAAATGAATAAATTATTCATCAGTCAAAAGTGGTTCCCCTTTGTTTATGTTGGACTTATAGGAAATAACCAAAAAAGTTTCATTTTTATTATGTTTGTGTGAATCCATAAATAATCACTTATTAGATTAATACGCTTACCCGTCGTTCTCTAAATTGATTTTCTTAACTGGCTGATATTTATTCAAGGTTTATTTTGCCCAAGGCTATTTTACTGGCACATCCAATAACTACTGAACTTTTACTAACAATCATTTACAAGTTATTACGGATTTAATCACTGATATCCTTTTCTACATGCAAAGCCATGCAGACTTTTTTTTCTACCCTGTCCGGTAAATTCACCGTCGACAAATTCATGTGTGCGAAATTGTGGGGATTGAAAAAAAAAAAAAAAAAAAAAAAATAAAACAAAATGAAAATGAAAAAGCACACAAAATAACAATCCCCCAGGAGGCTTCAAATAAGAAGAACCATCTAGGCATGCGTAGAAACAACAAGTGCTTCCTGGAGCCAAAAAGAAAGTATAAAAATATCTGAGGTAGGGTTGTTGTCCTTGATCTACAAGCCTCTCTTTCAACCAACCAATCACAGGCCGGCATTATTTAGCGGCAAAACCAAAGACAGCAATTCTATCTTTTTCTGATCTAGCCCTCGCAGAAGTCGGACGAAATTAACGGCATCCCTTAACGGCGGGTTAAGTTTTGGGGCATCCAGAAGACATTCATTTTGAAAAATCTCAGGCATTTTACAAGAGAGACAATTTTTGGTTATTCCTATAAGTCCAACATAAACAAAGGGGAATCACTCTTGACTGATAAATTATTTATTTTCCCATTAAACTAACCCTAAACCCTAACCCTAACCCTAACCCGGTCTTCTTTTTTCTAGTAGATCAATAAATAAATAAATAATTTATCAGTCAAGAGTGGTTCCCCTTTGTTTATGTTGTACTTATAGGAAATAACCGAATTTTTAGTTATTTTAATTATTATCTATACTTGATACGAAAATTATTTTTTCCTCTTTGATATAGATATAACAACGAATTTCTACCACTAAATTCGACGTCCCAAAGTAGATAATCCTAAAATATTTGTATTAATTTTAATTTTACTGAAACAGTCTTAGTTATGTTCGAACAAAAAAACAAATTTTCAACAATCTTGACAGGAAAATTACTTTTTATGTCGAGTTGTAGTGAAAAAAATTATCACCTTTAAAAAAATCAGTTTTCATATTAGGAAAGACACGTGGCAAAATAATTTTTTTTTTTATAATATTACATAATTTACAAAAAATGATATCTATAAAATTGAAATGAAGAAAATTCCATATTTTTGTTCTCCCATATTTTTTGAATTTCTGAAAAAGGGGACATTAAGTCACGCACGAGCCCCCCTCCCCCAAGTCTTTACAATGCCATCGGGTTGATTATCAATAAGATGAATCAATATTTATTGAATTTCAACATTGCAATGAAACCCAAATTCAAGCTATTTATCCCGAGCAACGCCGGGTATCCCCGCCAATGTTTTATAAAATTTTACGTTTTGAAATAGAGGTGTCCGTTACTAAACTAACACCTCTGTTTGACCAACTTGTCACCCAATGACCTCCAAATTATATATATATATATATATATATATATATATATATATATATATATATATATATATATATATGTGTGTTGTGTGTGTGTGTGTGTGTGTGTGTGTGTGTGTGTGTAAAAGTATCCAACTGACTGGTATCTAGGGAATAATTCTACTTGGCATCATCAATATTTCCTGTACATCCACAATGTATGCCCATATTGATGCACAATTACGAATCCCCAAGAGATCTCAATGTATATTAATTAATCAATTCATTATATATAGAGCAATATTTATACTTTCAAAGAAAGAAAACTTAACAAACCGTCATTTGGCTATCATGAATTTATTTCGATCAGAAATCAATATGAACCTAGTCTCATCAGAAAGCGTACTGCATAACAACACTATATATATATATATATATATATATATATATATATATATATATATATATATATGAAAAGTAAATACACAAGCGATGTGTTTATGATATGGCTTTTTTTAGCCGACAATTTTTGGGAGAATATGTGGTTAATTGAAGTCGTACCTAATTTTGAAAGTAAGGCTAGCCTTACATTTAAATAGGTATGCCCGCCTAATTAATTAATAATTAATTAATTAACTTTCAAAATTAGGTATGACTTCAATTAACCACATATTCTCCACATATATATATATATATATATATATATATATATATATATATGTATATATATATATATATATATATATATTCGGACAGAATATGGTTAAGTAACGCCTGAAGAAGATATCACAAGATCTGAAACACGTGTCGCAAATGTAAAATAATAATAATTAAAAAAACAAAAACAAAACATAATCCATTTTGCGGACGTTCTTTTTAATAAAATATTGAATTTTCTCCCGTTGGACCCATAACAACAATAATATATATATATATATATATATATATATATATATATATATATATATATATATGGAAGATAAAAATAATTGTCTCTGTGATAATGGGGGTGTCCGTTGGCTGCTTCGTGGAATGCCACATGACAATCTCAGAAGCCCATACTCGATTTCTTTTGCCTCTGTTCTTTAAACAGTAGAAACATTGTCTCTTCGTACCTGGTCATTGAATAGTAATCCTCAATCTCAAGTAAGTCATTTTCTGTTTTGTACTACTCTCACATGCTGCTTGTTCATAGAACAATACAAGGGAAAGTTCATATGATGACGTCATCTGCCATTGATGACTTTTTTTTATCAATGGGATCCAAACTACGCAGCACAGACGGAAGAGGGGGGTAAAACCGCAAAGGTGACTGTTTAAAAATACACCTCATTTGCTCACATTCCATAAGTGTATGTTGGTCAGCCTAAGAACTTTTCAGCTGACCCTTGTATGTGTATATTTCTAGCTGTTGGGACACGTTTGTGCATTCGCTTCAATATTACTTGTACGTATATGTGTATAAGTAAATAAAGTCGACAGAATGGCTTATTGTTGGTATCAGCTGAACAGCGAAGGAATCTATCCCCTTTTCATTAGCAGAGAGATTGGTTTTTCCCTGAAGTGGAGCACCACACCGACCGTCAGCTCATCATTTTACCACACAGATCTAAACTGTGCTACTCATGCACTGAGTTAGTGAGAACCGGTATTGAACCCGGAATCTTGTTGTTATTAGGTGGATACTCTACCAACTGAATCGGTTAATCTTGTCTTTCCATCCGATTAATCAGTGATAGTAGATCTGGTTTACATATTCCTGTTACAATCTTCTGGGTCATCATGGAGCCCTTAAGCAAGAGCGCTTATCCAGTGGAATTGGATCCTTGATAAAGAGTCCTAGGTATTGGTAAATATCTGGTAATCCTGTAAAGTCCGTCCTCAAGGAGTGCAGTTAGAATTATGTCCAATGTGGAGGGTTTAAGTATTGTATCAGCCACACAGTATTGCCAGTGGTTGGCTGCAATAATAACTCACGTGACCGTGGCTAGTCTATAAATCAAGGTGGGGAATTAGAGCACACCTTATATTAAAAAATATTCTACCCCCCCCCCCCCCAATAAAAGATTTTCCCTAAGGGGCCGGCCGAAAAAGAGGAGTTTTTAAATTTCAAAAGAAGATACCCCAAGCTTTCAAAAAATACCAAATTTAGGTTGGTATCAATTTTTTCCCGGTTCACCTTATCTACCAGGTTATTAGTATATCACGTATATACTAAGGATAGTACTGATCCTTGGTGAATGGGAACTCTATTAAATATCTTCTCTACTTCTGTTGAATAATAAATTGGCGGAATGTATTATTTAGCGGGTAATGTAGAATAATTGAAAATAGCGGGAAGACCGTTGGATGTCCTCGGGTTTGATTGACGTTTGGTGACCTCGGGGTCGATTGAAAACGTGGCTTTCATTTGGGGTCGCAACAACGAACGAACATAACGAACTATACGGCAACAGAATGGCGGACGAGAAGCAACTGAGAGTCACAGCGATGACACGAAGAATAAAACGAGGAGCTGGACGTCGACTGAGTAAGGGCTATGATGCAATACTTGCAAGTAACTCTATAAATAGTGATAAATAATTAAATTATGATTATAAATTAAAATGTAAATACCGATATAAAAAAATTGGAAACATTATCAATCTATGGAGTGATGTTCTTGTTCCTTAATTTTCCGACCGTTATCATCTTGCAACACCCTCTAGCTAAAAATGAGACCATCCAAATCGCCCAAGATGAAATGCAAAAATGGAAATTCTGATTATCTTGTATCGCTTATCCGCCGAATTCTTATTTCTTACAAGGAAATGATAGATAGTTGAGCTTATCATTTCCCAGTACGTAGTGATAATAAGGAATGTAATTCCGTGCACCTGTTTTGAGTAAATTTACGGGGTCATATTTTGATGTTTTGTATTCGATTTGAAACCATTCACACTTACATCGCTCTTTTATAAGTGTTCCAAAAAACGTCTTGTAAAAAAAAAAAAAAAAAAAAAACAAAAAAAAAAATTCTATAGATGTTTCCTATAAGTTTATCGCAAACCATTGTTAGTGAATTCGTTCTTCATTGGGCACCAATTAATTTTTTAGTGTTGTCCCACAAATAAACAAGAAATTCGAAAGAAGAAAAAAAAACAACAAATAAATTTTTTAAAGGATCTGAATAAAAAGGAAGTGTTAGACTTAAGAAAGTGTCCAGGGTATGATGTTAAACTGCATCTAATGGTGAAGTTCCAGTTCTGGAGCTCTGGGGAGTGTGGAGTACCTGTTAGGGGTCCCAATTTATGAGTTATATAGAAGAAAATAAGTTTAAAAAAAATTTGTTTAAAAAGTGGATTTCAAAAAATGAAATTTGAATACCCATGAAGCATAAATAGAATGTTTTGTCTTCAGCATAAAATAACCCAACAGGGGTTGACATGCCGTAAAATCCATTAAATTAAACCAAACCAAATCGAAAAATGAGTTTAAAAGATGTTAAAAAAAACTGAGATTTGAATACCCATCAAGCATGAATAAAACAAAATGTCTTCGGCATAAAATAACCCAACAAAGTTTGGAATGCCGTCAAATCCAAAAAAGAAAGAATTAAGAAATTAGAAAAAAAAGAGACTTGGTGTCACATGACCTCTCACAAATGAAACTTGAAGTATATTAATGGCCATTTATTTTGTTGATATTTATTAATTCGCTTTGGTAAGGAATTAAAGATTCTGACCCCAGAACCCCCTGACAGCAGAACTTAGAATACGATGACTATATTCCCTACAGATAGATAAGAACCCCCCACCCCACCCCACCCCAAAAAGGGGCATCCTGGGAAAGGAAAGGTGTTCTGATGGTAAGGATCAAGTTCTGGAGATATTGGAAGCACCCTTTATTGCCAGTAATCCCACGTCCACTCTGATAATGAGTAGTAGTTCCTGTTAGGGTCACATCTAGGTGGTGGGGTGGGGGTCAATTAGAGATCTTTAAAAAATTAAATAATTCCCCCATCCCTTAAAAATAACTCTTCTTAACCCAAGCGACCGGTATTTGTGCAACTACCCAGTCGACCGGAATTTCGGCTGTGGATTCCCCACTTCTATATTGTTATTGCGAATAAAATTTTACAATTTTACATTTTATATGTAATTCTATTATTTTTTAATATATTTCAATTTGGGTACTAATACAAAATAGCGCGCAAGAGATAATATAATTAGCTCAGTCGGTAGAGCGTTCGACTAGAACCCACAAGGTTCCTAGTTCGATTCCGGTCCTCGCCAACTCAGCGTATGAGTAGCACAGGGATCTGTGCGGTAAAGTAAGGAGCTGATGGTAGGTGTGGGCTCAACCTCAGATACCAAAAACAATCTCCTTGGTCTAGCGCTATTGAAAAGGGGATAGACTCCCTCGCTGACTGGCTGATACCGACTTTAGGCCGCCCCAACGACTTTACTTTTACTTTACGTATAAAAAGCATTACATTTCACGGAAATACGCGAAACCTTTGAGACGCTGGGTTAGGGTTAGGATAAGGGTTAGTGTTAAGGTAAGGGTTAGGCTACTTCGGGAGTTTCCGTAATCTAATGCTATTTATACGTAAAATGCGATTCTAATGATATTATCTCTTGCTATAGAATGTTTTCAACTTGTATTTAACAACCTCTAAAGCGGTTAAGTAGCAGATTACAACATTATTGGACTGGTTTAGCGCAGTCGGTAGAGCATCTGCCTGGTGAACCGTAAGGTTCCAGGTTCGATACTGGCTTCTTGCATGAGTACCATAGCTTGGATCTCTGCATTAAAGTGAGGAGACGATGGTATGTGTGGTGCTCCACCCCAAACACAAAAACAATCTCCTTGGTCTATCGCTAGTGAAAAGGGGATAGACTCCCTTGCTGTCCGGCTGATACCGATAATAGGCCACACCGCCGACATTACTTTAACTACTACATTTTCAGCTATTTCTCAAGCTAGGCGAGAGGATCAGGGTTCGTGTGAAGCTCAAGGTACTAAGGAATTAAGAAACGACTAGATATAAAAGGTTAATATAAACATACAATGAACGCGATTCCCTAACCTCTAGTCATCAAATAACCCTCAACGAGTTGAAATGCCATTAAAATCAGTCATTCAATCTGAACAAAAAGTAAAGTAGACGGTCAGTATCAGCCGGACAGCGAGGGAGTCTATCCCATATTCGCTAGCGCTAAACCAGGGAGACTGTTTTGCTTCTGAGGTGGAGCGGCACACCCCAATTTACCGCACAGATCCAAGCTGGGCTACTCATGCGCTGAGTTGGAGAGGACCGGTATCGAACCCAGAAGCTTGTGGTTCCGAGGCGGATGATCTACCGACTGAGCAAAATATATATTATTTGAATTTTAAGCAGTACTTCTAAGACTTCAGTAAAACTGTAATTTTTTTTTAGAAGTATCAGTGATTAAAAAATTCGGACCATATGACCTTTGGGCACCCCCTTTTTTTTATCTCGATTAAGAAAGAAGATGTATTATATACAATATCCAGTTGTTTTAACAGACGATTTTTAGATTTAATTTTTTTATAAAACTAACCCCTAACCCTAACCCTAACCCTAACCTTAACCCCTAACCCTAACTAACCCCTAACAAACAACCGGATATTGACGGTATAAATGAAAAACGTGTCCTTTCTTAATCGAGATCAAAAAGGGATGCCTAAAGGTAATATGGTCAAAAAATTCGTGTTACTCATGCGCTGATTTGGCGAGAGCCGGTATTGAACCCGGAACCTTGTACTTCCGAGAATGTCCGTTAAAAAAATGGCTATTATAATTTTGTCTTCCGCTTTTTGGTCGCTTAACCGTCAGAGTGAAAACTGCTTCACTGCTTAATTCTCTGGAATGGAAAAAATGTTTGAAAAACGGAAACAAGTGAAGATATTTTAGTCATGATTCGCTATAATCAGTCGCCCTGGGCGGGAAATTAAAAAAAAAAATGTCTGACTTGAATAATGATCCTCATTTTGTGTTTCTTCTATTTAATATGAAATCAAAGGAAGTGGAAAATATAATCATATATGTTTAGCAGGCGAGAATAGATTAAAGCGTTTTGTCAGGCGCGCAAAATATTACACAACAAATTATTCATACAATGTAATTGCACAAATTAAACAAAGTTCAGCCATGATGAGTATTGATACTTATTTGTTCGTAGATTCATCGAGAGAAAAATCTCAATCAATTACATTCACTGTAAATGCATGTACGATTAAAGAATGAATGTATATAGATTGATATGGAAAGACTGAGATTGGTAGATAGATACATATCATCATCATCATGTCGCGCACGCAGCACGGGCATCCATGACAATCCTTCGCCAACCCTCCCTATCATTCATTACACCTGGAAGCTCCTCTGCGGAGCAGCCAGCATCTTCACATAACTGGTCAATGTATGTCCTTGCTGGGCGCCCCACACTTGTATGTCCATGTGTTGGCTTCCACAGGAGAACGTTGCTTATGAGTTCATCCCTGCTTCTCCAGCAGTGTCCTGCATGCCTTGTCCGTCTCACTCGGATAGTTTGTGAGATGGGGGGCAGGTGACCGTACAGCTGTTTCCTTGTGGGTGCTGTTTCCACGACTTATTCAAGACTGCACGCAGCATTCTTGTGCAGCTCCCATCTAGCTTATTCTCAAGACGCTTTGTCAGGGTCCAGGTGGTGCAGCCATACAGCAGCACCGACACAACCACAGCTTGGAAGAACTGTCGCTTCAGCTTGCCAGGAGATCGGACCTCCATATGACTGATAATCTATTTGTGGCCGCCCATGCCTTTGCTATTCGTGTATTAACATCGCTCTCTGTGGAGGAGATATTACCACCTAGGTATGTGAATTGTTCTACTGGTTTAAGAGGCTTGCCGTCAAATGTGGAGATGTCTCCTTTATTTTTGAAATTCATGAACTCTGTTTTACCGGAGTTCACATAGAGGCCTATATTCTTTGCTGCCTCCTCCAAGCTATGTAGCAGTGATTCAGCCTTTGCCGGTGTATCTACAAGAAGTGCAAGGTCATCAGCATAGTCCGCATCTGTAATTGTTTGTGCAGGATATCGCCTGCTTCTTGCCCTTTTTAGTGTGAAACCTTTTTCTTTTATGGTATCTAATGATGTTTAGATACATATATACATACATAATTAAGTATGAAAAATGAATGGAAGTGAATCCAACAGTATGAAATAAATATCTTTAGAAAAAACATCATTTGTTTGTTTTTTCTAAAAATATTTATTTCATACTGTCGGATTCACTTCCATTCACTTTTTCATACTGTCTTTTGAAAAAACAAAATACCTGGATTTCTACATCTTTCCGGAGACTAATGTGATCTGCAGTGGCTGGAATCATTAACTTTTTTTATACTTTTTTATACATTTATATATATATTACATCAAACTCTTTTGAGATTTTTTGTGGATTATAATGCTTCTGATTTAAAAAAAAAAAAAAAAATATATATTTTTTAAAACAGAATATGCATTTTCAAATTTAGAAAAAAAAAAAAATTCCGGCTCCGAACTTGAACGTTTGTACCACTGTTGTTTGTAACGGTTTACTCACACCGTCTTTCTATCACAAACATTTCGCTCTTGATGAAGACCGCTTTAATATAAGGTCGAAACAGATTTCTGTCAGCGAATTATAACATCATTTGTTTGTTTTTTCTAAAAAAGTTTATTTCATAATTAAGTATATATATACTTAATTATGTATGTATAAATGTATCTATCTATACATATTATACATTATATATAGATATAAAAAGACTGATATATATATATATATAATATATATATATATATATATATATATATATATATGTGTGTGTGTGTGTGTGTGTGTGTGTGTGTGTGTGAATTAAATAAAAGGCAGGTCTCCTGTTTAATGATTTTATTGGTGATCTTTTCAAGCTTTCTGGCTAACTTTTTTATATCTGGATTGAATTCGTGGATTAGTCAACCGAAGTTCATATCCCGAGTACTTTCGGCACTTCGAAGTGCCATCATCAGGAGTGATGTGTTCCAGTTTTTTCAAAGTATATTAATAGATGTGGAGGCTGGAAGGAGAAGAATTGATGGGGAAAGTGTTATAGGCGTTTTATATATATATATATATATATATATATATATATATATATATATTATTATTATTATTATTATCTATATTTTTGCTTGAAGGCAATTACAATGCATGTATCGCATAAAATTCGATACTTATAGAAAATAATCTTGACAAGTGAATCCCGGCAAAGCATTGTTCAGTGGATGTTTATGGATGTTTATTTTATTTTTTTCGATTTTCTGTCGGAGGGAAATCGTTAGCTTAATAAAGTCGAAACAGTCTGTACGATGTTCTACACACCGAACAATCCTTTGCCAGGATTCACTTGTCAAGATTATTTTCTATAAGTATCGAATTTTATGCGATACATGCATTGTAATTGCCTTCAAGCAAAAATATAAATAATAATATATACTTTATCCAACAATGCTTCTAAAAAACAAATATCCAAAAATCTTTATATATATAATATATATATATATATATATATATATATATATATATATATATATATATTTCCCTCTATTCTTTTGCCATATTCTGTCGGATTTACTCCAATCCTCCTACCCTCATATATATATATATATATATTCGGGATTTTACATAGATGACAATTAATTGATTGAATGAGGCGGACGAAAAAGGGGGAGACAATGAGAGGGGTGGGGACAAAACCTTTCAAAAAAAGGTGAGAAGGTGACAAAGAAATGACGAAGAAAGAAAGTTTGGATGCTGCAAAATGTTACCCTTGACAATTGTTTAAAAGAATGGCACCAGCGTTAATGAGGAGAAAATAGAATGGACAACTTTTGCTGGACATTGGTCAAATCTCAAAGGAATTAAGAATTCAGGTTAATTGGGTTAGAGAGTCTTAGACTTTCACACCAACAACTTCGCCTTTTAAAAGAACAACTTGGATTTTCATAATTATTATATATATATATATATATATATATATATATAATATATATATATATATATATATATATATATATATATGTGTGTGTGTGTGTGTGTGTGTGTGTGTGTGTGTGTGTTTGTGTGTGTGTGTGTGTATGTGTGTATATATGTGTATATAGTCCTACCACAGACCCTGTGTTTCGATGTATCAAATCTCCCCAGTGTGGCAAGACTTAGCAGGCTACCTCCTATCTATATATATATATATACCTCCTACAGGAGGTAGCCTGCTAAGTCTAGCCACACTGGGGAGACATGATATATATATATATATATATATATATATATATATATATACTCGGAAAAACGTGACCCGTTAGGTCACCCATTGAGCTTGGGTTAGATTGTTGGAAAAAATCACATGACAATATTATTTCGTCAAATTAAAGTATTTTTTAAAAAACATTTCTAAATTTAGAAGTATATCTTAGTAAGATGAATAGCTAAATTGTTTAAAATGATTTTGTTATATATATTTTTTTCTATTTTAATTTTTTTCTATACTTTTCTTATATATTTTTTATTTTCTTATATATTTTTAATTTTCTTATATATAAATTTTTTCTATATTTATATATTTAAAAAAAATTTCTTATATATATATTAATTCTAATTTTCGACTTAAGGCCGATTTTTAGAAAAATCTATAGATGTGGGCGATACATAACTCAACTGATTCATATTAAGACATCTGTCTTTATAATAATAATAGTTATTTCTTAAAATAAAGGCCTATTATTTTATTTAAAAGATTTTTTTTTGTCTACCAACAAAAATTGAAAATAATTCTAATGATATTTCTGACAAAAAAACTATCTAAAAATAAATATTTATAAATGAAATAATGAAAATTTCATTAAAATAGGACATTTACCGGATTTTAGATAGATTTAAAATAAAAATAATTGTAAGAAAATTCGATTTTCTAATTTTTAATGGTAATTATTATGCCCCTTTTTTGAACGGGCAAAATTTAATGTAAGCATTAATTTAAAACACGATTTCAAGAATTAAAAAAAAAAAAAATTGGAGTTTTCTTTAATCTTTTTCTTATTTTCAAATGATACAAAGATTTTTTTTTTAATAAAATAACTTTTAGAAACGTTATGTAACTTTTCTCGTCATGTGTACATTCATTGCTCAAAAGCGTTAGCTGAAAATTTTTTTTCTAAATCCTCAGGAGATTTTAAAAAAATGTTTCTTCTTTTGAATGGTCCAAACATTTTGACGATAATATTACCCTTTATTCAAATTTCATTGTGTTACATATAGGGGGGGGGGATTTTACACGTCGAATTGGAAATCCCTATAGGGTCAGGTATGATTTTTCTTAAAAAACATTAAACATAGCGTCAGACTTATTTTCTAAAAGAAAAGACAATTTATTTACTGAAAGAATAAATGAAATTATTAAAACATTATCGTCAGAATTTAGATGCGTCAGAAGTTATTTTCCAAGAAATTCAAATAATTGAAGCTGATAATTTAAAGAAATTCCAATCAACTTATTTTGTTATAAACTAATGATTTTTTTGGCTGAACTTGCAAATCGGTCGGAAAATTAAAACATTACAGGGTGACCCAGAAAAAAACAGACCCAAATTATTTATTTTCCATTAAACTTACCCTAAACCCCAACCCTAACCCTAACCTTAACCCTAACCCCCTAGTAAAAATTAACAGTTCTATTACAAAATGTGTGGTTCTGTGTTTTTCTGGGTCACCCTGTATGCATAGTGATCCAGAACAAACAGAACCCAAATTGTTTATTTATTTTCCCATTAAACTAACCCTAGACCCCAACCCCAACCCCTAATCCTAAACCTCCCTAGTTAAAATTAAAGGTTTTATTACAAAATTTGTGGGTTCTGTTTTTTCTGGGGCACCCTAATTTTCCAACCGATTTGCAAGTTTAGCCATTTTTAAAAAATTGTTTTGTATTAAAAAGCATATATTAACATGACCGACATATGATAAAAATATATATATATATATATATATATATATATATATTAAAAACGTAATAAGTTATCGTAAAAAGTCTCATTGAACAAACGTAATGTTTATCAGATAAAAACATTACGGTTATTGGATCACTGACACATTTTACGGTATTGTGTTATTTTTTATTTGATTAGTACAGTTCTTAATTCCAAATCATCACAAATCACGGTTTTATTACAAGATAAGTTTATTTGAATTAATTATCATCTTTAGTTATAGATATTAATAATGAAATTTATTGTGTACAGTGCTCAGGTGTACCACAACTCATCAAAGTCTCATGTCAAGTACACAGAATAGTGTATTAGTGTCAGGAACATGAACAGTTTCCAGTAGTAATATGCATGTATGTGTACGCGTGTGTGCATATGTATGTGGAGAGTGGCATCAGGTATGGTGTTGGCGGACTACCATACCATATAGGAAGCATGGAGGCTTTGAAAGACTCAGTGCTTCGGCAGCCTACAACAGACTTTAGTTATGAAAACTTGTACGTTTTAAAATTTAAGACAATAGATTTAAGACAATATATTTATTACAAGATAAGTTTATTTGAATTAATTATCATCTTTAGTTATGAAAAACTTGTACGTTTTAAAATTTAAGACAATAGATTTGTAGTGTATGTAGAGATGGTGGATAACGAAACAGCCATTACCTCAGACTTTGAAGAGGTAACAGTTAAAGAGAGGGAGGGTCAACTACCTGTTGACTCTCCATCTTTCTATTTGCTCTCGCAGAGATACTGAATTATACACAGGGTGAGTAATTAAGATATATATAGAGAGGGTGAAAGTGACAGGCATATTGTTAAGTAAGGGACGGTCAGTTTTTGATTTAATTGCCAATTACTGTTAATTAAAAGGTTGAAAATGATTTTTTCAAACATAATTCAATCCTAGACCTAAGGAATAACGATGTTTAAAAATCCCATTGTATTTTTATAGTGAAATATATTTTGCTTGCCTGGGTCCCAAAAAATGTTATAGGGTACCCGGGGGTCCACATGGACCCCGGTTGAGAACATCTGTTCTAGCACATAAATGATAAAGAAGTTTACCATGAGTGCATCGGGTAGATTTTATATGTATTAACTGGAACATTTCAGGAAATTATCCTTTTTTTCCCCTTAGAGATTGCCTTTTTTATGGCAAATTTCTGTTTATTTTCGGATATTTTGTAACTTATCGCGAAGATGAAAATAATCTACACATATATAAAGGGCAGTTGTGTGTATATGTATGTCCGTAAGTATATATACACATTAAATATCACCAGGCTTTGTTTTTGAACAAAAATAATAGGATTTGATTTATATTCGTGAAGATGATTAAAAAAATGAAATTTAAATGATAACAGCATAGAATTTTTTTTTCATTTAATATTTTAGATAGTAGACATTAACATTTCTTTTCAGAGTAGCTGGATCAATGTAAGGTCTATTTTTTATTTTTTTTTTTTTTACATAGGGATTTGAATGGGGCTTCCCACGAGGATTTAACTCAGGATTCAGTAATAATGGATCTGCGGGACTAACTTAAAAATTCCCCTCTACCCAGGCGACGCCGGGTAGCCGCTGCTAGTCAAATATGAAGGGAAGATTTGTTGGATGAGTTAAAATGATGGTTCAACTGATGACTCAATTGATGGATCAACTGATGGATCAACTGATAGGTGATCCATACTGATGGATCAACTGATAGGTGATCCATTAATTGAACTCCTTTATCAGTTGAACACCCGTTGAACTCAACCTACCGATCTTCCCTTCCCACTAACCGCTAAATCACCTTGAAATCACTAGTTCCCGCTAGATCAAAGAAGTTAAGCAACGATAAGCCTGTTCAATACTTAGATGGGTGAACATTTCAACCACAGCAGGTACTGTAAGAAACATGTTGTCACAATGATTTGATTCGGTATTAAATGACTGGAAGAGGCTTGATATGCCGTAAAACAAAACAACCATTCCCTTCCTACTCGACCAATTTTCTGTCGATGCAGCCTCGACTGGAGAAGCTATTATTTAGAGAATTTTATATTTGGAATAAACAGAGAACCCATTGAAAATGCAAGACAAATCACTAAAAAAAAATTTCGAAAAGAGAGAGGGGTCGGTTTAGCTCAGTCGGTAGAGCATCCGGCTCGGAACCACGAGCTTCCGAGTTCAGTACCGGCCTTCGCCAACTCAGCACAGCTTGGATCTGTGCAGTAAAGTGGGTGAAATTATGGTAGGTGTGGCGCTCCATCTCAGACGTAAAAACACTTTCCCTGGTCTAGCAGTGGATTAACTCCCTCACTGTCCGGCTGATACCGACAATAGACCTCTCCGGCTACTTTTCATTTTTTTATAGAAGAGAAAAAAAAGACGGTTAAATCAAACTTAACGGACCTAAATTCCACCATCGTATGTGACACCACCGAAATAAAAAAATACAAAAACTCAAGGAATTAACCGAATTAAATGAAATTTTCAGTGTTGATATATTAATAAATAAAATATATAATGCATTTGTTATTTTATTTAAAAACTTTACATTTTTTCAGGTCAGTTAACTTTTGTAAACACGTATCTTTGAGGCGTAACAAAGATTTTCAAAGATACGTGGTTCAAAGTCAATTGACCTGAAAGAATGTAAAAGTTTTTAAATAAAATAACTGGCGCATTATATATTTTATTCATTAATATATCAACACTGAATATGTCATTAAATTCGGTTAATTTCATGATTTTTGGTATTTTTCTTTCTTTCGGTGGGGTGACAGATGGTGGTTGAATTTAGGTCCGTTAAGTTCGATTTCACCAGAAAGAGTTTATGAGTTATTATTATTTCACTTCTTACGAGTTTTTTCACTGGAGTCATCCACTGGAGGCTTAGTGAAAACTGAATTATCAAAATTATGATCTTCACAGATAAAAAAAAGGAAAGTCGGCGGAGTGGCCTATGGTCGATATCAACCGGGCAGCGAGGGAGTCTATCCCCTTTTCGCTAGCTCTAGACCAGGATATTGCTTTTGCTGAAGTGGAGCGCCACACATACCGTCAGTTCTCCAATTTACCGTAAGGATCAGATTACCCAGTCTGTGCTATTTATGCACTGAGCTGGCGGAGACCGGCATCGAACCAGGGACCACGTGATTACTATGCGGGTGCTCTACGAAACATAAATTTAAAAACTCACAATGAATAATCCTTAAAAGTATCTTTTGAGCATATATTTACCCAACCCCACACGAGCAGGATGTAACACAAGGTCAATTTCTTAAGCGGATTTTAACAGATTTTCTTTCTCCTAGACTGGTTGCCTAAACAAGGCTAAAGAGCCCAGCCTGCCCTATTATTTATCCATAGCTGGAGGGAGAATAGTTGGATTCATACCTTTCCCAAGAGTGTTACCGATATGTGAAATGCAAACAGCCTCGTCCAGGGTTTGAACTCGTCTCGTCGTGTCCATTTCCTACGACGGTAACCATTACACCACCACGCGCCTCCAAAATTATCTTTTGTGTAAGAAGCTGAAATTCATAGTGAAATAATCGATCATTTTCATCGATCATTTTATAAAAAGAAAAGAAAAATTGCTCTCGTCTTATCAACGTCCCCCAAGAACATTTTATCATGGGAATTTCAAACAACATAACAAAATACTTTGTGCAGTTGAGGGTTTGGTTGGTTTGTTTTGTTTTACGGCATATCAACCTCAGTGGGTCATTTAACGCCGATAAAGTTTTGAGATAAATTCATTCTTAATGGATACTCAATTTTTTTAATAAACACATTTTTCTATTTAGCCCATAGATAGGACGCTAACAGGTACTATCACCCGGTTCAGAGTGGACCTGGAAGCAATGGTGATGAAGGGTACTCCACATTCCCCAGACCTCCAGAACTGGAACCTCACCATCAGATAGAGTTTAATGTCATTCCCAGGACATGAAGACCCTCAGCTACCGCCTTCTAGCACCCATATGATAAAAAGAGTTGTGGCTTGCCATGAGCGCAATAGGGCTGGGGCAATCATATACGTGCTAGGACTTGATGTGACTAGCCGATTGATCGGAGGGGCCTTTCTGACCGCCCGTCTAGCCCAAGATTGGGGTGGGGACTCATCATATTGGGGAATCTTACCCCTCTGCAGAGGTGCAGTCGGTGTATTCTAACGCCCCACCGACAGGGCGGGCAGTTGAGGGGGAGTTGTGATGAAAAACCAAAACCATGTAACTCCAATTGTCCAATTGGGGAGAGTCTTCTTTTTTTGTTGTTGTAGAGCAATATTTAAAACGTTGGCCGCCTTCACTTTGATTCGAACACCGACCTGTAACACTTGTGTTAAATCTGTATTTCGACACATGGGCAGGTCACGACCCCCAACATTACATTGGCGGGAAGGTCATGATCCCAACATAATGTTGGGGGGACAGGTCATGAGACCCCAAACATTACATTGGGGGGGGGGTCACGATCCCCAACATAATGTTGGGGGACAGGTCACGACCTCCAACATTATGTTATTTTTAGAAACGGCAAATTCTTTAGTCAAAAACAAAATAATAAAATAATTTTCTGTAAAATTAATTTCCGCGAAGGGAAAAACAAGGAATATTAAGAATTATCAGGTTCGACTATTTCAAGCGAAAATATTGATTGACTTAGGCCGGTTTAGCTCAGTCGGTAGAGCATCTGCCGAGAAATTCCTAAGTTCCGGATTTGATACCGGTCCTCACCAACTCAGCGCATGAGTAGCACAGCTTGGGTAACTAACACTCCACCTTAACAAGAACAACTTCCTTGGTCTAGTGCTAGCGAAAAGGGTATAGACTCATTCGCTGTTCGGCTGATACCGAAATAGATTACTCCAAAGACTAGTCTACGATATTCATTTACTACACTGTTGGTTGTGGATGTTTTGGTGTGGTGTAAATGAGTCACACTAGCAAGCTATTATTAGTGAGTTTGGTTCTCACTTGGTGCTCAATACTAGATGTATATATGTCTCACCAAGATAGGAGACACTGTGTGCTTGCACACGTTTATGTGTGTGTGTGTGTGTGTGTGTGTGTGTGTGTGTGTTCTTCATGGAACCAATTTGTTTGCTGTGGAAGTCACGTGTTTCCCGCGATCGGCTTTCAAGTGCTGATTTTCAAGGCCTGATAACTTTTCCGCTTGAAAGATTGTAAACCTAATATGGGAATGAAATATCAAGTCCATTGCTTTCTTTGAACAGAATCTCTTACTCTTCTGCGACAATATTGAGTTACATTTTATTATGATCTCGTTACACATAATTCACTACATTTACGCTACATACGAGATCAAACAACAACCTCAGTTCTGATTGGCTGATTATAAAATGGCAGACAAAACCACTAATCTCATTGGCTAATTTTTATTTCGGAGCTAAGTAGTTTTTTTTACGTATTTTACTCATTTAAAACTTAATTAATTAATGATGAAACCAAGAAATCTATGTGCGAAAAGTAAGTCTTCTCTTTTTGTGATTTTATCTTGATCATTACGTAAAAATTATTGAGCCATCTTTTACATTCGACAGAACTGAACGAAAATCGTTTTGGGACTGTGGCCTCCTGGTGTCGATGACAATTATTATGCAATTAAACAGATTCACAACAATCAATAATATGGAAAAAGGGGAAATAATCTGGTGTTGGGGAAAATTAATGTTCAGAATTTTTTTATTTGGAGGTGGGGAATGCACACTGAAGTAATTGCAACACTTTTCTATTCCCCTTCAGGGAATAATCGTTTTTAAGATTTTTTTTTGTACATACTATAAAATACGAAAGACGTGGTCCGTATTGTTTAGTCGTCAAGAGTAGAATTGCAAATAGCTCTATTCATAGTGTATCTAATCAAGGGCAGATCACCCTGTTCAGCCTAAACACAAGAACAGGTCACTCTACTTATACACCCACGAAGGGTCAGTTTTGAAAGTGTTAGTGCTGGAGGTTAGCTATATTTATGTAAAACTCTCCTTCCCCACCCATCTTCTCCGGACCACACAGATGGTCAGTACTTAAATCGAATCGCCGACTTCTAGTCGTCATTAACCCTTAAAATTAAAGTAATTAAATTTTTTCCAGACGTAGTGTCTTCAATACGTCGACCATTAATTTTTCAAAAGAGATTTTCTCATAAAAAATCCTTTTTGCTTTTAGTACCTAGATGCTTAAGATATGATCATCAAGTGGTCCCATTTCACGGTGGTCGTATAACCCCCTCAAACCTTACGGCCTAATCTTTTGTGTTTGTAGAAAGGACAATCACCCACCCCTTTTACTTATGCCTGGCTTTAACCTATTCTCTTTTTATTCATTTATGTATTTATCTATTCTGACCACGTTCGTCCTCAATCATAGTATCACAACGGGAATTGGACCAGGTCACCTTTAAACACCTCAGGGGCGACCTGAATTAAGAGGGACATGTTTCGCTTTGCACCGTCAACATCCGGTTATTTGTTAGGGTTAGTGTTAGGGGTTAGGGTTAGGGTTAGCAGTTTAGTTTTATAATTTAAAAAAAAACGTCTAAAAATCATCTGGTAACAAACAACCGGATGTTGACGGTGCAAAGCGAAACATGTCCTTCTGAATCCAGTTCGCCCCTGGGGTGCTTAAAGGTGACTTGGTCCCGGGAATTTGTCGGCTTACGGTGATTAGTCGAAATCCAGGGAGTCCCTGCTATTAAGTTTGAGTTGTGGGTGAAAGAGATAATCTACTATTATGAAAAAGTAATGTTTTTGAAATAAAGAAAAATAAAATAAAAATTGTAAAATTGGGATTATTTAAATCCTCTTAAGAAACAACTACACAAAAATACAAACATGAAGATACAATGAATGTGATTCCCTAATGTCTAGGCATAAAATAATCCTAGACAGTTTGGCATGCCTTAAAATCAATCAAGCACCTTTCCCATCAATTCTCCTCCTTCCAGCCTCCACATCCATTAATATAATTTGAAAACTGGAACACATCACCCCTGATGATGGCATTTCGAAGTGCCGAAAGTACTCGGGACATGAACTTTAGTGGACTAATCCACGAATTCCACCCAAATATTAAAAAGTTGTCCAGAAAACTTGAAAAAATCAAAAATAAAATTGTTAAACAGGAAACGTGTCTTTTGTTTAATTCAACATGCATAAATGAAAGAATGCTGCCCAAATACACATATTTCAAAATCAATCAATCAATACACACACACATATGTAACACTGTTGCTGAGTAGACAGACTACACCCACAAGATGGATAATTCTGAGGACTATTTAAGCTGATATTATCCTCGTACTCACTTGTACAAGGTCAGGCACAAGGCCCTATTAATGTGGGGCCATCCACAAGCCGAGACTCATGGGTGGCAGGTGTAAAATTGCGTTGGTTCCGTCGGCATTCCCCCAAGGGGCGCCCCAGGCACTGGGCAATAAGCCCAGCCCTGACCCTTTAAATCGAGGGGCAGGTGTTGCCTGGGATCAACGCTATTAATTTAACCTCTAGCAGGTCCAGCGTGCTCTCTGTTCTGGGAAAGCAGCTTGAGAACAACTACGACTAATTGTATTTTACATTAGTCGGCGTATTCAACCGTATATCGTATTTCTTTTCGGAAAGTAAAACTTCTTGTTATTTTCCCAGTTTATTTCTTCAATTATTTTAACAGCATGATTTTTATGACAATGACTTTTAAAAATAAGATCAACCAAGCAAAGTAGAAGTGTATTTCTTTAAATTTTGGGACCATATTACCTTTATCTTTTTGATCTCAATTAAGAAAGGACATGGTCAATATTCGGCTGTTTGTTAGGGGTTTTAGGGTTAGGGGTTAGTTTTATAATTTTAAAAAAATCCTAAAATCGTCTGTTAAAACAAACGAATAATGACGGTGTAAATGAAAAACATGTCCTTTCTTATCGAGATTGCCTAAAGGTCATATGGTCCAAATTTTGTATAAATCTTACTTTTAAATTTGAAATAACGAACATTTTATCACACGGTTAAACTTGCAAATCGGCCTCACAGAAACTTATTTGGTGATCCATGACAGTTTAACTACAGTGTATGAATGAACTTTTTTGCGAATTGGGTTTAGATTCGTATTGCTTAAAAAACAACAATAATAAAAACCTAAATTACTATACATTTAATGTTGAGACCAAGTTAATTGAAATTATACATTGCAATACTAACACAAACAACTGAGATGAATGTGTCTACCGTTGGATTCAATAATAATTTCAATGGTTAATTAAATGTATAGTAAATTGTTTTTTTTTTTTTGTTGTTTTTTCCAGCAATACGTAATTAAAAACAACTTAATCCCTAAACCCCTAAACCCAATTCGCAAAAAAGTGTATTCATACACTGTAGTTAAACTGTCATGGATCACCAAATAATTTTCCGTTTTAATTTTGAGGCCGATTTGTAAGTTTAACCAATAAATCAACATTAAGTTAAGTCGTCGGGGCAGCCTAAAGTCGGTATCAGCCAGCCAGCGAGGGAGTCTATCCCCTTTTCAATAGCGCTAGACCAAGGAGATTGTTTTGGCGTCTGAGGTGGAGCACCACACCTACCATCAGCTCCTTACTTTACCGCACAGATCCCTGTGCCACTCATACGCTGAGTTGGCGAGGACCGGTATCGAACTAGGAACCTTGTGGTTTCTAGCCGAACGCTCTACCGACTGAGCTAACCCGGCCCCTAATCAAATATATCGAAAAGCCTTAATATTAAATTCTATAGAAATGACCCAGTATTTGACCCATAGATAGGACTGCCGAAACGATCCCAATGGATAAGATTAAAGTAATTGAAATTAAATAAGTGTATCGTGTCAGACGTTTTTTTTCTGTCGTAAAAAAAAATTCATTGATTCATTTAAAGATATATAAAAGAGAAAATAAAATTCCGTCTTAATCGAGAGAAAGGCGTGAAGGGCAGATAACTCTTATTAGATTATACCAGTTCTCTTTTCCAATAAATCAACGGCCTAACAGCGTTGCTTAGCAACAGACTAGAACACACGCCCCACCCTACCATCCAATTTCACTACGCATTTCTCCAATTGATACATTTGCAGTGATCACGTTTCCGATGACATTCGTGACTAAAGCGACACTATTTGATTCTACTTTTGTAATTCCAAAAGGCGAGAGTACTATAAGCATTCTACTTTTATTTTTAACTAGCTTAAAAGCTGTCATATCGGGCGGCAATTAAGTTAGCTCCTGCGAAAGCTTCTTCATTGGGTTTTGGTCCAACAATAACACTTTATGCGTTGAGAACATATTAAATCTCAACCTTACAAAATTATTACTCGTATATATATATATATATATATATATATATATATATATATATATATATACCAACCCCTCCGCACGAGCAGTATGCGACACAAGGTCAATTTCTTACGCAGAGTTTAAAAGGTTTGAATTCAGTGTTTTCCTTCTCCTAGACTGGTTACCTAGCCAAGGTTAAAGGCCCAGTCTGCCCTGCTATTTACCCATAGTTGCAGGGAGAGTAGTTGGATGCATACCTTCCCCAAGGGTATTAGCGCTATGAGAAACAACAACAAAACCCAAATTACTATACCTTTAATGTTGAAAAATATATATTTTTTAAAACCAAGTTTAATTGAAATTATACATTGCAATACTAACACAAACAACTGAGACTAATGTGTCTTCCGTTGGATTCAATGATTAATTTCAATGGTTAATTAAATGTATAACAATTTTTTTTAAGCAATACGTAATTAAAAACAACCTTAATCACCAAACCCCTAAACCGTAACCCAAATTCGCAAAAAAGTTCATTCATACACTGTAGTTAAACTGTTATGGGGGACCACCAATAAGTTTCTGTTTTAATTTTGACGACAATTTGCAAGTTAACCTCACATAAATCCCCAAATAATGTAGATGCGGCTATACCTCATTCCAAGGAAAGACTAGGGGGAGTAAACCCCGAAATCAAATCCGGAGCTGGAGTCACTATGGTGGTGTGACGCTGAACTTAAGCTCTATCCTGAAACTCCTTTGACACTATCGTTGCCAATCTGCATTGGTTCGCCTTTCCTTTGGAATACAACGGCAGTGTCGAGTATACTTGGGCGACAGCTCATCCCCCATATCAATCCAAACAGGCTATGTGTGGTTCCACTTGGTTTTAGAAGTCGGATGGATGCCAACCAATTCTTAAACTGATACGTTAGTTTTTAGATGCTTTAGAGATTTTTAAACGAACGGGAATTATATATTTTAAGATAAAGTACATAACATAAGCTATGTCACCTTATGAGGGTCTATATGTTAGAGGGAACTATAGTACCGATGACTGAAGGTTGGCTTATCATGTTTGTCGTATTTTGGTACTATAACACGCGTTAACAGAAAAAAGAGTGAGAGGTAATAATACGGACAACTTACAAAATAATGACAATTGGTTGAATATTTGGACCAGATGACTTTTAGACACACCTTTTTGATCTCGATTAAAAAAGGACATGTTTTTTATTTACACCGTCAATATCCGATTGTTTTAACAGTCGATTTTTAGATTTTTGTTTTAATTATAAAACTAACCACTAACCCTAACCCCTTACAAGCAACCGGATATTGACGGTGTAAATGAAAACACGTCCTTTCTTAATCGAGATCAAAAAGGGGTGCCTAAAGGTAATATGGTCCGAATATTTTATGATTTCACAAAAAAATAAAATAAAATAAAATTAAAACTTTTCAATGCGAAATGTATTCCCTGGTCATTTTGTTTTTAAAAAATATTTTTCGAAACAGAAATAAATTGACTATAAAACGAATCGGTCAGTTAGAATTTTTCCTGCTTATGTAACATGTGAGGTCATATAAAATAGTGGGTCGTGATTGGATATTAAGACCTTTAGGCACCCCTTTTTGATCTCGATTAAGAAAGGACATGTTTTTCATTTACACCGTCAATATCCGGTTGTTTGTTAGGGGTTAAGGTTAGGGGTTAGGGTTAGGGTTAGGGGTTAGTTTTATAATTAAAAAAAAATCTAAAAATCATCTGTTAAAACAAACGGATATTGACGGTGTAAATAAAAAAGATGTCCTTTCTTAATCGAGATCGAAAAGGGTGCCTAAAGGTCATATGGTCCGGATATTGTTTCCTTGTACAGAAAAAGAGAGGTAACAATACGGATCACTTACAGAGGAATGATAGTTGGTTTGATATTGTTTCCCAGTACAGAATAAACGTGAGTACAATTCACGGCGAATAAAAAACAACATATTTTATTGCATGAGAAAACTTAAAAGAAGGAATATAAGAATAACAATGAGACACAACAAGAGTACATAAAGAGTGTGCGTGAAGAAACGTCCAAGTGTGGGTTGAAAATCGAGTCCTTAATGTACGTATAAATAACAGAACTAAATGTTTTGTGTGAACACTTACATATTTAGAAGTGTATCGTTCTATGCTGTCGTGTTCAGTGCGAAACGAGATTGTTGGGTGTGCTAAGCTGACCGCTGCAACGAGAAGGGTAGCCCATGTATGTGATGGCTGGATGCCACGGGGGAAAACGACTGAGTCTCCCATGTGCTTGTGTTATATATTGCTTTGGACACACCACCTAGTTGTTATTAGAAAAACTTTGCAGACAGGGGAGATAATTACCTTTTTATTTTCATCTAACGTTCAGAAATAGAACTGTTTGGTAGTCAAGGGAGCTAATCCTAGATTGTCATTGATACAGTTGTGAAATTTATGAACACCCAAAAGTCAACGTATGGCACAATTTAAAGAGGATAATAATAATAATAATAATAATAATAATAATAATAATAATAATTGGGAAGGTGATCCACTGGGAATTATGCAAAAAATTTAATTTTGACCATATAACAAAATGGTATATGCATAAAGCAGAATCTGTTCTTGAGAATGAAACGCATAAAATTCTCTGGGACTTTGAAATAAAAACGGATCACCTTATCCCAGCAAGAAGACCAGACCTAGTGTTGATAAACAAAAAAGAAAGAACTTGTCAACTGGTGGATTTTGCAGTTCAGCAGATCACAGGGTGGAGCTAAAGGAAAATGAAAAAAATGGACAAATACTGGACCTTGCCAGAGAACTGAAAAAGTTATGGAATATGAAAGTCAAAGTGATACCAATTGTAGTTGGTGCACTTGGAACGGTCCCAAAACGTTTGGAAAAAAGACTGGAAAATCTGGAAATCAGAAGAAGGATTGAAACCATTCAGAACACTACACTGCTGCAATCTGCCAGAATACCCAGAAGAGTCCTGGAAACCTGAGGAAACTTGCTGTCACTCAGACTCCAGTGAAAGACCATCAACTGACACTGATGTGAATAACTCATAATAATAATAATAACAATTGAAATTAGCAAACTTGCACAAAAGGAATACAAAACTAGTCATATGACTGGATAGGAAAGGTCATCCACTGGGAATTTTAGCAAAATATTGCCCCCCCCCAAAAAAAAATGGATATTTTTCGTTTTCATGATTTCCCAAACATCTCGATGACCCTATTGGTTTAAAAATCAATAATAATCGAACTATTGAAACCCCCTTTTTGATGCTTATATCGATCAAATATTGAAATGTCATGAAAACCAATCAATTTTCAGTGTTGATTTATTCGAGAATAATCGATATCTATAATTGATTAGATTGTTTTTAATGTTTGTAACTGTTTTCTTTTTTTTTTTTTCTTCTCGAATATTCCATTTAATGTTCCCGGGAAATGTTCATTTTGAATTATTTAAGGCTATCAGTGTGAAGTGTTTCAATTCATTCGGGCTGTCAAAAGTAATTTCGTTTTTTTCTTTCTTCAATATCAGCAATCTGTGTCAAAACCTTATAATAAAACATGAACTTAAAAAAAATTATCCCATCAAATTATCCTTCACTTTCTACTCTTTCTCTCTCTCTCTCTCTCTCTCTCTCTGCTTTTTGATTTTGGTAGTTTTTGATTGGCTGATGTTGGCCTTCTTCAGCCTAATGACCCATTCATTTGATTGGCTGAGAGAAAGAGTTTCCATATCAGCATTTTAGAGCGTGTATTTTTTCTTTTTTTTTCTTGTCAATTTATTTTCTTTCTTATATGTTTCAATGTAATCAGTCTGATGTGGTAAACTCAAGAGAAAAGCAATGAAAATGAAATCAGAAATTCGCTGTTCACCAGAAAGTCGATATATATATATATATATATATATATATATATATTGAACCACTTTGAACCACTTTGAACTCACAACTCATAAGCCACCATATCCTTGTTGACACTTCGCCTTCCTTTCTTGCCCTTTTCCCTCACACCTTCTGATGCATTCGCCCCCTCCTCTTCTCTCCCTCCATCTACCTTTTCAATATATAAATGCACTATATTTTTTTATCTCAAATCAATTCTGATGAAGCCTTAACATAATGAGGTGAAATATCAGCTGATTGAAGTTGTGTGTGTTATATCTGTTATTCTTCAATTTTTAATAATATATATATATATATATATATATATATATATATATATATATATATATATATATATATATGAAATTTGAAAAAACAAGTGTTCCGAAAATAGGAGAATTTATTTATCGATGTTTAAACATTTTGGTTTCTTTAAACTTCATCAGGATGTATCTTGGGGTGAAGAAAATGATGGATGTTTATAGATGACAGGAGATGAAAATGTTTATAAAATCTTTTTTGTTGTGTAACTGTATTTGTTCAGCTTTATAATTTTTGAAAGACAAGTCGCGATCCACACACGCGAAGATGTCATGACGCGTGACGCAACTCGAAGAAATGCATTCAACAAAAGTATATATATATATATATATATATATATATATATATACTAAACTTATTGGTAAACCCTTGCGGTAAAAAAAAATTAGAGAAGTTGGTGTACGTTAAAGTATTTTGCTTGGCGCGCGCGTGTGCGCGTGTGTGTGTGTGTGTGTGTAAGAGAGAGAGAGAGAGAGAGAGAGAGAGAGAGAGAGAGAGAGAGAGGGGGGTGAGAGGGGGGAGGTGAGTGTAAGAGTGGTTGGGCGTGTTAAAAGTCTACTTGTAACCAAGGGATTATAAAAATGCATTTTCCAATTTGAACTTCTCGCCGTGTAAGGTGACCGTACAGACTTTGGATCTTGCAACCGAATAAGATCCTTGCTACTCCATTTTCATGACCTTGTGCCAAGTAAGTCAAACAGATTCAATGATGGCGACGAAGATGGAGAAGCTGGTATATGTTAGAGTATAGTGGTGTGTATATATATGTGTGTGTGTGTGTGTGTGTGTGTGTGAGAGAGAGAGAGAGAGAGAGAGAAATATATATATATATAATATATATATATATAGATAGATATATAGATAGATAGATAGAGAGAGAGAGAGAGAGAGAGAAATATATATATATATATATATATATTAGAGAGAGAGAGATAAATAAATATATATATATATATATATATATATATATATATATATATATATATATATATTATATTAGAGAGAGAGAGAGAGAGAGAGAGAGAGAGAAGAGGGGGAAATAATAAATAGATAGATAGATAGAGAGAGAGAGAGAGAGAGAGAGAGAGAGATAAATGAATAGATAGATAGATAGATAGAGAGAGAGAGAGAGAGAGAGAGAGAGAGAGAGAGAGAGAGATTGTAATAGCGTTTGGGGGTGTTAAAAGTTTATTTGTAACCAAGGGATTATAAAAATGCATTTTCCAATTTGAACTTCTCACCGTGTAAGGTGACCGTACAGACTGTGGGTCTTACAAGCGAATAAGATACTTGGTTGGTACTCCACTTTCATGACCTTGTGCCAAGTAAGTCGAACAGATTCAATGATGGCAACGAAGGTGTTGAGGAACGTCAAAATATGCGATGTGTGTGTGTGTGTCTGTATGGTTAAACTTTAGCCGCTTGTATAATAGGGTAGATCGATTTTGGAACTGTAACATCTCCCATGTGGCGAAAGTTGCAAATTAACATAACAAATTACCTCACAAAATATTTTTCTTCAAAACTTTGCTTTCATTTGAGGAAATAGATTTCAGTCTTTTAAAATGTTATCCCTGTTACAGCTTAATTAATGAAGTAAAAACAGCATATCAGAGGTGTCGGTGGTGATAGGGGGATATTTTCAATTTTAATTATAGTTATAATATCTAATTCGTTTCATCAGAGTAAAATAAATTTGTTTTAAATATTAAAATTGCTAAATTTTCGAACCAATTTCTGGGCCAAATGTTGCGAAAACGAGGATTTTTAGTGCATTTTGACTGACGATCTTTGATGCTATTTCCTCAAACACTGGTGCAAGAGATCTAGTTTTTAGTATTAGTATTTATCATAGCAACATACAACTTTTGTTGTTTGAGAGAATTGGATATTTGAAAAAAAATGAAAAATCAACCTACCCTAGTGCACTGTTACATACCCACATGTTCATATTACGGGTATATACACAATGTTCTCTTACTAGAGAAGGGGAGAGAGATAGACAGGTAGACAGAGATACATACTTTCTTTCTTCTTCGCTTGTTTGGCCATTCGATCGTCTAGCTTCTATTCTTTCTTGGTCAGTCTTCTTGCTAAGACATGCATCAACCAACAACGCCATACTGTTCTTTTAAAAAATATTTTATTTACTTAACTAAGTTTCTTTTCTTACTAACTAAAACACAGCGCCGTCAAGTGATGAATTCAGCTAAGCAAGAACATCCTTCTTTCCTGACGTCCTAGCTGCTACTGATAAGCTAACTGGCTCTCATGTGACTTCACGTGATTCGCGGGTTTGCCGCCTCTGGGGTCAAAGGTCCCCAACCGTCTGTAAATTTCCATTTACGCTACACAGTGTTGTCAATAATCTATGCTACCATAGATTATGCAACAGCACAATTCCCAGTCGGTCCTGCTCTTGCACTTCTTTTGTGACCGTTTGCTGCATTCGCTTATTGTGTGATTTACCGTTTGCGCAGATAGCTCGTCCAGGACTTGAACTCGATTTGCCGTGTCCATTTCCTATGTAGATAACCATTACATCCCAAACATCTATATATGTTTCTCTTTTAAGGGGTAGACAACCGTACGGAGATGGAAGAAAATTGAGTACGTCCTGTCGGTTGGGATGTCCTTGGATCTATAAAGTTACATCTTCATGGCTATTACTCCAAGGTTCACGCTGACTCGGAATGGTAGTACCTGTTAGGATACTATCTATGGGTCAAATAAAAAAGTAAAGTTGGCGGGGCGGCCTAATGTCGGTATCAGCCATACATCGAGGGAGTCTATCTAATTTTCACTAGCGCTAGATAAAGGACATTATTTTAGCGCCTGAGGTTTGAGCCCCACACCTACCATGCAATTTCTCCAACGAAAAAGCCAATTAAGATGAAATGTAAAAAAGAGTAAAGTCGTTGGGGTGGCCTAATGTCGGTATCAGCCATGCAGCGAAGGAGTCTATCCCCTTTTCATGAACGCTAGACCAAGGAGGTTATTTTAACGTCTGAGGTGGTGCGCCACACTTATCATTAGCTACTCACTTTACCGCACATGTTTCTGTGCTACTCATACGCTGAATTAGCGAAGGTCGGTATCAAACCAGGAACCTAGGCGGACGCTCTACCGACTGAGCTAAAACGATGATTCCTATTCAACAGGCAGGCCCCTCACATGGCCAGACTGGGTTGTAAGGGAATCAATGTTAGTAATTGAACAACAGCTCCGACACGTTGTGAGACAAAACATTTAATAGGTGTACAGCACATGGTAACGATAAGAGTTCATAAAGTACATAGAAACATAAGATACAAATAAGATATAAGAGTAGAGATAAAAGGACACATTCATGAATGGTAAATACAAGATACAATATTTAGTATAAACGAGATACCCAAATGTACATAAAATATAAATGTTACAGACATGGAACTAAAGGATAGTCCATGCTGTATAAAAGACTTACAGTAATGTAAGGGGGGGGGCAAAGCCCCACCGTGAAGGGGGTAGACATAAGTCTAACCCATGTGCTCGTTCAGAGGCAGTAAGGAAGAGAGAGGAAGCATTTGAATCAGCCGCTTATATACCAGAGGTCCCCTGGTGGCCACAAACGGCAACACAGAGGGAAGATAACTCTTCCAGGCAAAGTGGAATATAATCCCCATACAGGGTCAATAAACAGTAATACATTGGAATTACCGATTGGTGTACATCCGAGTTTTACGGAGTTGTATTGCTTTTGTTGTTGAATGTATTTACTTTCTTGTTTTAAAACCAAAGTTTTCTTTTTTGATTGGTTTTAATGTTATTGTTGTTGTTTAGGGAGAAATGAACTTTCCATCTAATTCTTTTGAGTTTTTTTCTTACTGTATTAACTTACCCCCCACCCCCGGGTTCGCTCAGTCGGTAGAGCGTTCGGCTAGAAACCACAAGGTTCCTAGTTCGATACCGTCCCTCGCCAACTCAGCGTATGAGTAGCACAGTGATCTGTGCGGTAAAGTAAGGAGCTGATGGTAGGTGTGGCGCTCCACCTCAGACGCTAAAAATAATCTCCTTGGTCTAGCGCTAGTGAAAAGGGGATAGACTCCCTCGTTGTCAGGCTGATACCGACATTAGGCCGCCCCGACGACTTTACTTTATTAACTTACAGTGGGTGGTTTGGGGTAGGGATGTTTTTCATGTATTTAGTAACCCCTCCACACGAGCAGGATGCAACACAAGGTCAATTTTTTAAGTGGAGTTTAACATGTCTCAATTCAGATTGTTCCTTCTAAACCGGTTACCATACCAAGATTAAAAAACCCAGTCGGCTCTGCTATTTACCCATAGCTGGAGGGAGTATAGGTGGGTGTATATCTTTTCCAAAGATATTAGTCTGCTACCATTGGTTTCTTGCTATGTAAGCTTAATTTTTTTTTAAACGGAGCAATTATTGGGTAGCGAAAAATATTTTCTAAACATTTTTCGCTGCCCGATGATTGCCCCGCTTAAAAAAAACAAAAACAAAAAACAAAAACAAAAACAAAAACAAACAAAACAACAACAACAAAACAAAACAATAAGCTTACATAGCAAGAAACCAAATATAAACTAAAACATTCATTTATTTATAAAAGGGTTTTGTAATTTGCTTGAAGCATTGTGTTTATATTGGTTTGTTGGTTGGTTTTGAAGGCTATCACAATGCAAGTGTAAAGAAAAAAGAAAATAACTGTGGTGTTGTTTGTTAACCTGTGAAATATTAAGAATTAAGAATAAATCACAGGTTAACAAACAACACACTGTTACCTTCAAAACCAACCAACACATTTATTTATTTATTTATCTATTAACGCTCTATCACAGATATTGAGCACTCTTCTAATAACACTGTACGTTGGATTACTACTGCTTCTTCAAGTGTAATAGTGCCAACCATAAACATTGACAAATTAAAATTACATAGAAATAGCATTGAAATTCTACTTAAAAATGTCCAGCATTTGTAAATCTCAAATATACATAGAAATAGCATTGAAATTCTACTTAAAAATATCCAGCATTTGTAAATCTCAATATACATAGAAATAGCATTGAAATTCTACATAAAAATATCCAGCATTTGTAAATCTCAATATACATAGAAATAGCATTGAAATTCTACATAAAAATGTCCAGCATTTGTAAATCTCAATATACATAGAAATAGCATTGAAATTCTACATAAAAATATCCAGCATTTGTAAATCTCAATATACATAGAAATAGCATTGAAATTCTACATAAAAATATCCAGCATTTGTAAATCTCAATATACATAGAAATAGCATTGAAATTCTACATAAAAATATCCAGCATTTGTAAATCTCAATATACATAGAAATAGCATTGAAATTCTACATAAAAATGTCCAGCATTTGTAAATCTCAATATACATAGAAATAGCATTGAAATTAACTTAAAAATGTCCAGCATTTGTAAATCTCAAATGTAAACAAATCAATACACCAGGGTTTTCTCCAACCCACTACCCAGGCGACGCTGGGTAACCACTTCTATTAAATAAATAACGAAGAAGCATAAACACAACCGCTTTACAATCTCCTTCTTTTACTTTTCCTTCCCGAACAACGCGAACGACAGATAATATTTGTCGTCAGGCAGGAAATGAGAAATATGAAGCAAGGTGACTCGGCGGAGGGTCGGGAGTCAGATTTGAATATCCTTCATGAGTGCTGTTAAAAGTAGTCTCGAAGAAGCACTTTAATTGTGGAATTGGCAATTTGAGGAGAAGGACAATTCCGAATCGTTTTTTTGGTGTGAACTCCATGAAAACACATCAAGTTTCTCGCTGTTAAAGAGTTAATGAATGACGTCATACCACATCCGCTTCTCTCTCTCTTTTTAAACGGATATCCTCACTTTGTGAACGAAACGACGACTTGCTATGATTGTAAAACAAATTACGTCATGACAGAGAGAAAAAGAGGGGGAAAAAGAAGAAGTAAAAAAACAAAAAACAAAAAACTAAAAACAAAAAAAACAAAACAAAACAGAAATGTGTGTGTGCATATATGTGTGTGTGTGCGCGCACGCGCGTGCGTGTGCGTGCGTGCGTGCGTGTGTGTGTGTGTCTGTGTGCACATGTGTGTGTGTGTGTGTGTGTGCATATATATGTGTGTGTGTGTGTGTGTGTGTGTTTTTCATTTCAATCAGAAAATGATTCAAAATGTAATTTCTCCAACGAAAAAGCCAATTAAGATAAAATGTAAAAAAAAAAAAAAAAGAAAAAAAGAAGAATAAACACTGCCGCTTTACAATCTTCCTCTTTTAATTTTCTCCCCGAATAAACACAGGCGATTTGATTTACATTTTAAGATATTTATAAACTAAAATATACATAGAAATAGCATTGAAATTCTACTTAAAAATGTCCAGCATTTGTAAATCTTAAAAGTAATCATTAAAGTCGCCGGGGCGGCCTAGTGTCGGTATAAGCCAGACAGCAAGGGAGTCTATCCTCTTTTCGCTAGCGCTAGACCAAGAAGAATATTTTAGCGTCTGAGGTGGAGCACCACGCCTGCCATCAGCTTCCCACTTTAACGCACAGGTCCCTGTGCTACTCATATGCTGAGTTGGCGAGGGCCGGTGTCAAACCAGGAACCTTGCGATTCCTAAGGCAAGTGCTCTACCGACTGAGCTAAACCGGCCCTTTCTGTCGGAAATAATCTCTTAAACACTTTAGACATTATGACAGCGTATATTTCCGCCACACAACCGCTATTAGCAGCAGCCTCCTATAAAGGGTTGTCAGGATCGAAATCAGGGATTTATTCATACACAGCTACTTTGACTTACGAGTGTCCCGACTTACGAGTTTTCCGAGCTACAAGCTGTCAACACACCAACAACCATAATACTATCAACTACATCGTCACACTTTTTGATTCCTTTCGCAAATGCATTAACATCTTTTGTGACCATACTACCCACTGATCTATTAATGATTATGTTGCGATGAAAAAGAAAGAAATGTCTCTATAATTCAGTGACAAAAATGACAGCACTGCCACTTGATTATTTCTTTTTCAATCGGTAAAATTTTTTTGGTTAAATCGAACTTAACGGACCTAAATTCCACCAACGTATGTCTCCCCGTCGAAAGAAAAAAAATACCATAAATCAGGAAATTAACTGAATTTAATGAAATTTTTAGTGTTGATATATTAATGAATAAGATATATAATGAACTAGTTATTTTATTAAAAACTTTTACATTTTTTCAGGTCAATTAACTTTGAACCACGTATCTGTGAGAATCTGTGTTACGCTTTAAAAGTACGTGTGTATTTTTGGTATTTATTTTTTCTTTCGGCGTGGAGACATACGATGGTAGAATTTAGGTAGATATTATTAGCTATATGTTAGATAACAAGCGTATTATTAATAATTAATTAATTATAATTAATATCAAAATTAATTCTTTTTACCCAACGCTAGTTGCATCCAAAACTTCATAAATCATATGATATGGGTATAAGATGTTAATGTTGAAATAATACGTTAGAAAACGTAAGTGAAAAGATTCACAATGGAAGCGAAGCAACAAGAAGATAACACATACAGACTTTATTTGTCTGGACACACATGGAGCAATACACATATTCATGACAAGGTACAGTATAGATATAGAAAAAGATACATAAAGATACACAAAGGATGTAGGACTAAGTCCTAAAGAAGTGATACGGAGTTACATGTAGAAATAAGTCACTTACTGATAGTTTGCTGGGGGACCAAGCAGAGGCACCAAGCGCCTAACCCATGGGCATGGAAAGAGAGAAAGAGAGAGAATTTCACGGGCTACTGCTTAAATACCCCAACCACCTATAGGCAAAAGCCTGGCGGTAAGGGAAGTAACCCTTTTTGGACTCATGTCTATCCCAGCATGGGATGACAATCACTACAATAACAAGAAATCTGACCATCCCTCACAATTTACCGCTTGGCATGAAATAACCCCGGAATAGTTGACGGGTCGTTAAAGTCAATCAATCATCCAGTCAAGAATCATTCGTTAATTTTAACATTTTTTTACTTTTGTACCTTTTACAGACTTTACATGGAGAAATACACATATTCATGACAAGGTACAGTATAGACATATGAAAAGATACACAAATAACAAGCAACGTAGATAAGGAGACAGATAATTCTAATTCCTAAAGAAGTGATAAAATTCCTGAAGGAATGTCACTTACTTGAGAAATAACCCCAGAAGAGGGTCTATGAGGCTGTGTACTGCATGGATACGAGCCTGAAAGTGGGGAATGAAGCCCCCCTCCCAACACGTTAGAGGACAGGGACACCACACGTCCCTACACGTCCTGCTAGCTAGGAAAAAAAACCCGAATGGGCCGCTGTTTAAGTACTCTAGCCACCTATAGGCGAAAACCTGGCAGCAAGGGAAGTAATCAATGGATACGAGCCTGAAAGTGGGGGAATGAAGCCCCTCCCAACATGTTAGAGGACCACCACGCGTCCCTACACGTCCTGCTAGCTAGTGAAAAAAAAAACGAGTATTTCCCGGGCCGCCGTTTAAGTACTCTAGCCACCTATAGGCGAAAACCTGGCAGCAAGGGAAGTAATCCATTTTGACTCATGTCCCTCCCATCATGGGATGACAATCGCTACATGGTAAAGGCATGCAGTGCTATAGACAGATTATCGATCATATGGAAATCGGATCTCTCTGATAAGATAATGCGAGAATTCTTCTAAGCTGTAGTCGTCTCAGTGCTACTGTATAGCTGCACCACTTGGGACTCAAACGAAACGCTAAAATGAAGCAGCTCTACGGCCACTTAACTCCTATCACATAAACCATCCGAGTAAGGCGAACAAGATGTGCTGGACACTGTTGGAGAAGCAAGCACGAACTCATAGGTGACGTTCACGTGTTGACACCTACACATGCACACACCAGTGTAGATTAAGCAGAATAACCTACATCAAGCAGCTATGTGCGGACACTGGATGCTGCGGGGAAAACTTACCATGGGCGATGGCCGATAGGGATGGGTGTCGAGAGAGAGAGAAAGTTATGGAAATCCATGCTGCCAGCACGATCTAATGATTATTGTGATGTTGATGATGAAATTACAATATTGATTTGATTGTACGATATACTGGATATACTTTGGGGTGCCTCACATCAGTGAGGGGGGGGGGGCGACTTGCAAATAAAACCGAAACGGTGCGCATTCTCTCCTGATGACCCCAAAACAAAACAAAAAATAAAAAACGAAAACAAACAAAACAAAACATGCATGGAGTCGAACTGATCGGTGGATTTGCTAATGGCTTGAGGGGCATTCTACAGTCCGTTCGCTGTCTGGTGAGTTTCCGTTACTTGTCAAGTAACTTCCTTCTTCACTGTGACGTAACACGTAACGTCAGACGGTGTATTGTGAAAATCTGTCCTTTTGAGATGAATAAGTGTCGGGTAGAATGTACTGGATTTGACTAGAAACATGTTTATTCTATAATGATGAATATAGTAGAGGTGTGTGGTGTAATGGTGTCGTAGGAAATGGATTCGTCGACACGAGTTTAAATCCTGGACGAGGCTGTTTGCTTCTCACATTGCCCTAATACCCTTGGGAAAGGTATGAATCCAATTATTATCCCTCCAGATATGGGTAAAATTAGGACATACAGGGCTCTTTAACCTTGGTTAGGCAACCAGTCTAGGAGAAGAAAAACTGAATTCAAAACCTGTTAAAACTCCGCTTAAGAAATCTTGTGCGGAGGGGTTGGTGAATGTATGATGATGATTATAGAAATGCGTGAAAAATGGTTAAATCGAACTTAATGGGACATAAATTCCACCATCGTATGTCACCCTGCCGAAAGAAAAAAATACCAAAAATCAGGGAATTAACCGAATTTAATGAAATTTTCAGTGTTGATATATTAATGAATAAAGATATAATGCACCAGTTATTTTATTTAAAAGCTTTTACATTTTATCAGATCAGTTATCTTTGAACAACGTATCTTTGAGAATCTGTGTTACGCCTCAAAAGTACGTGTGCATTTTTTGATATTTATTTTTTCTTTCGGCGGGGAGACATATGATGGTAGAATTTAGGTCCGTTAAGTTAGATTTAACCTGAAAAATTTTATTATCTAACACCAGGACTTGAACCTTCAATTTTATTTTTTGATTGTTTAAGAAATGCTTCATAACCAAAAAATGATGTTATTATTTGCATGATTTCTTGTGATGAGGCTTGATGTGTATGATTTTGATTTTTCGGACTGTTCTCCTCGTCTTTATTGCGGTATGTATATCCCCGAGATGCATGTGTAATGATAGGCGTGCAAAAACAATGACGTCATTATTTGAACGAGATCTTCAAAAGTTCTCCGACTACTCGTTTGATCAACAGTGAAACTATTCAAAATGATTTCCCAGGTCGGGTCATTGCTATGCTCAGATACACAGGAAACACCGAGGAAGGCCGGAGGATACAGCGGTCGAAACGTTGTAATTTTACATACCACAATAAAGATTGGGACAATAGTTCGAAAAAATCAAAATTATACTTATATTCTCTCTTTCTCTTTTACCTTTCTTTTAAATACCCCTTTCTCACTTTCTCTTTCCCTGTCTCTCTCTCTCTCTCACACACACACACACACACCCCACACACAACACATTTTCTTTCCTTTTCTTGCATCTGTCCTAGTTTATCATTTCATTTTCTTTCATCATTCATAATCTTCCTTCAATCCGAAAAATCAAAATTAAGAATGTATTCATTCATCTTTCTTTTTTTTACAAACATATAATGTTAATGTTTACACAGCTGGCGATTATTTGAAACTTTGATTGATTGATTGATTGATTGGCGATTCCTCGAGGTCGATGATGATGATGGTCTTCTAGTCTTAATCTTGTACAAGGGTTATCACGAGGTTAACATGTGCCAATCAATCTTCCATGATATCATTCACATACTCCCACTCAAAAAAATGCTAGCCGTAATTTCTAACAGCCATTTTGATTTCTACACTAACCCTGCACAATTGTTATGGTACTAACAATTATGTAACAATGAATTGTGAATGTAGCTAGAAATTAAATTGGGGTCTGTCGATTTAGATGGAGTCCCCATGGAAAACTACCGGGACTGTTGGTGACCCTTGACCCCGATTCCACGCGCCATGACAGGCACATGATTGTTAGCTTAGATCAGTTTCGACCCAGCTTTCAGAGAGATTAGACGTGCTCCGGAGTCGATCTCATCCGTGCGGAATTAAATCATGGGCTAGATAAATAATAAAGGTTTGATCAAGCAAACATAAAGTCTTGTTATTTTATCAAATATAAAAACAAGCGATGCCCTGACCAGCCCAGAAGAAAAATCGACCATATGACCTTTAGGTACTCCTTTTGCGATCTCGTTTCATAAGGACATTTTTTTTCATTTACACCGTCAAAATCCGGTTGTTTGTTAACAGACGATTTTTAGAGATTTTTAATTATAAAACTAACCCCTAATCCTAACCCCTAACCCTGACCCAAACCCCTAACAAACAACATAATGTCCTTATGAAATGAGATCGTAAAAGGGGTGCCTAAAGGTCATATGGCCCAGATGAATTAGCAAAGAATATTGAAAAATAGAGAATAGAAGTTGACTAGACAAGAGAATGGCGGCCTGACAGGATAGCAGGAACCAGCAACAAGTAATAAAGACAATATCTCCTCTCTAATCTAATCTCTCTCTCTTTCTCTCTCTCTCTCTCTTTTTTTCTGTCTCTGTCTCTCTCTCTGTCTCTCTGTCTCTGTCTCTCTCTCTCTCTCTCTCACGCGAGATGAACTCTCACCGTTTATATACCCAGTGTTGTAAGACCATCTCTTTTCCTCTAGCTCTGCAGTTCGTTTGCATTGGAAAGTACCGGTGCCACCCCTGACGGTGGTTTTCCTGTGCGTTCTGTCTTTCGTCCCTCTCTCCCAGGTTTTGACGTCGATTTCGCATATCTGGAGATTTGCTCGATAATAATCTAGATGAGAGCTGCACAAGAATGCTGCATGCAATCTTAAACAAGTCATGGAAACAACACTTCGGGAGAAAACAGCTGTACGGCCACTTTCCCCCCCATCACAGGAACCATCTGAGTAAGACAAACAAGACACGCTGGACACCGTTGGAGAAGCAAGGAAGTAGTGAATATAAATTTAGCTATGATCAATTCAGGGACTTGTTAATTCTCACAATCTATTAATAATGGAGATTAGCTTTCAGTTTTTGTCTGTAACAAAAACTGCGTCACTGCTTACGTCACATTACCCAACACATAATCCAACGTCATAACATAGAATAAATATACTCAAAATGTGAGCATACAACATTAGACAATCCTCATTGTTTCAATAAATAGATGCCCGGCGTTATATATTTAAATATAGATTGTTTTATTCTAATATAATATTTAAAGTTATCGGATCTGTTTCCATTTAAAAATGTCTTTCTTCTCTTTTTTTTCTTTTTTTTTTTTTTTTTTTCACTTTAATAAAATTGACGATTTACATACTTATGGTACATACTCTATGACATTGATTTTCAGCTGCCAGCCTCAGGCAATATCTTTCAAAAATTTTTTTACCTTGCCCGGAGGTTCTTTTTATTTTGCTAGTACATCTAATATCATATGCATTAAAGAGACACGTCGTCGTCATCATCATCATCATCATCATCATCATCTTCTTCTTCTTCTTCTTCTTCTTCTTCTTCTTGATCTAGTAGCACAGATATCCATTACAATCTCTCGCCAACCGTCCATATCATTTATTGTCCTCAGCAGGTCCTCTGCGCAGCATCCAGTATCCGTACAGAGTGTATGTAGGCTTTTGCTGGACGATCCACACTGGCATGTGCATGTGCTAATTTACACAGGAGGATGTCACTTATGAATTCGTCCTTGCTTCTTCGGCAGTGTCCAGCATGTCTTGTTCATCTCGCTCGGGTGGTGTGTGTGACAGAGGGCAAGCGGCCGTACAGTTTATTTCTTCTGGGGTGTTGTTTCCACGGTTTGTTTAAGATCGCGCGTAGCATTCTTGTGCAGCTTCCATCTAGTTTATTATCTAGGCGCATCGTTAAGGTCCATGTGGTGCGGCCATACAGTAGCACTGATACAACTACAGTTTTAAAGAAATGTCGCTTTAACTTATTAGTGAGTTCTGATTTCCATATAACTGATAATCTGCTAATAGCAGATATAGGGTTTAGTGGAACTCTCCTGTGTCCGGGGACAGGAAGTTGAATGATTACCCCCTTAACGGGCTGGGAGTATTCGGCCATTCCAACTTGGGCGAGGTGACCAAAAGGACCTCTTAGCTCACGGCAGCTGTTAAGGGACTACAGACCAAACCCCCTCAGTAAGAGAGCATAAACTTCTAAGAACTTTCAAAGAAGACCCTCACCCCAAGTGAAGGAGAAATAGAATTGTTTGTACAACTTCGTACTTTTGTACAACATTGTTTTTTTTTTATATGTTACATGTAATAATCATGGTGACTTGTTTGTGTGCCTTTTCCGTTAATTTTCACCTTTAGTTGTTAAAATTCCTAGCATAAAATTGTGCGTGCGCATTATCTGAAATGAACTTAATTGTTATTAAGAACACATTTTATGACATTTTTGTGTTAAAGCATGCAGTGTATTGTTTTCGAAAAGTTTCTAAGATTTGTGTATTTCGCACGGACACTTTCAAAATACTACCAGCTTGTTTCAAAGTGAAAGTCAGTTGGCTAAATTGCAAGCATAAAATTATCTGAAATGAACTTAATTGTTATTAAGAAGACATTTTATGATATTTTTGTGTTAAAGCATGCAGTTGTATTGTTTTCGAAAAAGTTTCTAAGATTTGTTGATTTCGCAGGGAGACTTCCAAACTAGCTACCGGCTTGTTTCAAAGGGAAAGTCAAGGGAGGTTACTCTAATTGCCTTATTTGCAAGGAATCTTAACAACTAAAGGTGAAAATTACCCCTTTTCCTTATAATTTTATTTATGTACCTCATTAATTCTGTTGGGTGCTCGATTGAGATACCGAGCTCGATATGCCCGTCACAACACAGATCATGCCTTCCCTATGCATGCATTAACCAAAAAAAATATTGATACTATCAGATCTCGAATACAGGATGAGAGTTGGAGGTACGAACGTAAACAATCTTAGACAAGCACAATAAATTTTCTTAAATTTTATTTAATACAAAATACTTATCCATTAGGCAAACTTTCCTGAAAAATAATAACAAAAAGGAGTCTAAAAATCCGACAAGAAATAGTTCACGGAAAACTGGAACATAGTCAGTTTCCGAACCATTTTTTCCCCAAGGAAAAGTTTTTTTCTCTTGGATCATACAAGTCTTGGATGGGAGAATTGATGAAAACCTTGTATCAATAAAATAAAAAATAAAAAGAAGAGATTTGGTTGTCCAGAAAGCTTTTGGTATGATAATGAGTCTTTTCAAAGGGACTGAAATATCTTCTTTCATAATTCATTCACTCTTAAGGAAACACATGCCAAACATTTTAGAAGTGAAAATAAGAAATAAAAAACTGGAAAACCCTCTCATCATTAAGCTCCTGAATAGATTAGACTTGATGTCTAACTCTAAGGAGATTATGATATGCTGGATCCCAAGTCATATAGGAGTGAGGGGGAATGAAAGAGCAGACTCTGCAGCTAAATCGGCTCTAGATTTGACCCCCGACAATTTCAAGATACCATATACTGATTTGTAACCTAAAATTAATAGATTCCTTCCTACAAAATGGCAACAACACTGGAATAACAACATCCACAATAAACTCTTCTTAATCAAACCCACTTTGGGAGGCTGGAGACCAACTTTAAGGAAGTTAGAAAGGAACAAATCCTTGCATCCCGATCACGCATTGGTCATACAAGACTAACACACTCCTATATACTCAAACAAGAACAACAACCACAATGTGGAACATGTCAAACACCTTTGACAATCAAACACTTATTCATGGAATGCAGGATTTTTGCTCACATCAGAAACCGTTATTTTAAAGCAAACAATATGAAGATAATCCCCGGTTATTGCTAACACATTGATAAAACCAATTACTAAAAAGTATAAATATAAATACACGATATGTATAACTTCCTAACCGTAGGCATGACATAACCCCAGACGGGTTGATATGCCGTTAAAATCGATAAACAAACAAACAAACAAGAAATAGTTCACGGCAAACTGGAACAAAATAGTTTTTCATCATTTTATGCGTCAATAAAATCTGGTAACTACAAGACATAATATCTTCATGGAAATAAAACAAATCCTCTGGCGTTCACATCCTCTTTGGTGCCCTAGGCATACGCGCTTATTTTACCGGCTGGTTAAACCAACCCTGCCGTCGTCGTCGTCGTCGTCGTCGTCGTGAGTGGATTTATAAGCAACGTGCCCTGAAGCAATTTGCCGTAAATTGTTGGATGAATCCGAACATAAAATTGGATTGTTAGTGGCGTTAAGATTTAGTCGAGTTGACAGGAAGACAGACCGACACGTCCATGTGTCAAATGGGGATCGCAGATTTTACTAATACGGGAATGTATCAAGTACAAAGTGGAAAGAGAATTGTGTACCGAATTTTTGGAGGGTGGAAAGGGGCTTCGGCGTTTGTTATCTTTGAAAATCAGCCTTTACAAATTCGTATTTTAATGGGATTCGAACAATACCTAGTGGCTCTAGAAGTTGGTTCAGAGAGAGAGAGAGAGAGAGAGAGAGAGAGAGAGAGAGAGAGAGAGAGAGAGAGAGGGGGGGATACAGAAAACGAGAGAAGAGATAGATAGATAGATAGATAGAGAAGAGAGAGAGAGAGAGAGAGAGAGAGAGAGAGAGAGAGAGAGAGAGAGAGAGAGAGAGAGAGAGAGAGAGAGCGGAAACCAGAAAGAGACAGACTGATAGAGATAGAGATAGAGAGATTACGTATTCTAAAAAGATTGCATGATAAAATCTTAGTTCAATCTAAACTGTTCATTGCACCGACACAAAAAGAGAATTAAATTCTCCTGTTCTCGGCGCATGCGCACTAAGAGCGCCTTGTACCACCATTTTGAACAGACGTTGAACAACAACAGCTGTCCTTTCGAATTTGATTGACAGAGATTAGACGAACAGCTGAACTCAAAGGGGGGGGTCTCGCGTTCATTTACATCTTCACTCTCACTTCCACCCGAGCAATCACCCTCGTTCTCCCCTCTCTCTCTCTTCTCTCTCTCTCTCTCTCTCTCTCCTCTCTTCTCTCTCTCTCTCCTCACAGCGGCGTCATGTTTAGGGGTAGGCTAAACGCTTCAGTTGACGAATGCACTCTATATTTCTCTTCCTCTCCTTTCTCTCATATCTCTCTCTTCTCTTTCTCTTTCTCTCTCGCTCTAACTCTAATTATTTCCTTTTCTCTTCTTTTTAAATGTTAATCTCAATTTGTGCCCATTTCTCATTCTCTCTCCCCTCTCTCACTATCTATCTATCTATCTATCTATCTATCTATATCTATCTATCTATCTATCTATCTATCTATATCTATCTATCTATCTATCTATCTATCTATCTATCTATCTCAGTCCTGTTCATATCTATCTATCTATCGATCTATCTATCTTGGTCTATATCTATCTATATCTATCTATATCTATCTATCTATCTATCTATCTATCTATCTATCTATATTCCACCTGTTCATATCTATCTAATCTATCTATCTATCTATCTATCTATCTATCTATCTATCTATCTCAGTCTGTTCATATATATCTATCTATCTATCTATCTATCTATCTGTCGTCTGTCATATCTAATCTATCTATCTATCTATCTATCTATCTATCTATCTATCTATCTAGTCTGTTCATATCTAATCTATCTATCTATCTATCTGTTGTCTGTTCATATTAATCTATCTATCTATCTATCTATCTATCTATCTCAGTCTGTCATATCTATCTATGCTATCTATCTTATCTATTCTATCTATCTCTATCTGTTCATTCTCTCTATCATCTATGTCTTCTATCTATCTATTATTCTAGTCTATTATCTTCTATTATCTATTCTTCTATTCTATCTATATTATTCTGTTCATATCTAGTCTGTTCATATTACTATTCTTATCTTATATCTATTCTATCTATTTATCTATTTATGTCTGTCTGTCTCATTATCTATCTATCTCTATCTATTATCTTCATGTTCATATCTATACTATCTATATCGCATGCCATTTAATGCATGCATTTATCTCTCTTAACTCTCTCTTTTTATGTTTTTACCTGCCTCCCCCTTTCACCTTTTTTCTCTCTTCCTCCCACTTTCTCTTTCTCTTTTTCTTCCACTTTCTCTTTCGCTCTCTCTTTCTCTCTCTCTCCCACTTCTCCTTCTCTGTCCTTCCCACTTTCTTTCATTCACCTTCTCTTTCTACCTCCCTCCCACCTCTTTCAATCTCTCCCTATCACCTTTTTCTCTCTTCCTCCCACTTTCTTTTTCTCTCTTCCTCCTACCTTTTCTTTCTCTCTCCCTCCACTTTCTCTTTTTCCTCCTCCCACTTTCTTTTATCTTTCTCCCACCCACCTTCACTTTCTCTTCTCCCTCCCACCTTCTCTCTCCCTCCCATTTCTTTGTCCATTCACCTTCTCTTTCTCTCTCCTCCCTTTCTTTCCTCCTCCCTCCCACTTTCTCTTTTTCCCTCTCCACTTTCTTTTATCTTTCTCCCACCACTTCACTTTCTCTCTCCCTCCACCTTCTCTCTCCTCCCACTTTCTTTGTTCCATTCACCTTCTTTTTTCTCTCTCCCTTTTTTCTTCCTCTTCCTCACTTTCTCTTTTCGTTTTCACCTCCCCCTTCCTCCAATCTTTTAGTTCCTCTCCTTTTTTCTACCTTCCATTTTCTCTCTCTCTTCTCTTTCTCTCTCTCTCTCTCTCTCTCTCTCTCTCTCTTCTCTCTCCTCTTTACACCTTGACATATTCCAATGTCGTCTTCACGTCACTTCCGTCACATAAAGAAGCAGAAGGCCACTTCTGTTTCTCCCCCCCCACCATACCATTTCATTCACACGATAGAAAACTACCCCCCCTCCGACGCCCCCTCTCCCCCTCCTCACTTTCACGCACATATCTCACACACCTTTTTTCCCCCTTTCAGCCAGTCTCCATCCAGTGTTCGCCATTTTCTTGAGACTTTCTAACCAGTCCGGCCAAGTGTCCATTGCAGCAGCTTTTTCCCTATAAATCTTGCCAGGCAGCGAGAGAATTGTTGTTTCCAGGCATTCGTGGCCTTCAAAGCGAGAATATTCCAAATAGATTCGCCGGAGAAGACGGACAAACCAGATATCCAAGACATTATTGCCATTATTGCTTATCCACAATGCGAAAACTTGATTCTTTCTTTCTTTTATTTATTCCCTCCCTTTCTTTCTTTCTTTCTTTCTTTCTTTCTTATACATATACGCACATACACACTCTTTCTCCCTCATACACACATGCACATGCCCACACACACACACAACACAACACTCTCTCTCTCTCTCTTCACATATATACGCACACACACACTGTCTTCCTCGAACACACATACAACCACACACGCTCTCTCTCTCAACGCACACACACTCACACACACTCACCGTCACACACACACTCTCTCTTAAACACATGCACACAACACAACACACACACTCCTTCTCTCTCTCTCTTTCACATATATACGCAACAACACACTGTCTTCTCGTTACACACATACACAACCACACACACTCTCTTCTCCACGCACACACACAACCACACTCACACCGGCACACACACACTCTTTCTCCTCTCATACACACAGCACACACAAGACACCACACACGCTCTCTCTCTCCTCTCCACACACACACACACCACTGTCTTCTTGATACACAGAATGCACGCACTCTCTCTCACTCTCTCTCAATCTCTGTTACCACACACCACACACACACACACACACACACACACACCTTCACTCCCTTATACACACATCCACACTCTCTCTCTCTCTCTTTCACACATATATACGCACACACATAAACACACACACTCTCTCACTCTCTTTCTCCTTTCTCTCTCTCTCACACACATATATCCACACGTACACACTCACTCTCTCTATCCCTCATATACATTCTCTCTCTCTCTCCTTCTCTCTCTCTCTCTTTCTCACTCACTCTCTCTCTCTCTCTTCAATTTAGTGTCTTTTATTTTCATCTTCACATTTCTACCCCCAAAATCTTCATTTTTCTCCTTTTCTTTTCGGTCTTAATCTTCTCCCACTTTCACCCTTTCTTTCTTTCTTTCTTTCTTTCTTTCGCTCACTTACTTGGTCTTAATCTTCACCCACTTTTCTTTCTTTCTTTCTCTCTTTCTTTCTTTGTTTCTTTCTTTCCAACTGACCCTCTCTTACTTTATGTATTTACTCAATACTTCCGTCACGAACAGAATATGACACAAGGTCAATTTTTATGTGTACTACAGCTGGTTTGAATTCTGAGTTTTATTTGCCTATAACGGGAGAGAGCGATAAAAAAAAGGAATCATGCCTTTCCCAAGGTAATTTGCGAAGTGAAACGCAAACTACCTGGTTCAGGATTTGAACTCGGGTTACCGATTTCATTTCCATTGACAATAACCGTTACACAGCGCATCCACAGCGACCTCTCTTATTCTATTTGACACTTCAGCCTTCCTTTTTTTCCGTCCGCGATTTTTCTCTCCCTTTTTAAAAAAGCTTTGATTAACTATTTTAAAAAAATCACTTCATTTCTTTATTAAAAAAAATAGTTTCAAACTTCTCTTCTAGATTTTATGCACACCTTCCAGATTTACTCCAGATTTCAGATTTAATTTCCAGATTTTTTCATCTTTCCTGGTTTCCATATTATTATTCATTCTTCTTTCTCGCTTTCATTCTCTACTTTTATTATATTCTCCCCCAGCCATGGGTTAGATAATACCACTAATGTTCTTCTACAAGGAGGTGTCCTTGGTGTTATAGTTATCTTTGTAGGAAATGGGCAGAGAGAGACGATTCTAAATTCTGGACAAGGCTGGTTGCGTTTCTCAGAGCGCTAATACCCTTGAGAAAGGTATGAATTCAACTATTCTCCCTCCACCCATGGGTAAAAGTCACGCTGGTAGCACGGATATCTATGACTCTCTTTCTTTCGTCACCCGTGCCTATCGGTCATCGCACCTGGGAGGGAGCATCCAAAATCCGTACTGAGTTGACTGTTTTAGGTTTTTGCTGGTGTGTCCACGTGTAGATGTCCACAGGAGACTGTCACTTACGAGTTCGTCCAGCAGTTTCCAGTATGTCTTGTTTTTCTAACTCAGATGGTTTGAGTGACAGGGGGAAAGTGGCCGTAAAGCTGCTTTCTTGCTAGGAGCTGTTTCCAGAATTTGTTCGACAGCACACAGCATTCTTGTGTAGCTCCAATCTAGCAGTTTTCCCTAAGCGCTTCGTTAGAGTCCAAGTGTTGCAACCATACAGTAGCACTGGCCCGGCTACAGCTTAAAATGATTCTCGTTGTATCGTATTCATGAGATCAGATTTCCATATGATCGATCAATTATGCTATCATCAATTCTTATTAATGATAATATTATCGATTGAGCAGACAAAAATAGCAGTCAGTTATGTGATCCTTCGGTTCGTGCCAGCTCATGGGAATTCCGAAAAGTAAACCCTTACGTTTTCCTTTCATCCAGTCACGCAGTATTTCTTCACAGTTATGACACGAAGCAAGTGGCGCCCCTTCCTTGTCTTGGTCACCTTTAGTGAACAGAAAGGATCCAATAATGACGTGACTCTGACAAACAAAAAATGGATTCTCTTTTCAGTTGATATTCAAAATATAGCCTAAATGTCAATTCGAACTGCGACCACCAACACCAGATATGACTGGACTCTATTGGATAGATAGATAGATATATTTATGCTGGATAAATCATTGATATTTTACAAGTATCTGAATACACAAATTAATTGGCAAAATGAAAATGGTTTCTAGTTGCAAGGATATGTTTATCTTGAAATTTAATTCCCGGAATTCGAAACTTTACTCGATCTTGCATACTAGAGAACACGGAGAGAGAGAGAGAGAGAGAGAGAGAGAGAGGAGAGAGAGAGAGAGAGAGAGACAGACAGACAGACAGACAGACGACAGAGTTAAATCAAGATTATTATACATTTTACATATTGACCTATTATACAATAGCTCTTAAGTAAACATATCAAACGTTGTGATAATTAAATTATCATGCTGTGGTATATCCACAGGTCCTGCTAGTATTTGGTTATTATCTTTAATTACAAATATCTTGTGACCAAACTGTTCATCTATATTATTCTAGCTGAATTTATATTACTAATACAACAATTGTCCGACTAGTAACAATATTATCTTTCTTTTATAAGAAACAGACAGACAGACAGACGTGAAAATGGAGACTGATAGAGAGAAACGTGAGAGTAAAATAAAAGACACACACACGTATCTATCTATCTATTATCTATCTATTATTATACTAAAGCTGAGAGAATTAACTTTTGTTTCCCTAAGGCTTTTCCACCATTTAGTTTAATGACACAAAACACATCTCAAAATATTTCTTAGATTTAGGATTAAATTTTGTTTTTAAAAAATTCCATTTTATTTGGTTCTAATTAGTTGTAATTTGCAATTAAGTCGAAAACTGACTCGCCCTTCACTTAGCATTCTGCTGTTTCTTTCCAACTCTCTGTATATGTTATTTCTATCTATATAGTGTTGTGTGGGTGAGAGAGAGAGAGAGAGAGAGAGAGAGAGAGAGAGAGAGAGAGAGAGAGAGAGAGAGAGAGAGAGAGAGAGAGGCTATTCAGCAACCAGTGACAGCAGCCGATAACATACAATAAAGTAAGAAGGCAAATATAACTCCACACCTCCGATCTTTCTCACTCTCTTTACAGAAAAGTCTAATGTTTTTTTTTAATATTCTTTGGTCGTATTCATTTTTAAAATTTTTTTTATTTAATTCGCTTTGCAAACTAAATTTTGATCACAATTATTTAAAAATACTTAGCCTTTTTATTTATAACTCCATATAAAAAATAAAATAAATAAAAATCTTGCCAGGAGATTACATACGACTTGAAGAATTTTGATATAGAAACATAACTGTAAGTCAAAACCAAAATCATTTAAATCTATATAATTTAATAGTTGGTACATCTGCATATAAACTTTATATATTAAATGTAACAACTATTATGGGACAGTGGTACATTAATTATATCCCATAATAGTTTGTACATTTGCATACGATGTTCATACACTAATTGTAACAAACATTATGGGACAGTGGTAGTTTGATTTCTTCTCTTTTCTGTCCCATAATAGTTGGTACATTTGCATATAAATTTCATATATTAAAAGTAATAACTATGATGGGACAGGATTTCTCCTCTTTCTGTCCCATAATATTTGTGATATTTTCATATAAATTTCATACACTAAACATAACAAATATTATGGGACAGAGATAGTTTGATCTATTCTCTTTATGTCCTATAATAGATTTTGCATATATATTTCATCTATTAAATGTAACAACTATTATGGGACAGTAATTGGAATTCATAAAGAATGAAGGCAAAGATCTAAACAAATAAAAAAGAGACTTGATAATCAATTGTATTAAAATCGGATTATTAGTTGAATATCCGACAGTGAATAGAACCAGAAATTTACGTGATTTAAAGTTTGTTAAAATATTTAAATTTCGATGTTTTTTTTTACTAAACTTTCAGTTTACAAAGCTCAAAAATCTACTTAAATTTATCGAGGGAGGGGAAACATTAGTTAATTGTTTGATTTCTAAAAAAAAAAAATGTAAGAAAGATTCGTACACAATGTGACTTAAAATTGTTTTCTTTCTTATAAAAAAATAAATAAAATTGATGTCATGTTTTAAGATAGATTTTTAAAAGAATTACTTTAATTATTAATTTTTAAAATTCATAGGGTCAAATGGGGAAACAAATAAAATAATTGTTAGTAAAAATTTAGGAAGAGGCTATTTAGGTAAAATAGACAAACCTACTTTTATGCTTATTTTACCGGTGCTGTAAATATTTTTTATTATGAATGCAAATATGTTTTAAAAATAACAACACAAATTTAACACAAATTTTATTTATATTCAATTATATTTATATTTTGTGAATGAACACAAAAAAATTCTTCTAAAGGAAAAATATAGATACCGTTAATGACTTTGTGATCAAACATGTGATTTTCTACAAAATCTAAAAAAAAAAAAAAAAAAATAATTAAAGGAAATGATAAAGGTAAATTTGACTATCATAAATATTTTTCAAAGTGGAAAATTGCATTTATAACTATCAATTGTTAAAATATAAAATTGTAACCCTAACCCTAAACCTAAACCTAAACCTAAAAAGATACCATTTTAAGAAATTAGCTTTTAGATAGATTGTTTTAAAGTTTGTATCACAGAATTGCATAACAACTACAAGCAATTACCTTTTAGATAATACCAGATTGCTCGTCAACAACCATTTGTATCTCTTAGCTTTTAAATTGACAAAATAATATTATCCTGTGATTTTTTTCAACAATCTAACCCGAGCTCAACGTGTGACCCAGCGGCTCACGTCTTTTCTAGTATATGTATATATATAAAAGTTAGAGTAGCGAAGACATAAAGTCAACGGCGCATGGTAACTCTCAGTTTTTCGCTTATGCGTATGAAATATGCATAGACGAGAAACTGACTGTTACCAAGCGCCGTTGCCTTTACGTCTTCCTTACACTAACTTAGATACATATGCTCTCTCACTGATATTGAGCTCTCTTTTCATACTTACTTACTTACTCACACACACACACACACACACACACACACACACACATATATATATATATATATATATATATATGGGAGTATTAGGTTACAGTCCCAGAGGCGAATAGTGCCTTAGTTTTTAAAATACGTCGGATGTAAACAATGTCTCAATAATTTAAATAGCCCCGAAATTAAAATTAGCCAATGAGATTACTGATTTTATCTGGCATGTTCTTATCAGCCTATGAGAACCGTGTTTACGAAATAAATAAATAAATGCAGAGCAGAAGTCAAAACGAACAATTCCTTTTACTAACCCAAACAAAAGTGTTTTTTTTTCTTGGGGAAGAATTTCAAAATATCATAATTTTCAATTAAAACAGGAAACTTGCTTTTTAGAATATGTCGAAAAGATAAAAAAAAATTAAACAAAATTCAGAAAAAATAGAAATAACAGTATTTCGCATACATGTGACAACAAGTCCCACTTTTCAAAAACGTTAATTTCGGAGCTACTTAGTTTTTATACGTATTTCACTCATTTAAAATCATTGATTAATTTATTATGAAACAAAGAAACCTATGAGCGAAAAATAAGTGGACCCTTTTGGTGATTTTATCTTATTATAATGGAGATTGTGTGTTTTTCTGTCTGTAACCGAAACTATATCCCAACTCAATTCTCTTAGTTATTGACATCACATTCTCCATGATTTTATTTTTATTTAAACCTCAATTATTAATAAAATTGTCTTACATTATTAATAATCTATGTCTACATACTGGCTACATGCAATTATATTTATATATACAACAAAATAGCGGTTTACAGTGTGAACGGGAAGTCTAATTTGCATATTAATATTAAAAAATCGAATTTAATAAATATGTGCTTAGTATTGTTGATTTCTAATTGTTTGGTTTTATTTTAATGAATATAAGCAAAAATCTCTTCAATGAATCTTAAATGAAATCCATTAACAAGAAAAAATAACTGTTATTTTATTCTTTACTTCCTCTTATAACTAAATACTTAAATTAGAAAAAATAATAATGAAAGACGAGAGTGATGGAAGAGTAAGTTTCAGTTGTTCCATTTTTTATTATACTCCCTCTGTTTCAAATCTTTTATTATACTCCCTCTGTTTCAAATCTTTTTATCTGTATTCTTATTTAGTTTCATTAGCCTTTCTAATTTAATACAATATTTTATTACATTAAAACTTAAATACTTGCACCCGGAGGGTGCATATATTTGCTAGTCTTAATAATTACGTAAAATTTATTGACACATCGTTTCATTCATCATTGGCAATTCAGTCTCGAAAGACTATGATAAAAGTTTTTGTGTGCAAAAAAAAAAGTCTGGGCAAGATGTATGGAGGCCCTGGTTTGCCCAAGTGACAGGGACCCCCTCTCTGCCTTGCTGGCGTGATCCGAAGAGATGGTGAACCAATACATTCGGCGTCAGTTTGGCTGCAGGAGTTGCCAGTTAGTGTTTGACACACTAAACTGCCTAACGGAGTTTGTCAGGGTTTTCTCCCTTAGCCTTTTCCTATCCAGAGGATAACCACAAGGCAGTGGGGGTTATTTAGACTATTACGCGCCTGGATACCAGCCCAGGTATTTCTGTGCTCTCGCGTTAATGTGCTAGATGGCCGTTGAGCGGGAAGCTTCCTCCGCCCTTTCACAGGTTTTGTTTTTCGCCCTGCTGGGTGTCTAGCCACCCTCCTCACCAGGCAAGCCTGGTGGGGGTACCGGTTTAGTCGCCGATGATCCGACTATGAAGACATCGTTTACATCCGACAAAACTGAACGAAGATCGCTTTTGGATGGTGGCGTATATGGCAGGAGTATAAAGATAAGTAAAAGTCGGGGCGGTCTAAAGTCGGTATCAGCCAATCAGCGAGGAAGTCTATCCACATTTCACTTGCGCTAGACCAAGGAGATTATTTTAGCATCTGAAGTGGAGCGCCTCACCTACTGTCAGCTCCTTACTTTACCGCACAGATCTCTGTGCTATTGATACGCTGAGTTGGCGAGGACCGGTATCGAACTAGGAACCTTGTGGTTTCTAGCCGAACGCTCTACCGACTGAGCTAAACCGGATTTTCTTTTTGACAGCATAGACATTTATATATGATTATCGTAATTATACCAATGTCTTGTTGTGGAGTCATGGTAAACAAGATAACACGTTGTTAGTGTTGGTTGGTTGGTTGGTTGGTTTTATGCCCTATCAACCTTGTTTGGTTATTTTATGGCAAAGTCAATTTTATAATTGTGGTCTCCACTTATAAACGGCAAAATATAATCTTCATAATCATTTTAAACAAGTAAACACTTCATTCTTAATTGCTATATCAGTATTTTAAGAGTCATTATATTAATATCGTTCATAATCATTTTAAGTATGATTTCAGATAGATATATTTGACCCATAACTGGGAACATGACAGAGTGTACACCACACACCACAAAAAGGGTGACCCCACACACCAAAAAAAGGGCGACCCCCCCCCCCCCAAAAAAAGGGTAACTCCAAACACACATAGAACTCCAGAACTCGATCGTCACAACCGCATATAGATTAGTTTAATTCCCAGAACACACTAGTGTGGGATTGTCTTCCCTTTTGGCTGGAAGAGTTATCTTCCCTCTGGTTCCCGGTTTTTGACCACTAGGGTCTTTTGTATTTAAGCGCCTGTTTTGCAACTCTCGGCCTTTTCTTCTTCTGCAGTACCTCACGCACATGGATTAGACTTTTATGTCTACACCCTTTTCGTGTGGGGGCTTCTGTTCCCAACGCAACGTTCGTAAGTTGACATTGCCCTATGGACTCTCCATAACTATCCATTACTTCTATATGTACATTTAGTTATCTCTTGTATACCTCCTTATTGTATCTCTATTTATGAATGTGTCCTTTTTTATATCTTCTTTGTATTTCTGTTATATGTATCATTTCCCTGTGATTGTACTAAAGTCACTGTGTATGTTTAACACTCGTGTCGGAGTTGTTTTGTTCAACTTATTATAACTTTATAGAAGGGGGAAAAATAGAGGGGGGGAATAGATCTTTGGGTCAACAAGTTCCTGCTGGGGTGGGGGCAAAAAAAGCGAGTTCGCCGTCTTCTCGTAAGTCAAACTTTCTTTTTGGTTAACACAGTCTTCGTCTTCGACCAGTAGCTGAAATCCGTCATCGTCATCAAAATAATCTTTTCTGAGTGCCGTCTCACGTAAGCCGAATGCTTCTCTGCTTGTCACGCCACGCTCCACTCGCTTTGGTTATTTTATGGGCATATTACCCAAAAATCCGGGCACATCAGTCGAACCTCGCATCCGTCCAGTGCCTAAATCGCATTTGTTTTTGAATGCGGGAGGACGCGGGTTCGATCCCAGCAGGCAAGACAATGTCTTGCTCTTTTTCTTTTCTCGTTCTCCGTCATAAACTTTGAACCCTACACTAGTTTCAAGGGGATCTTATTCCTCTGCAGTTCAACTTTGCTGTTATAACATATTACAGAGTGAAAGTCAAAGAAAACAAATAACTAGATATATACCAGGACTTTGCTAGAGAATGCTAGATATTATGAAAGGCGACGGTTGGTGTCCTTGGAACAAACTCAAAAATCCTGGAGATGCTGGGAGGAGGGACAAGAGATCCGTGGAAAGATGAAGACCATCGAGTTCTCAGCACTGATGAAATGGACGGGAATTATGAGAAGATTCCTGGAGGGCTGAGGAGAAAACCCTAAACCCTAACCTTAAACCCTAACCCTAACCCTAACCCTTGTTGCACTTAAACTTAAAAGAATTTAAAATTAACAGTTTTATTACAAAATTTGTGGGTTCTATTTTTTTCTGGGTCATCCTGTAATATTATGTTACTCAACTAGAGGGATAGGGTTAGGGTTTAGGGTTAGGGTTGGCTGCTGAAAAAAAAGAAGGGTGACCCTGTATACCCTAGTTTTTTTTCAAGTGACACCGCTTCGGTTACGGACTTCAATCGTAGCTGGGTTTTTTCTTCAGCAGCCACCGGTTAGCGGTTTGTGAGGCAGGAGGCCGGGACGGAAGTGTGCGAAGATAATATATAATCGACTGTCATGTTAAAAACAACCAAACACAAAAAGGTTATAAAAGACGAATGATTCAACTTTGGGAGAAATAAATGTAAAGTCATCGGAGTGTCCTAAAGTCAGTATCAGTCAGATAGCAAGGGAGTCAATCTCCTTTTCACAAGCGCTAGACCAAGGCGATTGTTTTGGGCGTCTGAGGTGGAGCGCCACACCTACCACCACCTCCTCACTTTACCGCTCAGATCCCTCTGCTACGCATACGTTGAGTGGGCAAGGGCTGGTATCGAAACCAGAACCTTGTGGTTCCTCTGTCCGATGCTCTATCGGCCCTTATTTAGGAGGAATATGATAAGTTTAATATAACAAGCCGAAGATTTGTGAACCAAACAAGAAAAAAAGAAAGATGGCTTTCTGAACTCGAAATACTAAAAATATATGAACGGGTAAATCGCCAAGAAAATACACACCAATAGCCCCCCCCTCTCCCTCTCCGAAGCCGAAACATAAGATAAAAATTGCGGACACCATTAACACCACCACTGCAATAACAATTTTAGCATAAGTGGAAAGAAACACTGGGTAGATGATAAACCAAATCAGGACCAAAAAAAATCGGATCACATGACCTTAAGGCACCCCTTTTTGATCTCGATTAAGAAAGGACATGCTTTTTTTATTTACACTGTCAATATCCGGTTGTTTTAACAGACAGTTTTTAAATTTCTCTTTTAGATTATAAAACTAACCCCTAACCCTATCCACTAACCCTAACGCCTAACAAACAACCGGATATTGACGGTGTAAATGAAAAACATGTCCTTTCTTCATCGAGATCAAAAAGGGGTGCCTAAAGGTCATATGGTCCAAAAAATCAAGTTAGAAAAGAAAAGCGAAAATTACATATTAAAAAGTTGATATGCTACACAAGAAATGATGAAAAATTCACTTCCATTTGTGAAAATTATTTTCTGGTCTCCAATACATCCTCTATTTCAGAGGAATATGGTTCAAATTAGTCTTGGATCTTGGTTTGTTCATTTGTTTATTTGTTTATTTAGGAGTTTATGTGTCACTCCAAATCTGTCTATCCTATTTCAAAGCTGCACCATTTGCTTTTAGGTTAATTTTCTATATTTTTATATTCAAATTTTAATATATAATTATTAATATATAATTATAATAATAATAATTTATATATTATATTATATTTATAATAATTATTATAATTTATAATAATTTATATTTATAGTTCATATCATAATTTATATATATAATTTATATCATAATTTATAATAATAATATATTTAAAATTATAATTATAATTTTATTTAAAATATATATATAATTATCTTATATTTAAATATTTATATCATAATTTATAATACCATGATGATAACAACAATTTAAATAAATCATTGTATTATGATAATTCGTAATCTAAAAATCAGACAGAACTTTCTGTAATTACTTGGAATCGATTAATTTAACCTGAGTTTGGGCCATAGAGCACTATTAAGTATTTATCTTTTAAACGATTCATACTGAATTCAGTAAACATCACTGAATTGAACGATCTAATTTATGCAAGAGCAAAGGTATTTAGTAAGAAAATTGATATCCTACAAAGGAATCAAATTTGAAATAGAAAAATAAAAGCTAGGTGGGAAATGACATAAGAAGAACAAATTAAGAAACTACGAAGACATAAAAAAGTACTAAGGAAAAGAAAAGACATGACACAATGGAATGAAACAATTGAGAAAAGACAACAGTTGCGAAGAAGAATGACAATACAACTGGGGGAAATAAACAAAAACAAAAAAACAAAAAAAATAGATGAATAAATAAAATAAAATAAATAAATATTGGATTTCTTATTGAGGAAATTTCCTTTCGTTATTTTGGAATATCCTGTTTTGTTTGTATTGTTGGATCCTGTTCCGGTCTTTTTGAATATCGAAAAGTGACTCAAAAGATACCGGAACTGGATCCAATAATACAAATTCCTGACTGTTAGGATCAACAATAATAATCTGTGAATCTAAAATGTATTTTTAAACTCAAACAATAACTATCTTTATTCTCATTGACCATTTTAGAGGAAAATGGAAGAGGAAACGCAAGGAATTGAAACCAATAATGAAGGATTGTAAGAAACCGAAAGTAAAGCGGAAAATGGAATACTAATAATGATAATAATAATAAATCCGAGTCGTGACCATCCAAACAACAGCATTGTTAAAATCAGCTATAATACATAAAAGATTACTGGAAACCTGAAAAGATTTGCTGTCACTCAACCTCTAGTGAACCACCAGCTTAGATGTGAGGAAAAAACTCTCATGGAGATAATAATATAATATATTATAATAATAATAATAATAATTATTATTATTATTTTGTTGAAATTTGTTTTATTTTCTTGAAATGATGAAAATAAACGCCCTTAGCTTAATATTCATCCAAATTTGTTGCAAGTTTTAACTATTATAGCCAAACTCTCAAATCGCTGTACGTATGACTGCATTATTTTCTCATGATTCACTTCTCTCATAGTTTACTGTTCTACCATTTAAAAAGCTAAACGCCGTCACTGATTTAATAGAAAAGGGTACCTCAGGACTTATACTAAGTTAAAACTTATAAAGTCTCAAGTGCCTCTCCTTACCCCTCCCACTACACAGTTTAGTAGATAAATGCCGACGACAGAATCCACTGAACTGCTTCTATCGGAGTACTAATAATTGACAAATGATCTCATTCAGAAGTTGGGTAAATTAATTTTAGCGGAAGTTAAAGTGTTCTCCAGAGCAACTGACTTAATGGAGAATTTATTTCATTTATGATTTAATTTATGCACTTATGAACATATTTGCTTTAAGACTCTTGTAATAACGTTCTCCCAACTGAGTCGTCCACCCGTCGCAAGAGCTAAAATACTACTGCTAGCTGTTACAATTTTCTCGAGATCGGACGTAATATTGTCACCCCCCTCTAGCCGTTGCCGTATGCTTATATGCACGCCCGATCTCGAGAGAATTTGCATACGTGCAATCCCACTCTCGCTGGTTCGAGATCGCCCTTCGTTAAAATATAGTGCTTACAGCAGCCATATTTCCTTCCCGCGATTACCCTGCAAGCCAGACTCGTTCGCGCACGCTTTGAGCCTCGAGGTATGTCATTTTCATTACATCCACAAAGACCTTTTGACTAACATGAATAATCCCTGTTGAGTTCTCCTTAGAATATATTTAGAACTGTCTTTGATAATTATCAATCTCTGCAAATGACTATAACTTAAGTAAACCGTTAGTTATAGACTTATTCTTCATATACTATAATATAATAGAGAAATCGAATCGGTGCGATCTTTTTAAAACGATTTATTTACTTTAAAAGCAATCCAGCACTACGAGGTTACAGGAAAAGAATGATTCAAATCTGGAATAACAATAATAATTTCATCACAATGAGTCAAAGACTCGCAGACCAAGCAAGAATGATCTTGAAGAACATTTTTTTCTTTGATCTCGAGATAATAGAAATCTGTGGAAAGGAAAACCAGGAAATACAAAACCACGTGGAAACACCTAAACAAAGTAAAACACAACAAACTATAATATAAACGTCTTACAACCTAGCGACACAACACCAGAACTAACACAAGAACAAAGAAAGGATATAGAGCTGATAAAAGAAATCATGACTGATAAGAAGAGCACATTACCATCCCTAAAAAACGTAGAATGGAAAAGAGTCAAGATAGAAACTGAATAAATAAACAAAATATTAGTGAATATCCCAACAGACAACATCACTGACCTAAATAACCTTATTTATGCAGGAGCAAAATTAATTTGTGATAGGATTGGTGTAAAACAAACAGAAACACAAAAAACTGGGTGGGAGATTAGACTGGAAGGACAAATAAAAAAAGCCGCAACAACAGACACAAATATTAAAGAAAAACACTGATACATATTCAACTAAAAATTTGAAAAGACAACATCAAATTAAGATGGAATAAGTAAATCAAAAGATATTAGGTATAGAAGGAAGACTTAAAAGATACCAAGATAGAACAAATCAGTACAAACAAAATAGAACCTTCCAAAACAAGGAAAATAAATTTTAAGAACAAATTGGTGGGATAAAAAATAAATGCAGTTGAACACCCAGATGCACTAGAAGCAAAACTGTTTTGGAATGATATATGGGAGAAAAAAGGACACAACAAAGCATCAAAATGGATTAGCGATATCAAAAATGAACTGAAGGAAATCGAGGAGGCTCCGTAACAAGCAGACACATAATTACGCCCAGATCAACACTTAAGAAAATTGCAAACTGAAAAAATCAGGCCATGATGGCATACACAGATTCTGGTTCAAGAAATTCATTTCAACCCATCAGAGAATGGCCCAACAAACCAACAGATGCTTACATGAAACGGATGTACCTGAATGGATGACAAAAGGAATAACTACTTTAATCCAGAAAGACCCACAAAAAGGAAACATCCCTAGCAATTATAGACCCATAACTTGTCTGCCCATGATGTGGAAAATACTGACAGCGGTAATAAAAGAAGAAATATACTTTTCACTTAATTGGCGTAAGCTTTTTCCAGAAGAACAGAAAGGATGCCGCAAGGGAAAAGGAGGAACACATGACTTACTATATATAGATCAACACATCCTTAAAGAAGTTAAAAATAGGCGAAAAATATTGCAATGGCATGGATTGACTACAGAAAAGCTTATGACATGGTCCACATACTTGGATTTTAGAATGTCTAAAATGTACAAAATATCCAACAACATCATAATTTTATCAAAAAAGCCATGGAAAACTGTAGAGTCCAATTAAAAGCAGGAGGACAATCCCTGGCAGAAGTAAAAATCCAAAGAGGTATCTTCCAAAGAGACTCGTTATCACCACTACTATTTATAGCAATGATGCCACTCAATTATATACTCAGAAAATGCACAGGGGATACAAATTCATTAACTCTCAGGAAATAAACCACCTTATGTACATGGATGATATAATTTTTTGCAAAAAATGAAAAAAAACTAGAAACCATGGTACAAACCATCAGAATATATAGCCAAGATATAGGATGGAATTCGGAATCGAAAAATGTGCTATGATAGTAATAAAAAAGGGGGAAAGAAAGTAATGAATGGAATACAACTACCAAATCAGGACACTATAAAATCACTTGAAGAAAAGGAAATTTACAAATACTTAGGAATTTTAGAAGCAGACAATATCAAGCAAACAGAGATGAAAGAAAAAGTTAAAAAAGAATACCTCAGAAGAACAAGAAAGTTCTTAGAAACCAAGCTCAACAGCAGAAATCTAATCAAAGGAATAAATACCTGGACCGTCCCGTTATGAGATACTCTGGGACATTCTTAAAATGGACAAAAGAAGAACTCAGATCGATCGACCAAAGGACTAGGAAATTAATGACGATGCACAAGGCTCTACACCCTAGAGATGATAAAGATAGGCTATATGTATCAAGAAAGAAGGTGGAAGAGGTCTTGCCAACATAGAGGACTGTGTAGAGGCCACAATCCAAGGACTCGAAGAATACACAAAAAAGAGCAAAGAAAGATTACTTATGGCAGCCAACAACAGCAGATGTAATATATGGACAAACAGAAAAACAGCGAAAACTAGAAAACAAAGATTGGAAGAAAAACAATTATATGGGCACTTCAAACGACAAATCGGAGAGGTTGCACATAAAAAGACTTGGACATGGTCAAGAAGAGGAAACAAGAGAGAAACTGAATCACTAATAATTGCTGCACAAAATAATGCCATAAGAACAAATTAAATCAAAGCAAAAATTGATAAGACGCAACAAAACAGTAAATGTAGACTGTGCGGTGACAGAGATGAGACTGTAAATCATGTATTAAGTGAATGTAGCAAACTAGCACAACAGGAATACAAAACTAGAAACGACTGGGTTGGGAAGGTGATCCACTGGGAATTATGCAAAAAATTGAATTTTGACCATATAACAAAATGGTATATGCATAAACCAGAATCTGTTCTTGAGAATGAAAAGCATAAATTCTCTGGGACTTTGAGATAAAGACGGATCACCCTATCCCAGCCAGGAAACCAGACCTAATGTTGATTAACAAAAAAAAAAAAAAAAGTAAGAAAAAGAGAACGTGTCAACTGGTGGACTTTGCGGTTCCAGCAGATCACAGGGTGAAGCTGAAGGAAAATGAAAAGATGGATAAATACCTGGAACTTGCCAGAGAATTGAAAAAGCCGTGGAATATGAGAGTGAAAGTTGTAGTTGGTGCACTTGGAACGGTCCCAATAAACTTAGAAAAAAGACTGGAGGATCTAGAAATCAGAGGAAGAATTGAGATCATCCAGACCACTGCACTGCTGCAATCGGCTAGAATACTCAGAAGAGTCCTGGAGACCTGAGAAGACTTGTTGTCACTCAGCCTCCAGTGAAATACCATCAGCTAACGCTGATGTGAAACACTCAAAAGGAGTGAAAATAATAATAATAATAATAATAATAATAATAATAATAATAATAATAAGACGTAAAAATCCAAAGAAGTATCTTCCAAGGAGACTCATTATCACCACTACTCTTTATTATAGCAATGATGCCGCTTAATCATATACTTAAAAAAATGTACAGGGGGATACAAATTCACTAACTCACAAGATAAGATAAACCACCTTATGTACATGGATGACATAACATTTTTTGCAAAAAATGAAAAAGAATTGGAGAGCCTAATACAAACTATTAGAATATATAGCAAGGATATAGGGATGAAATTTGGAATTGAAAAGTGTGCTATGCTAGTAATAAAACGCGGTGAAAGAAAACTAATGCATGGAATACAACTGCCAAATCAGGAAACTATAAAATCACTTGATGAAAATGAAAGCTACAAATACTTAGGGATTTTAGAAGCGGACAATATCATGTAAACAGAAATGAAAGGAAAAGTTAAAAAAGAATATCTCAGGAGAACTAGAAAACTTCTAGAAACCAAACTTAACAGCAGAAATCTGATCAAAGGAATCAATACCTGGGCTGTCCCCATTATAAGATACTCAGGACCATTCTTAAAATGGACAAAAGAAGAACTCCGACAGATTGACCAAAGGACGAGAAAATTAATGACAATGCACAAGGCTCTCCACCTTAGAGATGATAGAGATAGATTATATGTGTCAAGAAAAGAAGGGGGAGAGGTCTTGCCAACATAGAGGACTGCGTAGAAACCACAATCCAACAACTTGAAAATTACACAAGAAAGAGCAAAGACAAACTACTTATGGCGGCCAACAATAGTAGAGAAAAACAACAAAGACTAAAAAACAAAAATGGGAAGAAAAATAATTATATGGACGCTTCAAACGACAAATAGAAGAGGTTGCCCATGAAAAGACTTGGACATGGTTAAGAAAAGGAAACCTCAAAAGAGAAACGGAATCACTTTTAACAGCTGCACAAAATAATGCCATAAGGACAAACTACATCAAAGCGAAAATCGCTAGGACCCAACAAAATAGTAAATGTAGACTTTTCGGGAATAGAGATGAGACTGTAAACCATATACTCTGCGAATGTAGCAAACTAGCACAACGAGAATACAAAACTAGACACGACTGGGTTTGGAAGGTAATCCACTGGGAATTATGCAAAGAATTAAATTTTGACCATGCAAAAAAATGGTATATGCATAAACCAGAATCTGTTCTTGAGAACGAAACGCATAAAATTCTCTGGGACTTTGAAATAAAAACGGATCACCTTATCCCAGCAAGAAGACCAGATCTAGTGCTGATTAACAAAAAAGAAAGAACTTGTCAACTGGTGAATTTTGCAGTTCCAGCAGATCACAGGGTGAAGCTGAAGGAAAACGACAAAATGGTCAAATACCTGAACCTTGCCAGAGAACTGAAAAAGTTATGGAATATGAAAGTCAAAGTAATACCAATTGTAGTTGGTGCACTTGGAACGGTCCCAAAGGGATTGGAAAAGGGATTGGAAAATCTGGACATCAGAGAAAAGATTGAGACCATCCAGAATACTGCACTGTTGCAATCTGCTAGAATACTTAGAAGAGTTCTGGAGACCTGAGAAGACTTGCTGTCACTCAGACTCCAGTGAAAATCAGCTAACGCTGATGTGAAAACTCAAAAAGAGTGAATAATAATAATGATAATAATAGCAGCAGCCTGTAAGAGATTAAAAAAAATCTTCAGATATCCGAGCTGGATATAAATATCGTTTCAGTTTCTGTGTCCATCAAGTGCGCGGCATTCGGTTATGGATTGGATGGATTGGATCTGAGATCCCCGGAGATGTACTTGATTCTCCGATGACCCTTATTTTCAGTGCTGCCCCTCCATCCACCTCCCCCCTCTAACAACAACAATGACCGCGATCGGTATAAATGTAGAAACTGGAGAGCGACAGAAGACATTAATGATGGGAGAGGGGATGAAGTGTTGTGTGGAGGGGGGGGAGGAAGGAAATATGACGGAGTTCTGTGTGGTGACGGCGTTCATCTGCAATTTTGTGATCAATCACTTGTTGGTTATCATCTTACGTCTTCCGGCCAAGACGACGTAATGATGAATTGAATTTGACAACGGCATTACTTCTCTCACGTGGTGTTGTTTCTTTTTTATTTGTATCAATTTTTTTCCTTTATGAGGGGTGGGGGAGAGAGAGAGAGAGAGAGAGAGAGAGAGAGAGAGAGAGAGAGAGAGAGAGAGAGAGAGAGGGGACAAAATAGATTTACGAAAAAAAACCTTGCAATAATTTCTACAGTAGATGAAGAGATAGGAAAGAGAAGAAAAGAATAAGAATAAGAATAAGAAGAAGAAGAGAGAGAGAGAGAGAGAGAGAGAGAGAGAGAGAGAGAGAGAGAGAGAGAGAGAGAGAAGAGGTGAGAGAGGGGAGAAAGGTAGGACACAGATTTATGAAAAAAAAACTTGCAATAATTTCTAAAACAGATGAAGAGATAGAGAAATAGGGAGAGCGAAGAGAAGAAGAAGAAGAAGAAGAAGAAGAAGAAGAAGAGAGAGAGAGAGAGGGGGGGCGGTGTGCCAATAAAACAGTTGAGAATAAATTTCAAATAACATCCTACATCTCCTGTTTTTGAAGTTAAAAAACATTTCACAGTAGGTGGGAGTGGGAGTAATGGTTCTTCACGCAATGATTGTACGCATTTATGCAACCTGCTTGCCACGAGTAGGATGTGACACAAGGTTGCAAGGATAGGGTATCCAGCGAGGAACGATCTTGCTATTCAGTAGTAATGGATCTGCAAGACTAGCTTGATAACCATTATAACACAATGTGATGTCCTTACCCAATCCATTCACCAGGAGAAGAAGGATAGGGCACACGTTTCTAAGAATGGGGCATCCAGCAAGTATCCAGCAAATTTGATAATCAATCTCTCCTGGTTTGGTTGGGTTTGTTTTGTTTTACGGCATATCAACCTCAGTGGGTTATTTAATGCCGATAGAGTTTTGAAATAAATCAATTCTTAATGGATAATACAATTCTTTTATAAATACATTTTTCTATTTAACCCATAGATGGGACCCTAACAGGTACTACCACTCCGGGTCAGAGTGGACCAGGGAGCAATGGTGATGAAGGGGTGCTCCACATTCCCCAAACCTCCAAAACTGGAACCTCACCATCAGATAGAGTTTAACGTCATTCCCAGGACATGTAGACCCTCAGCCACCGCCTTCTAGCACCCATAGGATAAAAAGGGGTTGGGGCTCGCCATAAGGGTAATAGGGTTGGGGCAATCATATAGGTGCTAGGGCTTGACGTGGCCAGCCGATTGATCGGAAGGGGCCTCTCCGACTGCCTGTCTAGCCCAAGAAAAGCCTAAAGTGGAATATTGCAAGTCATGGACTGCTCAGCCACCTGGGTTCTATCCTGAAGCATCACGGGTCGCCACCCACAGCCAACAGGTGGCCCCCATTGGGAGAGTCTTGGGGGAGGTAATTCTCTCCTGATGACACCCCCACAAAAAAAAACAAAAACAAAAAAAAACAATCATGGAGTTGAATAGTTCTGTGGAATTGATAATGGTTTGAGGAGCATTTTACTGTCCCCTAGTTTTCTTCTGTGTTTATGGGTGTGTTAGGTGTATCTAAAAATTTTCTAGCGATGTTTTAGTAAACTAGAGTTGTGCAGAGCTAAAAACCTGATAACTGTTTTGGTGCAAATGCAGAATAGCGTGCAAGAGATAATATCATTAGAACCGTATTTTACGTATAATTAGCATTAGATTACGGAAACGAGGGGTAGGTCATACACATTCCAAGGGAAATTCCCATCTGTATTTGATGGTTCATGACGACGAAGACATCGCTGCTCTACAGCCCTGTACGGCACGCGTCTCGCCAACCCTGTCTGTTGAAGGTCAGATCTTCCAGGCTTGAAGGTATGATGGTACATTTCTTTAGCGTAATGAGATTCACGCAATATACCCATAACTGGCGCAGATAAAAACAAACAAAAAAAAACTATTTTACGTTATTCATTAGTTGATTTGATACTATGATATACCGGGGTATATCATAGAAAGAAGAAGAAGAAGAAGAAGAAGAAGAAGAAGAAGAAGAAGAGAGAGAGAGAGAGAGAGAGAGGTGGGGGAGAGAAAGGTAGGACAAAATAGATTTACGAAAAAAAAACCTTGCAAACTGATAACTGTTTTGGTGCAAATGCAGAATAGCACGCAAGAGATAATATCATTAGAATCGTATTTTACGTATAAATAGCATTAGATTACGGAAACTCCCGAAGTACCTTAACCCTAAACTTAACACAAACACTGACCCTTACCCTAACCCTAGCGTCTCGTGTTCCGTGAAATGTAAAGGAATGTAATGTTTTTATACCTAATCTAATGATATTATCTCTTGCGCGCTATTCTGCATCAGTAGTAATGCTTTTTATACGTAATCTAATGATATTATCTCTTGTGCGCTATTCTGCATCAGTACTAATGCTTTTTATACGTAAGTAAAGGTAAAGTCATCGGAGCGGCCTAATGTCGGTATGAGCAATAGAGCGAGGGAGTCTATCTCCCTTTCCCTAGCGCTAGACCAAGGAGATTGTTTTTTGCGTCTGAGGTGGAGCGCTACACCTCCATCAGCTCCTTATTTTACCGCACAGGTCCCTGTGACACTCATACGCTGAGTTGGCCCGGGCCGGTATCGAACTAGGGACCTTGTGGTTTCTAGCCGAACGCTCTACCGACTGAGCTAACCCGGCCCTTGCGCGCTATTCTGCATCAGTACTAATGCTTTTTATACGTAATCTAATGGTATATCCCTTGCGCGCTATTCTGCATTAGTACCAAAAACTTAAACCCATTATCGTCTGCTTTCGTCAGTGTGACACAAAATAGCGGAAAAAGACGTTCAAATAATTTGGATTATTTGGATTATTCGGGCTATTGTCCCCATCTTTATTGCCATCTTCACTACCGACGTTCATGTAAGTCTTTCATCTTTTTTATCACTTTAAACGATGATTTATTTTTATTGTTATTAATAGGAAATAAAATTCCTTTTTTAACATTTATTTTACTTATGCGACAAAATTGTTTAATTCAAATTAAAAAATCTCATGATATTATCTCATGCGCGCTATTCTGCATTAGTATTACTGTTTATTTCTCTGGAAACCTCTGCACACACACACACACACACACACACACACACACACACATAACATAAACAACACGCACATACAAAACATAAACAACACATACACACACACATATATATATATACGTACACACACGTACATCCCCCACCCATATATATATATATATATATATATATATATATATATATATCCATGAAGATATTTGCATATTAGGCCCGTAATGTAAGCGAATTGACCTTACATTTAAAGTATTCTTCTTATCAGGTAATTAAAGCAATTTGTAAAAGTCATCAAGAAACGCCGACTCTGTTTTCTTTGCACCTCGATCTATGACGTCATCAATTACACACTTAATAATCTCGAAGCCTTCAGACGCTAATTTGATGACGTCACCAATTCACACACAAAAAAATGGCGTCAATCTGGGTGCAATTGACATTCCTAATTCCACCCCCGCATCATCACCTCTTCCCCATCTCGGACCCCCCTCCCCCCATGGCAAACGATCCTTCCAAATCTGCAGCAGATATTCATGAACGCACCAAGCGAACTTGCTCAAATATTTCAGATAAAAAAGAAAAGAAAAAGGCAACTGGGAGGGGGGTGGATTGACAGTGACCAGGACCCCTGGGAAAAAATGGGTGATTAGCCCTATTCACCCATTCTCAGTACATCTTACATTTAATACAGATATGAAGAGAATCTTAAAATTTGTTTCTACAGTCGCAAAAAGAAAAGATTAAAAAATCTTCTGGGGTATTTATTTCTATTTCTTTGAATGTTTCAGATGAGGCTTGAAGATTAGTATTATCTGCGTTATTCGGACTATTGTCCTCATCTTCATTGTTATCTGTTCAATTGGAAACATGGCCTAGTAGATAAAGGAATTAAGACAGTTCTAAGTGACAGTTATCTCTAGACTGCAGGTTCAATCCTGGTCAAGAGCAGCAGTAATATAGAATAATAATTAACACAGCTTAACGCCTCTACCCCAGCTATGGTTAGCGGAATGCGAACAGGGTATCCCCGTGGACTGAATAAAAGGTTAGGTTCAAATTCCGTGATGGCTCCGATTACGACAAGAAGGTTCCAGAGTCCAAAAAGAAGGTTCCCGAGTCCGAGAAGGTTCCCGAGTCCGACAAGAAATATCCGAAGAAGGCCGGAGGGCATATCGGCCGAAACGTTGTACAAATAACAATGAAGATGAGGACAATAGTCCGAATAACGCAGATAATACTCTTTATTTCTAGTGACACCGTAGTATCAGTAGAACTTATCGAGCGAGGGAAAAACTACAATCTATATATCACTACTCGGGTTCCTTAATTATACGACCGTTATCATCTTGCAACACCCTCTTGTTAAAGATGAGACCGTCCAAACCGTCCAAGATGAAATGCAATGAATATATTAATACTCATGTTCCTTAACCGTTATCATTTTGGAACATCCTCTGGTTAAAAATGGGACCTTCCAAATCATCCAAGATGAAATGCAAAAATTTAAATCCTGATTATCTGGTGTTGCTTATCCGCCTTATTTCTTATGACTATCGTCACCTCAGCTAAATAATGTACCATTACGTTTTTATTATAAAGAAAGAAAGGGAAGAAAAAGGATATACTAAACAGAAGAAAGAAAAAAAGAAAGAGAGTAGAGGAAAGATAGAGAGTGTGGATGAACGCGCGTAAACGATAGCGCTAATCTGTTTCAATCGAACATAATGAAAAGATGAAAAAAAGGAAAGAAAAAAAAACACAAGAGTGAGAGAGAGTCAAATATAAAGAAAAAAGAGTGAAAGAGAGTTAAATGAAGATTATTATACTTTTTACATATTGAACTATTCAGCAATTGCTCTTAAGTAAACATATCAATCGTTGTTATAATTAGATTATCACACTGTGGTATATCTACAGGTCCTGCTAGTGTTAAAATATTCTTGCTTTAACACATTGATGCATTAAAAGAAAGAAAAGAAGAAAAAAAGAAGAAAGAGAGAGTATAGCTATTTGGACCTGTGATTCTTTGTATCTCTGTCAGCTTCCTCAACTATCACCCCACCCCCACCCCGATAAGAAACCTTTTTTTTTTTTTCAAGAGAAACACCCACGCCATTTTTCAACTGAAACTTTGCTTACTTTCTTTCGTACGATTTCCAGCAGCATTTGTACCAGAAAAAATTCATCATCATCATCATCATCATCATCATCATCATCATCATCAGGTCGCGCTAGCAGCACGAATGTTCATGACAATTTCTCGCCATCCGTCTCTAGAAATAAATACTATCGGCATAAAATAATCCAAGGGGTTGACATGCCGTAAAACCCAACCAACAAACCGGAGTGGTAGTACCTGTTAGGGTCCCATCTGTGGGTTAAATAGAAAAACATGAGTTTATAAACAAAATTGTATTATCCATTAAGAATGAATTTATTTCAAAACTTTATCGGCATTAGATAACCCACTGAGGTTGATATGCCGTAAAACAAAACCAACCAAACCAAATAAGAAAATAAATACTAAACTACATCTGATAGTGAGACTCCAGTTTTTTTAAGCCCTGGGGAGTGTGGAATGCCCGTTAACTGTCATTACTTCCAGGTCCACTTTGATCCGAAGTGGATGTGCCTGTTAGGGTCTCGTGTATGAGTCGAATAGGTCTGTTTAAAAATTGCTAGTATTTGATAGTGTTACGTTACGGCTCTTTCGTTTTGTGGTAACCCCTGTCTCGATTCACAACAAGCCTGCACTTCCTTTTGACAAATGTTTATTTTTGGCTGTGATAAACATCCTAGCAGTCGGTGACACACACACAGAGAGAGAGAGAGAGAGAGAGAGAGAGAGAGAGAGAGAGAGAGAGAGAGAGAGAGAGAGAGTCCTAATGATAGAGTCGCTTAGATTCAATATGCTAAACTTGTCATTTGTCTGTCACTGGTCTCAGGAGAGGATGACAGTTAGGAAGATATATAGCTCTATTGGCTAATGTTTTTTATTATTTTTATATCCTATAAGGGGCTGGGTTCGCTCAGTCGGTAGAGCGTTCGGCTAGAAACCACAAGGTTCCTAGTTCGATACCGGTCCTCGTCAACTCAGCGTATGCGTAGCACAAGGGATCTGTGCGGTAAAATAAGGAGCTGATGGTAGGTGTGGCGCTCCGCCCCAGACGCCAAAACAATCTCCTTGGTCTAGCGCTATTGAAAAGGGGATAGACTTCCTCGGTGACTGGCTGATACTGACTTTAGGCCGCCCCGACGACTTTGCTTACTTTTTTTTACTTATATCCTATAACTGTTTGCGAAAAATCTCTTAAGAAAAAACTACACAAAATGTAAATATAAACGCAAAATGAATACAATTCTCTAACCTCTGTGCATAAAATAACCCCAAACGTTAAAATCAATCAATCTACCAAACGAGCTGTGCATAGATGGCCACAAAAATGTCACTTATAAAATAAGGATATTCAAAATGATTTTGCATGGGAAAATTATATCATCATCAGTTCGTACTAACAACACGGATTTCCATAACTCCCTCTAGCCATCCGTCCCTATCGTTCATCGATTATTGCAGGTCTTCTACACAGCATACAGTATCCGTACAGAGCTGATCTATGTGTGTTTTTGCTACTCGGCCTATACTGGTGTGTCCATACGTATGTGTCCACAGGAGAACGTCATTTATGGGTTCGACCTGGCTTCTCCAGCACGTCTTGTTCAGCATGCGGCATTACTGTGTAGTTTCACCAAGCTTTTCCATACTTTCCCGAGATTTTTGAGACGATGAACGATGGTCGAATGGTCCACATTGAAGTCTTCGGACAAAATTCTCGTTGTCAAGCTTTCGTCTTCTTCCACGGTTGCCAAAAGTGACCGATCGTTGAAATTTGATGGTCGACCTCTTTCTTCATCTACAAGGTTTCTATCGCCCAATTTGAACTTTCTGAATCATCTTTTCACTTGGATTTTGCAGATTGTTCCTTCACCAAAAAGATATTATTCGGTATTATTTATTACCAAACTCTACAGCATGCAACCTTTAAATTCTGTCAAGTTGATGGGTGCTATTTTATTTTTACTTTTCGTTTAAGTACATGCCACAATTGCTACACTGCATATCTATAATTTTGAGTTTCAATGTTGTAGAGTTTGGCTATAAATAATACATAATACCGTCTAAAAGTGTTTTATAATTTGATTGAAGCATTCTGTTTATAATGGTTTGGTGGTTGGTTTTGGAGGCTATCACAATAAAGAAAAATAAGGTAACTATGGTGTTGTTTTTTACTCTTCGATTTACTCTTAATATTTCGACATAAATCTCTCTTCGACAGAAGATTTCTTAAACTGAAGCTGTCGCTAGTAATCGTTCATTCTGCTTTGTGTCTTATATCTTCCAAATTCTTGTGTGTGTATGTATATGTGTGTGTGTGTGTGTGTGTGTGTGAGAGAGAGAGAGAGAGAGAGAGAGAGAGAGAGAGAGAGAGAGAGAGAGAGAGAGAGAAAATGTTTATGTGTGTGTTTATGTGTATATGTTTATAACACCTGCCTTGATTGTATAATGTTCTCTAGAAAAAAAAGAAAAAAATCCTGATTTCTTTGGTTTAACTTTAAAAAAAGAAAAGGATTTGGGATTTAGTCATTTATAAGTAAATCTGACAGTAAGGTTTGGTTTGGTTTCTTTGTTTAATGGCATATCAATCTTTGTGGGTTATTTAATGTCAAAGGTATCCTTGTAAAAGAACAGTCGTGGTACTGTACTATTTAAGCCATAAGCTGGGCTGAAAGTAAGAAATCCGATCTGTGAAAATTGAAAAACATTTGACGATTTTGTGGATTAAGGATCGCCACCTTTTTTTCGTACATATCATGTTACAACCTGAGTTATTCAGTCGTATTTCTATTTCTACTCCAATACACACACACACACACACACACACACACACACACACATACATACATACATACTCACACACACATGTTTATGTGTGCTATATATTATTTGTCTGAGTCGCCCTTTGTACCTCATCGACGCCGTCACCCGTTTTTTCTTTCTTTTCCTGTTCTTGCCTCATGAAAAATCTCTTTGTTTATTCAATAGATATCTACATTGATAGCATATTTTCCTTTATTTATAAGTAATGTATGCTCAATATCATTGATATCCAATTAAAAATCTAATTATAGATAGATATCTATTAATAAAGTCGAAACAGTCTGTACGATGTTCTACACACCGAGCAATCCTTTGCCGAGATTCATTTGTCAAGATTATTTTCTATAATTATCGAATTTTATGCAATATACGCATTGTAATTGCCTTCAAGCAAAAATATAAATAATAATAATAATAATAATAATAATAATAATATATATATATATATTATATATATATATATATAAAGTTATCCACAGACACGTGTTTCGAGGTTTACCTCTCATCAGTGGGGCTACACGTTAACAGCTACCCCTGGCCAGGTTTGAGACCTGAAGGAATTTTCGTTCGCCAAGTCTCCCACCCGTGCGGCCTGTGGCAGTTGTCAAATTTGCGTCTGAAGTGGAGCGCCACACCTACCATCAGCTCCTTACTTTACCGCACAGATCCCTGCGCTACTCATACGCATATATATATATATATATATATATATAAGTCGGGTATCAACCAGACAGCGAGGAAGTATATCCCCTTTTCAGTGTCAGACATAAAGCGCCACAATTACCATCAGGTCCTTACTTTACCGCACAGATTCCTGTGCTACTCATATGCTTAGTTAGCGAGGGCCGGTATCGAACCAGGATGTATAAGTGAGTATGAGCGTACTTATGTACGAATTATTTTTGTTTCTTATTGTCTTGCCCGTGAAATAAAAATATACATATTTGCAAACTAACATACTGAAATCTAAATCCGGTCTGATTTATATATAATATAAGTAACAGTATAATGTCTGTCCTCTTAAAAAACCGATGTTGAAATAAAGAAAGACTTTTGGCTTATTTTATTTTATTTTTTTGTTCTGTTGTTTGTATCGTTGTTTTGTCACGCTTCGTTGGTTGTTGCCTTTTGAGTGAACTCAAACGTCCTGACCAATCTCTACCCCCCCCTCTCTCTCTCTCTCTCTCTCTCTCTCTCACTCTATCTATCTATCTATCTATCTCTCCTATTGTGCTTTCTCTCCCGCTCCCTTTCTCTTTCTCTCTCTTTCTCACTCTATCGCTTTGCTCCTACTCTCTCTCTCTCTCTCTCTCTTTCTCTCACTTTGCTTCCTCTCTCTCTCTCTCTCTCTCTTCGCTTTTTATGTAAACATCTCTTTAACACATTCAAAAAAACTTCTCTTTTTTTAATTTTATTTACGATAACATCAACAGGTTCTCAAATTGCTAGGCAGTTCTTGCGAACGTTTGGGCTCGACGATATCTTTACAAGCCAATTGGGACAAAGACCGACAATAAAAGAAACAACAACAACAACAACAACAGCAACAACAACACCTTCTCCTCCTCCTCCTCCTCCTCCTCCTCCCCCCACCACCACCCACTGAAATGTTTTTACCTGTCCCATAAGTCTTTTTTTTTTCTTATCTCTTTTCCATTCTTTTGTTAACTTGTCAAAAGCAACAGAAAAATTCGCTTAGAATAATTTACTCTTTCACTTTGGGGTGGATCTGGGCCGTCCTGGTCACGTGGACCCGGTCGTCCTGGTCACGTGGATCCGGCCGTCCTCGTCGTCACGTGGCCGTCCTTGTAACGTTAAGTTTTTGTTTTTTCGTCTTGATTAACGGCACGCCGCACCTCGGCATTCATTTTTAGCAAATAACTATTTTGTATTGTTTGATTATTCTCTTGATTATTGTTCCCCACCATTTTTGTTGTTATATGTACAATGTTTTCAGCCGATGTGCTCTCCGGCCTTATTCGAGTGTTTCTTGTCGAGCTCGGGAACCTTTTCTTCGAACTTGGGAACCGCAGATGGCACATCGACCGAAACGTTGTGTATATAACAATAGAAATGAGGACAACAGTCCGAGAAAAGTAATACAAACAATCAAGCTTCATCTAAAAAATTCAGACAAAGTAAAGTCGTCGGGGCGGCTTAAAGTCGGTGTAAGATTCAAATTCATTAATTGAATAACTGCTCCGACTTGTTGTGAGACAAAACATTTAATATATATAACAGCACATGGAAACGATACATAAAATACAAGATAGTGTACATAAACATACATACATCAAAAGACTGGAGCGTCCGTACATAGAGGTCACTTACTAAGAAGGGGGGGGCGACCCCGCCGAGAAAGGGGTAGACAGTAGTCTAACCCATGTGCTCGTTCCGGAGATGTAGCTAAAAAAGGAAGCAGCGTTTGAATGAACGCGCTTAACTACCAGATGCCCTCTAGTGGGAACAAACAGCAACGCAGCGAGGAGATAACTCTTCCGGCAAAAAGGAGAAATTCCCTACAAATATTCCCCCCTAAATTTTTGGCTCGGCAAAAATTTACAGAAAGAAATTTCAAAATATATTTTATATGCAAGAACGGAGTCTCGAATGTTCAAAGTTCAAAGTTCACAAAACGAAGAAATTAAATTTGCATATACATATTCCAAATTTGCATATACATATTCCAGCAAACTACAAAATAAAAGCATGAAAAGACAGGAATGTAATTTGAAATACAAACAAAAGAATTTTCATCTTTTTGCTCTAGGTATGAAAAGTTCCTTAGTCCGCCAGTGCGGTTGGTACAATTTAAAGAAATCTCCTTGGTGGTGGCAAATTTCTTCCAAATTCCTTAGTTGAAATAATAAGTTGATAATTGAATAACAGCTCCGACAAGTTGTGAGACAAAACACTTAATATATATAACAGCACATGGAAACGATAAGATACATAATGTACATGTAAATACATATACAATATTTAGGTATAAACAAGATACCAAAATGTACTTAATATATAAATATTACAGACATGGAATTAAAGGATAGTCCATGCTGTACAAAGGACTTACAGTAATGTAAGGGGGGGGGAAAGCCCCACCGAGAAGGGGGGTAGATAGACTCTAGCCCATAACAGTTCGTTGAGAAACGTCCAGCTAAAAGAGGAAGCAGCGTTTTAATGAACGCGCTTAACTACCAGTGGTCCCCCTAGTGGGAACAAACTGCAACGCAGCGAGGAGATAACTCTTCCGGCAAAAGGAAGATAATTCCCTACACCGGTAGCCAATCAGAGTCTTTCCCCTTTTCACTAGCGCTAGACCAAGGAGATGGTTTTTGCATCTGAGGTGGAGCGCCACACCTACCATCAGCTCCTTACTTTACCGCACAGATCCCTGCCCTACTCATACGGTGAGTTGGCGAGGGCCGGTATCGAACTAGGTACCTTGTGGTTTCTAGCCGAACGCTCTACCGACTGAGCTAACCCGGTGTCCCCATCTTCATTGTAATCTGTGCTCCGGCCTTTTTCAGGTATTTCTTGCCGGACTTGTGAACCTTCCGGACACTGGAAACTTCTTTTTGAATTCGGGAACCTTCTTTTCGAACTCAGGAACCTTCTTGTCGTAATCGGGAGCCATAGTTGTACAGATAACAATGAAGATGGAGACAATAGTCCGAATAATCCAAATAATACTAAATATCAAGTCTCATCTAAAAAATTCAAAGAAATAGTATAAACTATTTCGTGTTTCCTGGTTCGATACCGGCCCTCGGCAACTCAGCGTATGAGTAGCACAGGGATCTGTGCATTAACGTGAGGAGCTGATTGTAGCTGTGGCATTCCACCTCAGATCCCAAAACAATCTCCTTGGTTTTTTATGAGTGTTGTTACCTCAGATAAATATGGGACCATTTCTTTTTTATAATAAAGAAAGAAAGGGAAGAAAAAGGACATGATACACAGAAAAATATAATAAGAAAGAAAGAAAGAAGGATAGAGATCAGGTGAAAGATAACGAGAGGGAGTGAGAGCGCGGGAGCGATAACGCTAATCTGTTTCAATCGAACATAATGAAAAGATGAAAAGAAGGAAAGAAAAAAACACAAGAGTGAGAGAGAGTCAAATTAAGATTATTATACTTTTTACATATTGTAGTATTTCACAGTAGCTCTTAAGTGGATACAGCCAGTGCATTCTAAGCCCCGCCGACATGATAGATAGATGGATGGATAGATATGAACAGATTTAGATCGATCGATAGTTAGGAAACTTATCAATATTATTTTGGTTTTCCATTTCCTTGCAGAACTTTCTTCAGACAACCATTTTTGATTCCAATGTTTGGGGACCAAAAAATATTTCTGAAAATGTCAAAAGTCAAATCGAAAGTGCCAAAAGTTTTCAAAAGTCCTTAACCCCTGCCTCACGGGATTTTCACTCAGCAGTCTCCCCTTCCATCTTGCATCATCTCTGGAGGGTTATCGATTCCGAAGTGACTAGAATCTTCCAGAATTTTCCCCATTGGCTTCTCCCCTCCCCTCCCATTCCCCCTTTGTTTTAGCGTCTTGGATAATTCCACAATATCTTTGGTGAATCAAGTTTGTAAATATTGTAAACATCTTACATGACGAAAGATTATCTTTTGGCCCAAAGACCAAAACAATCAAACAAAATTAAGAACCCTCCTCAATGACCTCCCTCTGTCTGTGGGACATTGGTTTTATCCTTTTTTCAGCTTGTTATGGGCTGTATAGTATCACTAGCAGGACCTGTGGATGTAGCACAGTGTGATAATTCAATTATTTCAACGTTTTATATATTTATATAACAGCACACTAAATAGCTATTGCGAAATAGTTCAATATGTAAAAAGTATAATAATCTTGATTTAACTCTCTCTCACTTGTGTTTTCTTTCTTTCCTTCTTTTCATCTCTTCATTATGTTCGATTGAAACAGATTAGCGTTATCACTACCGCGCGCTCCCTCCCTCTTTCTATCTTTCACCTACTCTCTTTCTTTCTTTCTTTCTTTCTTATTATATTTTTCGGTTATTTCCTATAATCTAACATAAACAAAGGGAACCACACTTGATTGATAAATTGTTTATTTATTTTCCCATTAAACTAACCCTAAACCCTACCCCTACCCCTAACCCTAATCCTAACCCCGTCTTCTTTTTTCCTAGTAGATCAATAAATAAATAAATAATTTATCAGTCAAGAGTTTGTTTATGTTAGACTTATAGGAAATAACCTATTTTTCTGTGTAGCATGTCCTTTTCTTTCTTTTCTTGCTTTATAATAAAAAGGAATGGTCCCTTATTTATCTGAGGTAATAACACTCATGAGAAATAAGGGTTCGGCGGATAAGCAACAGCAGATACTCAGGATTTCTGTTTTTGCATTTCATCTTGGACAATTTGGACGGTCTCATTTTTAATCAGAGGGTGTTGTAAACTGATAACAGTCGTACAATTAAGGAACAAGAGTATCAATATATATATATATTCTTGGGTAATTTTCACCATTAGTTGTCAGAATTCCTAGCAAATAAGGCAATTATAGTAACCTCCCTTGACTTTCACTTTGAACTAAGCCGGTAGCCATTTTGAAAGTGTCCGTGCGAAATAAACAAATCTTAGAAACTTTTTCGAAAACAATACAACTGCATGCTTTAACACAAAAATATCATAAAATGTGTTCTTAATAACAATTGAGTTCATTTCAGATAATTTTATGCTAGGAATTTAGCCAACTGACTTTCACTTTGAAACAAGACGGTAGCCATTTTGAAAGTGTCCGTGCGAAATACACAAATCTTAGAATCGTTTCGAAAACAATACAACTGCATGCTTTAACACAAAAATATCATAAAATGTGTTCTTAATAACATTTAAGTTCATTTCAGATAATTTTATGCTAGGAATTTAGCCAACTGACTTTCACTTTGAAACAAGACGGTAGCCATTTTGAATGTGTCCGTGCGAAATACACAAATCTTAGAATCGTTTCGAAAACAATACAACTGCATGCTTTAACACAAAAATATCATAAAATGTGTTCTTAATAACAATTATGTTCATTTCAGATAATGCGCACGCATAATTTTATGCTAGGAATTTTAACAACTAAAGGTGAAAATTACCGATTCTTGTTGGTATTTGTTTTGTTTTTTATGTCTAAGTTTATTATGGATTTTATGTCCGAGGGATTTTGATATCTTTTTATCTCTGGTCAATTTTAAGTTCCTTACATTGACCGATGAATCATCTCTATCACTTTTGATACCAGTCTTAGTAAAATAACTGTTAGGATTTTTGTGGCCATCCTTAGGGGTTCAAGTCCAGCGGAGATCCTTTTTGTTAAGCAGAGCGCAATCCTTAGTGAAGAATCCTTTGGTTGCTCCTTAGTGTCCCTTGATATTGGGTATGATCCTTTGGTTGTTCCTTTGTGCTCTGGCAGGTCGTTTGTGAAAGAGTGCAAATGGCCGTCTGTCAATATCAGCCGATTAAATAGTTAACCAACCACGTATTCAGGCTGTTGATTGGCTGAGGTTTAAACCAAGTGACCTCGCTTAGTCTATAAATTTAAGTGATAGATTGCAGCATGGATTATATACCACCAAATAGGACACCTCATGTGGTGCAATGGTTAGCACGTTAGATTCGCAGACCATTGTTAGTGAATTCGATTCTCACTGGGTGCCCCATATTTCTGGCCTTGTGCCGCATCTAAGCTACGCTTAGTAAATATATATATACTGTGGCGTTACTTTCGTATTTGCCTGGAGAGTTGTCTGCCAGTTTAGTTTGCTGGTTCCCGCTAGGGGCCTGTTATATTTAAGCGGTGGTTTGAACGTCTCTTTCTCTTTTCCGGTTGTTCGACCCACGAGACACGACTATGGGTTAGACTCTGGTCTACCCCCCTCTTGTTGGGGCTTTGCACCCCCCCACATTACTGTAAGTGATTCATACAGCATGGACTATTCCTAGTCTCATGTCTGTCGCTTTTATGTTTTTCCATTCATGAATGTGTCATTATCTCTACTTTTGTATGTATATTTATGTACACCTCTATGTATTATGTACTCTGTTAATTCTGTGCTGTATATTAAATGTTTTGTCTATCAACCTTTGTCGGAGTTTTATATCTGCAAGTATTATCACTTTGAATCTTACAATACCACCAAATAGGGCACCTCATGTGGTGTAATGGTTAGCAAGCAGGATTTGCAGACCATTGTTTGTGAGTTCGATTCTCACTGGGCGCCCCATACTTCTGGTCTTGTGCCATATCTAAGCTAAGCTTAGTAAATAACTATATACCAGCAAATAATCCAACAATAATCACCAAATATTTCAGTTGATATCAATCAGGGGAATTTGTATTTTGATTGGATTTTTTATTTGACTGAATTTTAGTTTGAATGGCAGATTTTGCCATTTTTAAAATCCAGAAAGGAAAAAGAAAATAATCATTTAGCATTTCCATCTTATTTTCTTTGGAATTTCAAACAATTTGCAAATTGCTCATTTTCTAAATCGAGAAAAAATATTATCGATCTATTTCTCTTTTTTCTTCGTTTTAACTTTCTTTCTTTCTTTCTTTCTTTCTTTCTTTCTATTCACTTATTTATCCCTTTTAACTTCTTTCTTTTCCCTCTTCCTTCCTTTCTTTCTTTCTTTCTTTCTTTTTACTTTCTTTCCTCCTTTCATTCTTTCTTTCTTTTTCTTCTTCTCTTTTTTCTATCTATCTATCTTTCTTTCTTTCTTTTCTTTTCTTTTCACTTATTTATCCCCTTTAAATTCTTTCTTTTCCCTCTTTCTTTTTGTTTTTCAGTTTTCTTTCTTTCTTTCTTTCTTTCTTTCTTTTAACTTCGTTTCCCTTTCTCTCTTTTTTCTTTCTTTCCTTTCCTCCTTTCTTTCTTTCTTTCTTTCTTTCTTTCTTTTCACTTATTTATCCCTTTTAACTTCTTTCTTTTCCCTTTCTCTCTTTTTTCTTTCTTTCCACCTTTCATTCTTTCTTTCTTTTTCTTTCTTTCTTTTTTCCTCTCTTTTTTCTATCTTTCTTCTTTTCTTTCTTCTTCTTTTCTTTCTTTCTTTTTTTCTTTCTTTCTTTTCTTTTCACTTATTTACTCCCTTTAAATTCTTTCTTTTCCCTCTTTCTTTTTGTTTTCCTGTTTTCTTTCTTTCTGTTTTTCTTTCTTGTGTTAACTTATTCAACTTCTTTCTTTCTTCCTTTCTTTCTATTTACTAAGCTCATCTCAGAACAACAAAAGATAAAAAGGCGCGAAATTGCTGTTACGCAACAAACAGATCTATCAACAAAAAGAACAATTGTTTGTTTGTCTGTTTTGTTCTTTTTCTGCTCATCAATCTTTTTTTTCTTCTTCTTTCTTGTAATCGATCCTTAACAAATCAAAAGACACAACCCATTTCTTGTATATTTCGCAGTATTAAAGATATATTTACTCCCCCTTCTCCCCTTCTCCCCTCCCCTTCTCCGTCTCCTCCGCCTTGTCCTCCTCCGCCTTGTCCTCCTCCGCCTTCTTCTTTCGATACAATGCAATGATTGATTTTCGTGGGAAAATATTTCATAATGTTTTTTTATTTTTGCAATAAGAAAGTGAGATAACTCAATGAGCGAAAATATTTTTTTATTGTAAAAGACGACACATAAACTATTTAAGCTTAACTTCGGTTCACCCGGAATGAATGAAGATTGTGTAGCGTCTCGAAATAAGAAAGATTAGTTCTTTGCTTGAAAGAAAAAAAAATGCAATATTCGAAGTCCTAGATGTTTTCATTTTTACTAGGACTCAAAACTTGATCAATGATACATGAGGGAAAATATGGAATCAAATAGGCGAGCACACACACACGCATATTGACGAACACGTGTGTATATTTGTGTGTGAATGTATGTGTGTGTGAGTGTGAGAGTGAGTGTGTGAGTGTGTGTGTGTGTGTAGGGGGGCGCACAATAATACAGTGGTGCCTTGGCTTACGAGTTGAATTCATCCCGTTCATAAGTCAATTTCCTCGTATATCAAATAAGTTTCCACCATTGAAATAAACTGAAATACCATTAATCCGTTCCAGACCCCCCTCCAAAATACACTAAAGTTTTTGTTACGTTTCTTTTTTTATTTCTCTGAATGTTTGAGATGAGGCTTGATGATTAGTATTATCTGCGTTATTCGGACTATTGTCCTCATCATTATTGTTATCTGTACAACGTTTCGGCCGATATGCCCTCCGGCCTTCTTTAGGTATGGTTAGCGGAATGAGAACAGGATAGCCCCGTGGACCAAATAAAGGGTTAGGTTCAAAGTTCCGTGATGGCTCCCGATTACGACAAGAAAGTTCCCGAGTTCGAAAAGAAGATTCCAGAGTCCGAGAAGGTTCCCGAGTCCGGCAAGAAATACCTGAAGAAGGTCGGAGGGCATATCGGCTGAAACGTTGTACAAATAACAAGATGGAGACAATAGTCCGAATAACGCAGATAATACGTTTTTTTTTAATAAGAAAAATAGTACCGTATTGTATAAAAACTTTTATATAAAAAAATGTATAAAAACTATTGTATAAAATAGAATGTAATGAATTATTTACGATAATATGTTTAGATATTTTTTTTTTTATAAACTATATTTTTCTTTGGCTTTATAAATTTGGAAACTTTTTTTTTTAGTGAACTTATTAACATAAGCGTATTTGAAGCTCGGTCGTACCTCAAATTTTAGCAAAAATATCGACCGGGTGAGAGCTCGTAACTCGGAAAAACTCAAAAGTTGAGGCACTAGTCAAGGTACTACTCGTAATTTGGGACACTCGTAAAGGCCAGGTACCACTCGTAAGTTAGGGCACTCGTATGTCAAGGTAGCACAGTCTACTCATTCTGGAGTTTATAAAATTAAATAAAAGCCAGGATATTCCGCTTTATTTACCCCTTGCACCAGATTACATTCAAGAGGTAAACAGTTTTTTTTTATTACCAGCTCGGTAACACACGGGAATTCTCAGTTTACAGTAAAGTCAGCGAAAAGGAAACTCATTACCCCTCGCCCCCACTTACATCTGACTAAAATTTACTGTAGAAGAAAAACAGCTCAATTCGAGACCCCCCTCAAAAAACAAAACAAAAAAAAACCCAGAAAAAACAAAAAAACAAAAACAACAAACAAAAAACCCCACAGGAGCTGACAATAAATATACAAGAATATAAGAAACAATAACCCCCCCCCCCAAAAAAAAAACAAAGCAGAAGAAAGGAAATGTTACAGGTATGGCAG
>CM042159.1:8828148-8875648 GCA_023376005.1 Doryteuthis pealeii
CAAGAACACAAGAACACTGGGATCAAGTTGCAGGAAATGAAAAAAGAATCAAAGAGGAAAGGGAAAGACTAAAGAGAAGAAGAAGAGACAGAAAGAAAGAAAGAAAGAAAAAAAAGAGAGAAAGAAAGGAGGAAAGAAAGAAAGAAGGGAATAAACACAGAAAGGATGAAAGAAAGAAAGAAAGAAAGAAGGAAAGAAAAAAGAAAGGAAGTAAGAAGGAAAGAAAGGGGGGAAAAGGTGGAAAGAAAGACAGAAAATATGAAAGAAAGAGAGAAAGAAGGAAAGAAAGAAGGAAAGAAAGAAGGAAAGGAAGAAACAAAAAAACAAACACAAATAAACAAACAAAAGAGAAAAACAAAATGGAGAATTGAAAGAATGAGAGAGGGAAACAATGAAACGAAGAAATGGAAAAGTGCTTATTTAGAAGAGAGAGAGAGAGAGAGAGAGAGAGAGAGAGAGAGAGAGAGAGAGAGAGAGAGAGAGAGAGAGAGAGAGAGATAAGATAATAAAAATGCCAATAGAAGACAAAGAAAGAAAGAAAGAAGGAAAACATAAAAGAAAAATATAAAATGCAAGAGAGAGAGACAGACAGACAGACAGACAGACAAGAGAAAAATCAACACTGAAAATTAAAATCCAATTTAATTTCAACTCGCCTTCCAGATTCTTCTAATCCAAATGAGACTTTTTTTTTTTATCGAAAACAAATTTAAATTAAAAAAAAGCATCATAAAAAAAGAAAAAAACAACATTAATCGAATCCAAAATATTTACTTTGTTAATGTAATAAAATGAATAAAGGTAAACGACTAATCAACAGGTATCAATTAAAAAAAAAAAAAAAACAGACACTACTCTGACCCGGAGTGGTAATACATGTTAGGGTTCCATTTTTTTAGCTTAAATAGAAGAAAATAAGTTTGAAAAAAATACGTTTGAAAAAAAATTGAGTTAAAAAAAATTTGAGTACCCTTCAAGAATCAATAAAATAAAACGTCATTCAACCACCCAAACTAACAATTTGTCAACTTTAAACCGCTCACAGCGGCTCTCCGACCACTGTGGTCCTACTGTAAGCAAAGTACACCAACTGATGGTTAGTTCATTATAACTGAGCAGAAGGCTTCGGATTACAATAACAATAGGATTTTATTTGCTTAGAATGAGTTCTAAGGTGAATAAACGTAAACGACTAATCCGCAGGTATCAATTAACTTTGTATAATTAAATTTGGCCCCCCCCAAAAAAAACCCCCCAAAAAACCCAGACACCGTCGATATTGAATTGCTGAATGTATCTCATTATCTTATAATGGAAATTCGGTGTCCGTCAGTAATTGAAATTACGTCATTGCTTACGTCACAATACCCTCAGGAATATCGTCGAAATCATTAATACATAGAATACATTTTATTTATTAATGATGTCTATGAAAATCTGAGTTAGATTTGCCTCAAAACGGTCCATATTATCAGTGCGTTTAACATCCTGTAATGTGTCTTATATATCACTTAGGAATAAAGGTTTACATAATGTATGCTGTGGTTAATTTGCATACTGGTTTTAACAAAATCAGGTTTAATAAATAATTACATGGTATCATTGATCTCTAATGTCATTGTTTCATTCTCCAACGTATTAAAATCAATCCTATGAATGATTTTTATATAGAAACCAATTAAATATAATTAAAATAAGTGTGTAATCTTTTTATATGCGTTTTTATTCATTTTGTTAGTCTTTCTGATTTGATATATTTAATTACATTAAAACTTAAATACTTATGCCCGGGGGTGCATATTCTTGCTCGTATCTGTAATGTTTAAATAGCCATATCAGTTGGGCTTAGAAAACGCCGACTATATCTTCTGCAGAGGGGTAATACCCCCACCTTCCTTAAAAAAGATGTATCCTGGATATGACACTAAACTGCATCTGATGGTGAGGCTCCCATTCTGGAGATCTGGAGAGTGTGGTGTATACTTCATTGCCATTACCCGCAGGTCCACCCTGACCCGGAGTGGTAGTACCTGTTAGGGTTTGAATAGATTTGTTTAATTATTAATTGTATTCGATAGAACCGTGTACAGCACCCCCAAATACTTAGGAAACAATTACATAAAAAATGTAATTATGAAATTAAAATCAACGCGATTCCCTAACCTTTTGGCATAAGATAACCTTAGACGAGTTAACATTCCGTTAAAATCAATTCTATCAATTATGTAATGACTAAAATGAATGAACACTTTTAAATACTTGTCTAATAAATTCTATTCGTGATATAATGACTTAAATGAATGAACACCGACCTGTCGGTGGGGCTGTAGAATACGTCGACTGCAGCTCTATAGAGGGGTAAGACTCCCCCCAACAAATGGGGCCGACTGTTGGCCGTGGTTGGCGACCCATGATTATAAAGGACACAATCCTTGTGATTGAGCAATCCATGACATGCAACACTCCATTTTGGTCCCTACTTAGGCTAGACGTTATTGGTTGTTGGGTTGATGTAATTGTACTATTAATGCCAAGTTAGAATCCCTTGGTGTTGACTTCTTTTGGATATATATATATATATATATATATATTTACCAACCCCTCCACACGAGCAGGATGTGACACAAGGTCAATTTCTTAAGTGAGTTCAACAGGTTTGAATTTAGAGTTTTCCTTCTCCTAGACCTGTTGCCTGACCAAGGATAAAGAGCTCAGTCTGCCCTACCATTTATCCATAGCTGGAGGAAGTAGGATCCATACCTTTCCCAAGGGTATTAGCGTTAAGTGAAATGCAATTACCACATCTAGGATTTGAACTCGGGGCGACGAGTCCATTTCCATGACTTTAACCATTACACCACGCGCTTCCTACACTTCTTTTGGATATAAGGCGTGTGCTGGATCCTCGCCTATACTTATAGACTATGCCAGAACTATGTGATCTAACTCTTGGCCAATCACTGGCAGTACTCTGAGGCTGATACAATACTTAACCGACCCTACTGGTCATAATTACTGTGACATTCATGGACGATGGACATAGGATTAAATCACTGGCCTTTACCAATACGCAGGATAGGACTTATACGCTTACCAAAGGATTCCATAACTCAGGACTTACTTTCTTTAAGCCCTTTTCAACTGACCAAGGATGGCATTTAAAAACTTAACACTTGGTACCAAATTTTCCAATTCACTGACTCATCTCTCACCCCCCACGACAGTCTTACAAATTGTTGTTGTCATTTCCAATTTGTCACATGTTTTACAAGAGCGAGTCTGGATGGTTGGCATTTTTTGTGGTACCCAGGCGCGTTCTCCAAGTTCACGGTAATCTTTGTTTAAATAAAGAGAAAAGATTTACCACATTTTTGTGGGTTTTTGTCACTTAGACTATTGTGGTTAAAACGGTGTCGTTAGGTGCGCGGTGGGTGAGGGTGGATGAAAGGTAAACAAAAATTGATGAAAAAAAAATGAATAAAGAGGAAGATTTGTAATTTATCATCATCATCTTTGCAGATTTATTGGTAGAGAAATTTTGTCGATTTTTATTATGAAATTGTTTCTTCAATCGTCTGAAGAAAAAATGAAGAAAAATGCAAGAATTCCTGTTATTGTAAACAGAAAGGAATTTTTTTTAAATTAAAGAAAAAAAGAAGCAAAAACAAAACAAAAACAAAAAACAAAACAAAAAACAAAACAAAAAAAAACAGATGGAAAATCAAAATATCTACCAATTAGAAATCTTCAATGTGTTGCATAGCCTCTCTATTATTACACTTATTATCCCCCCCTCTCTCTCTCTCTCTCTTTCTTTTCTCTCTCTCTATCCCCTCTCTCTATCTCTCTCTCCCTCTCAGTCTCTTTTTCAATCTCCCTCTCTCTTTCTCTCTCTCCTCCCCTCTCTCTCTCTCTGACTAGTCTTGCATATATTACTGATGTAGTTAGTTTTATTCTTTCTGAGTGCTCTAAATTCGTTTCCTTTTGCAAAACTAAAATAAATTCAGTAAATATCATTCTCTCTCTCTCTCTCTCTCTCTCTCTCTCTCTCTCTCTCTCTCTCTCTCTCTCTCTCTCTGATTGGTTTATATCCAACAATTAAAGTTTGATGGGTGGAAGTACGTTCCCATCACTGATACTTGAAAAAATACTTAGCATAGAAAGAACAGAATTAGATATGAACAGATTGATACATCTGTTCATATCTAATTCTGTTCTTTTCTTTCTTTCTTTCTTTCTTTCTTTCTTTCTCAATATATTCATATTGGGCTACATATCTATCTATTTCAATTCTGTTTCTTTCTTCCCTTCTTTTTCAGTATTTTCATATCTATCTATCTATCTATCTATTGTTTCTTTGTAACCAATGAATCGATTAAGATACTAATAGACTGACAATGAGAACACACACACATACAGAGAGAGAGAGAGAGAGAGAGAGAGAGAGAGAGAGAGAGAGAGAGAGAGAGAGAGAGAGAGATTGTAAATCGATTGAAATTTAGGCAAAGATGTTTTGTAAAATAAGCAGCTCTCATAGCAAAAGATGCAGGTGGTTGGTGATGCTGGATGATGCTGGGTGATGCTGCCCCCCCCCCCCTTCAACATAATAATGCGCCCATACAAAATACGTGTTCCGATTTCGAGAGAAGAATGATGCAATAATTTGAAAATTGCCATTCATCACCATTTTCAATTGGCTCGTCTCTCTCTCAATTCGCTAGGTGGCGCTGCCTATTGTCAGCGATATTTAACACTTTCAAGAGATTTTCTTATTTCTCTTGGCATTTATCTATGTTTAGCGCCCATTACCGCCGCATTTCGGTCCGATGAAAACGACCAGCTGAAAGAGAATGGTTCCATAAATGGAATTTCTGATCGAAAATGCCAAAAAATAAAAAAAAATAAAAATAAAAAAGATAAAAAATAGAATAAATAAAAAAGATAATAGAAAATAAAACAAATAAAAAATAAAAACGATAAAAATAAAAACATAAAAAAAATAAAATAGAAAATAAACAAATAAAAAATAAAAAAGATTAAAAAAAAAAAATATAAAGAATAAAACAATAGAATACATTTTTAAAAAATAGAAAAGATAAAAAACAAAAAACAAAAACAATATCAATTTTTCTCAATAAGTAAAGTAAATTTGGCGGAGTGTCCTATTGTCGGTATCAGCCGAACAGCGAGGGAGTCTATTCCCCTTTTGCTAACGCTAGAACAGGGAGATAGATATTGCTGATGTGGTGCGCCACACCTTCCGATAACTCCCACTTTACCGCGCAGATTGGATTACCCAATCTGTGCTACTCATGTGCTCAGTTGGCGGGAACTGGTATTGAACCAGGAAGCTTGTGATTTTGTTTTAATCAGTGAAAATCGGTCTGTCGATATTATTAAGAAAAAGTCCGCAGAAAAAAAGTATTTCTTTTTCAATCCAAAGAAATCTGCCGTTTGGTGTCGTGAGAGATGGATGAATGGGCATCCTACCGGGCATCAGCTGATTTGAGATTCTTGGTAAATTTCATCGTATTGTATTACGGTCAAATCAAAGTACCGGTTCCCGCTAGATCCCGGAAGTTAAACACGATGTGCCAGTTCAATACTTAATTGAGTAACTACTTAAGCAACAGCAGGTGTTGTAAACTGCTTGAATCCTTTTTTAAACAAAATAGATTTTATTAGGCATTAAATAACCCGTAGAGAGTTGTTATGTCGTAAAACAAAAACAACAAATCAACGAACATCACGCATTGTAAATTTATCACCGGTAAATTGATTGTATCAGATTAATTGTTCTTATAATATAGAGTTTCTCTTACCCTAAACCAGAGTTTTTCAACCTATTTCATCTCACGGCACAGTGAGCTGGACAATAAATTGATCGAGGTACACCATCAGTATATAAGCATATAATTATTTTATCATTTAGATTTTAAAAGAAAAGGAATAGTGAAAATGTGCTACAAGTGTAGCATAATTAAAACAATAAAATAATTAATTAAAACAAAAATATTAAATTAAAACAAAAATATTAAAGTAATAGAATTAAAATATAAGAGGATGATCAACCGTCCTCAACACTCACGCACCAACACGGAAGCTTCACGGTACACTAGTGAGCCGTGGTACACCGGTTGAAAAACTATGCCATAAGTCTTTAGTCCTGTTAATTAAATTCTTTAAAAAAATGATTAAATTCTGAATTTAGACACAAATAAATTACCTGCAATGAATTTATGATTTGATGAACTTAAACCTGATGTTTCAAGTTGTAAAATTAATTTTTTTTAGCTTTAAAAATACACTGATCTTATTAAAGATTCTATTTTGTTTTGATAATTGTGTTTTTGGCACAATAATAAAAATAACTGCATTTACCGTTATTTCTTGATACTGAAGAAGAAGAAGAAGAAGAAGAAGAAGAAGAAGAAGAAGAAGAAGAAGAAAAGAAGAAGACAATCGAAAAAAGAAGAAAAAGAAGAAGAGGGTATCGAAAAAAAGAAGAAGAAGAAGAAGAAGAAGAAGAAGAAGAAGACAATCGAAAGAAGAAGAAGAAGAAGAAGAAAGAAGAAGAAGAAGAAGAAGAAGAAGAAGAAGTAGAAGAAGAAAACAGAAAACAGAAAACAGAAGACAATGGTTTATTTTCACACATTACACAATATAAACAATGTCACACAAAACTAAAAACGTAATGCTGGTTGTTGTAATAATGTGTGGAGAACGATAACTAATTAGGACTATATAAAAATATCTGAGGTAGGGTTATCGTCCTTGTTCTACGAGCCTCGCTATCAACCAACCAATCACAGGCCGGCATTCTTTAGCGGCAAAACCAAAGAGACAAATTCTTTCCTTTTCTGATCGAGCCTCCCCGGAGACAGACGTACAACAAGGCGTCTCCTATATTCTTCCAAGCGACCAGATAGCCGTAGCGAGGGACTCCAATAATTCACCCTACCTCAGGAACTCAGTTAAGTGGACTGTATTTATATAATCATTCCTGCAGACAAAACCTTAGTTTGCAATAATTTATGTTCTTTATGTATGATAATACAAGTTATCGGAAATTTGATAGAGAATTATCTTCCCCTGCCGCTAGAGGGTGAATCGCCAACAGAAGGTTGGCGCCAAATCCAAACCCCACACTTATCAAGGAGCAGTTACCGAGGAATTCTACGTTGTGTTTTTCTTTTTTTTCTTTTAACTCCTGTCTGTCAACACTCGTGACCTGAATCACCACAACTGAGCCTATTCTAGTAGTGACCACAACAGTTTTTTTTTTTACATAGTTTGAAATTATTATTTCTGGATACTTATTTTGTTAGTCATTTTAAGATTCTATATAAATTTATCGTATCAGATTAATTGCTCTTATAATATAGGACTTCCCTAACCCTAGACTTATTTCCATTCTTATCAAATTCTTAAAAGCAATGAGTATATTCTGAATTTAGCCCTAAATAATTTTTTGACGATATATTTACCATAAAAGGAATTTACAATGCTGGAATATTTGGCATATAAGGTGTGCTCTTATTCCCCACCTGGATTTATACACTAGCCAAGGTCACGTGATTGACTCGTGTAGCCAATCACTAAACATACTGCGTGACTGATAGAATATTTAAACACCCCACATTGGTCATAATTACAAATGCACTCTTTGAGGACGGGCATAGGATTGCCGGATCTTTACCAATACTCAGGAAGGACTTATACAATTACCAGAGTAACCAAAGATTCATTATCAAAGGACTCTTTACCAAGAACTGAGAACTCTTTACCAGAGGAACCAAAGGATTCATTATCAAAGGACTCTTTACAAGAACTGAGAACTCTTTACCAGAGTAACCAAAGGATTCATTACCGAGGGACTCTTTATCAAGGATCCAATTCCATTGGATAAGCACTTCTGCTTTAAGGCCAAAGAATGGCCCTTAAAAACATTAACAACCAGACGATGGATTTGCCGACAATGAATTTACCACTATGGATTTATTGGACATGCAAATTTGGTGGCGTTGCATGCTTTCTTGCTTAATTCATACAGGGGTCACAGCTATTTGGGGACAGGACCTTGTATCGGATTTTTCTTATGGAGTGTCTTACCAAAGTTTCCCATTCACAGTTGTTTACAAATATCCAAGGATTTCTTTGAGAGAAACTACAACTCACTTCCGGACTTCATATTTCTCTTTTTATCTTTCTCTCATAAGATTCTGTTTAAGGTTCTTAAGGTTCTGCGAATATGAAAAATCCCTCAATTTAAAACCCAATTTCTAGTATCATCTTCGAAGTTGTCCTCTTCGACACTTAAATAGTGATCCTTAAAGTTTTGGAAGATTCCATGCATTGCTGGAAGTCTTTGTTAGTCGAGAACTTTCTGTGATTTTGATTTTAACTCTCAAGACAGGAGAGTCAACAATTCTGTAAGTAGAAGGAAAGGAAATGATTGTCACGGAATTTAGGCATTTAGAATTTATAGTAAATGAAACTCTCATCGCACAAAATATATGAATGGCTTACAGTTCAGTTCAAGACACGAACGCCAAGGGTACTTACTTAAAAAAAAAGAAAAAAAGAAAGAAAAAAAAAGAAAGAAAAAAAAAGAAAGACAAAAAGTAAAGAAAAAGAAAAAAAAAAAAGAAAGAAAAAAGAAAGAAAGAAAAAATGAAAGAAAAAAAAAGAAAAAAGTGGGGTGCTGTTTCCACGACTTGTTCAGGACTGCACGCATCATTCTTGTGCAGCTCCCATCTAGCTTATTCTCAAGGCGCTTTGTTGGGGTCCAGATAGTGCAGCCGTACAGCAGTACTGATATAACCACAGTCTGGAAGAATTGTCGCTTTAGCTTATCAGTGAGATCGGATTTCCATATTACTGATAATTTGTTTGTGGCCGCCCATGTCTTTCCTATACGTGTGTTGGTATAATCGCTGCAAATCAAGGTTCCACAAAGTACCAACTAAAAGGGTTCACATATTTTTGCATTTATCAGATTTTCAGTTTTGCGCATTTGTCGTTTGGGAATTGTTATTGTATCGTTAGTTCTCTATTAGTGTTGTATGCAACATTCTTTCTCTCCGAAAATTGGAATGTCCTAGGTATGAATTTAAACTGTATCTTGTGGTGATGTTCCAATTCTGGGGCTTCGGGGAGTGTTAAAATCTTATGGGCCATCCTGTAGGCTTTAAGCAAGAGTGCTTGTCCAGTGGAATTGGATCCTTGGTAATCCTCTGATAATGAATCCTTTGGTTCTTCTGGTAAAGAGTCCTCAGTTCCTTGTCAATGTCAAGTTCCTCCTCAATGATTACAAGTGAACTGTGGCAAGTATCAGTGTTTAAGTAGTGAATCAGCCAGCGCATTATGGTTGTTGATTGGCCGGAGGAGAGTAAGCCACCTGACCTCGGCTAGTCTATAAATTCAGGGTGGGAATTGGAGCACACCTTATATCAGAAATACTCCAACAGAGTGTACTCCATTCATTGCTATCACTTCCCAGGTCAACTCTGACTTGGAGTGGTAAGACCTATTAAGTGTCTCATCTATGTGTTAAATAGATGAAAAAAATGAGTTTAAGAATATGTTAAAGAAACGAGTTTTAAAAAAATTGAAAATCCAATAAGAAGGAATAACACAAAACGTCTTTGGTATAAGATAACCCAAGCGTTGACATGTCGTAAAACCAACCAACCAACCAACCAACCAACCAAATTAACTGAAATTTGGAATGAAAATTATAATTGATAAATGAAATTTAAAATTAATTAAAATAATGGTAATTTCTGAATCATTGAAAAATACAGATGATTGACGGAATTATGGCTGCTTTCTATGTAAAAGAAATTCACCTAATCAGGAAATTTGTCAAATTTTGAATTAATTGATTTTTTATATAAGTAGATGTGAGGGTCCTATCGACTATATAAATACAATGACAAAATGATCCCTGACTTTTTGTCATTTCCGTGGTACACGAGTTAATTTTAAAGATTTTTTCCCTCTTCCTTAAGGAATATTATTGTAATTCGACTACTAATACAAGTACCCCTATTCTAGTTTTGGATTTTTACGAAATTATTAGGCAACCCCCTCCTCCCCCAAGCCTAGGAATAATATTGATAAATAAATGTTCCCAAGAAAGTTGCACAGATAATAAAACAGTATATAGTCAGAAATCAAAGGGTAGATAACTCATGTACACATGTTTATAGAAATGACACAAAGTCAGGGATCATTTTGATATTGTATTTATGTAGTAGACTAGTCCCCCATGTTTAATTCCATAAAAATCAATTAATTTTATGTTTGACAAATTCACTAAATAGAGGAAGTTCTTTCTGAATATTCTATTCAGAACTTCCTCTACTCTAACTAAAATTATTTGTGATTTTTATTTTAATTAATTTAAAAAAACAAACAAATGTCTTTAAAGAAAGTCGCCCTTTATTAAATACGTAAATATGTGGGCGTATGTTCATTTACCAACCCCTCCACACGAGCAGGATGTGACACAAAGTCAATTTTTTAAGCGGAGTTCAACAGGTTTTGAATTCAGAGTTTTCCTTCTCCTAGACCGGTTGCCTAACCAAGGTTGAATAATCCAGTCTGTCCTACTATTTACCCATAGCTGGAAGGAGAGTAGGATTCATACCTTTCCCAAGGGTATTTGCGCTAAGTGAAATGCAATTACCACATCCAGGATTTGAACTCTGGGCGACGAGTCCATTTCCCATGACTTTAACCATTACACCACGCGCTTCCATATATGTGTGGGTATGTGCGTACGTGCGTGTGTATGTCTGTATGTGTATGTGAACGCGCGCGCGTGTGTGTGTAAAAACACCTATAGTATTTCGTTTCGATTTTCATTCCCCTTGTTCAGCTTGTCTTGTCAGGGCATGAATTCCCTTCTTCGAATTGGCCAGTTCAGAAATTGGTCTGTGCTGTTGGTATCACGTAACTCTAACCAATCTGTCTCATGTTACTTGTAGAAGAGAGGCCGGCCAAGAGTTTCGCATTACCTCTGTAACAGTATCATGGGAACTATTTCCCAACGCACATTGATGTGCGTAAACTTTCTTTTTAAGCGTAGTAATACTTTGAAACACTGTAAAAATAATGAGATGTGGAAAAACCCAAAATTTGACTTATACGTTATGTAATAGTGGAAATTAACTAGAATTTGGGATGACGTGTGAAAGGCGGAACTGTTGGCTTCTGATTGGTCTAGGAATGTAAAAAGTGACAATATGATAAAAAGGGATTGGGGCTTGCCATAAGGGCAATAGTATTGGAGCAATCATATAGGTATAAAAAAAGGGAAGCTCAATAAAAATCCAGTGCATACATAATAAAAATTATGCAAACAAAAGATATTAAAACATATGCATCATGAAAAACAAAGAAATTAGAATCACAATGTTCCCATAAAGTAAAAGTAAAGTCGTCGGGGCGGCCTAAAGTCGGTATCAGCCAGTCAGCGAGGGAGTCTATCCCCTTTTCAATAGCTCTAGACCAAGGAGATTGTTTTAACATCTGAGGTGGAGTGAAACACCTACCATCAGCTCCTTACTTTACCGCACAGATCCCTGTGCTACTCATACGCTGAGTTGGCGGGGACCGGTATCGAACTAGGAACCTTGTGGTTTCTAGCCGAACGCTCTACCGACTGAGCTAACCGGCCCCGTACTAGTAATACTGGTGACCGATTCCCTGTCGAAGCAGAAATCCATCTGTTTATATCAATCCCAGAAACATTTCGCTATGCAAAACACAAATCATTTGCCTAAGCAACTCAGGCCACAAACCTCAAACCATGTGGATGTTCTCAATGTAAAATAATGACATGTGGAAAAATCCAAGATTTTAGTTATACGTTATGTAATAGTGGAAATTAACTAGGATTTGGGATGACGTGTGAAAGGCTGAACTGTTGACTTTTGATGAGTGCCAAAAAGGGCGAATAGTGAAGGAGATAGGGAGAGGGGAGAGTCTGTTGGACGCACTTGGAGAATCTGGGTGAGAGTTTAGAGGAGACGCATCGCAATGGTGGTGCGTCCGTTCGATGCCTTTTACTCGGGATAAAGTAAAAGAGCTCTAAAAAAAACAAAAGAAAAAAAACGTCTTGTGTTCGTTATTAAAAACTATCACTAGCAAAAGAATAGGCATCCAAGAAATCCCAAGAGGTTCTAGATCCGAAGAACAGAGAGAAGCCAATCCAAAAATAAATGGAGAATACCAGCAATTCCGGTCCAGAATAGCAAATACCACAAATCCAGACAAGTACAGAAACTAAATACCCCTTTACTTATGCGCCTTGTCATATATCGAAATTTAATGGCCTATAGGGCCGGGGTAGCTTAGTCGGTAGAGCGTTCGGCTAGAAACCACAAGGTTACTAGTTCGATACCGGCCCTCGCCAACTCAGCGTATGAGTAGCACAGGGATCTGTGCGGTAAAGTAAGGAGCTGATGGTAGGTGTGGCGCTCCACCTCAGACGCTAAAATAATCCCCTTGGTCTAGCGCAAGAGAAAGGGGATAGACTCCCTCGCTGATTGGCTGATACCGACTCTAGGCCACCCCGACGACTTTACTTACTATTTAGCTCAGTTGGTAGAGCGTCCGACTTGGAATCACAAGGTTCCGGATTCGATACGGGCCCTCGACAACCCAGCCTTTGAGTAGCACAGGGATCTGTGCAGATAAGTGAGGAGCTGATGGTTGGTGTGGCTTTCAGACGTAAGAACAATCTTCTTGGTCTAGTACTAGTGAAAAGGAGATAGACTCCCTCTATATCTAGCTGATACCGACTTTAGGCCGCCCCGACGACTTACTCTTGCACGATTAGTCAACTTACCAGATAACTCACCGACTCGGTACAAACGTCAATATTTCTTGGAAATCTAAAACAATGACCGGTTGTCTCTTTCTTCATTGTTATCTGTACAACGTTTCGGCCGATATGCCCTCCGGCCTTCTTCAGGTATTTCTTGTCGGACTCGAGAACCTTCTCGGACTCCCGAGTCCGAAAAGAAGGTTCCCGAGTCTGGGAAGGTTCCCGAGTCCGAAAAGAAGGTTCCCGAGTCCGAGAAGGTTCCCGAGTCCGACAAGAAATACCTGAAGAAGGCCGGAGGGTATATCGACCGAAACGTTGTACAGTTAACAATGAAGATGAGGACAATAGTCCAAATGACGCAGATAATACTAATCCTCAAAGCCTCATCTCAAACATTCAGAGAAAAACCGAGTACATTTTAGCATTGGCAAGTCAGGAGACGCTTTACCTAAAGACATTACTTAAACTTATAAACTCTGCGTGGGAGTGTGGATTAAAGCCAGCCAATCAACAGTTCGAATACGTGGTTAGTTAACTATTTAATAACCGGTCTTGAAGCCCGTTCATTTGAACATATTCGACATTGACGAACAGACCTGTAACCAAGGAATTTGCTTAACACTAAGGGACAGAGGAACAACCAAATGTGTCTTCACTAAGGACCAGCCTCTGCTTAACACAAGGGATCTCCACTGTAAAGTGCTCTTTCTTGACTGCCAATCACTGGCAACCCCATTCCTTATGTCATTGATACTTGGATGGCTTGCTTACTTATGAAACATTGTTTCTATTCAATTAACAACAACAACAGCAACAACAACAACAACTAGATTCTACACCCCCCCCCACCACCACGCCCAGAAATACCCGGAAGGAGCTAGCGTAGTACTACAACGGTATACAAAGTCACGCGAAAGTCAAAACATTTTTTTTTTTTTTCGGAACAAAGTCAGAACATTTTTCAGAACCACAAAACTGGATTCCTTTCTCTACATTCAACGAGTTATATTCGTCATATTCCAAAGCATTCCGTTTTTCCCAGTAGCACACACGTTCACACATACATACACGTTCACACATGCATACACGCACAGTCACATACACACATACACTCACACAAATATACGCACACTTCGTCACACGCCTCAGAAATATAAAGTCACAGTGCTTTATGCATATATATATATATATATAATATATATATATATGTGTGTGTGTGTGTTTGTGTGTGTGTGTGTTTATGTATGCGTGTATAAATAAATATATATACATAAATATAAATAAATATATACATACATACATATATATATATACATACGTACACACACACACAAACACACACATACACACATATATATATATGTACACATTCACACGCACACTCGTATGCACACACGTACACTCATACTCACATATACGCACAGTCTCACACCACAGAGATATGAAATCACGGTGTTTTATGCATATATATATATATATATATATATATATATATATATATATATATATAATATCAAAAATCAGAAGAGAAGCTGTTTAATTTCTATTTATTTTATTTCATTTGTTTATTTTGTTATTTGTTTTGTTATTTGTTGTTGTTTTTTTTTTTGAACTGACAACAAAATTCGTCAAATTGTATATATATATATATATATATATATATATATATATATATATATGTGTGTGTGTGTGTGTGTGTATCTAAGTATACACTCACACGCACACGCGTATACACTCACATGCACTACACTTATACACACACGCACACATACATGCACAAACATACTAAACAGAATGTATTTATGCCATGATGTTTTTCCTACAAAAGTCACGCATTGATTTTTTTCAGAATCTTTTTCGCGCCATTTTCTGAGATTCGTGACAATTTGACGATTTTTGTTGTCAGTTCAAAAAAAAAAAAAAAACAACAAATAACAAAACAAATAACAAAATAAACAAATAAAATAAAATAAATAGAAATTAAACAGCTTCTCTTCTGATTTATTGATTCGACATTGTCAGCCCCCCCCCTGCTACCACCATCACCCCCCCCCAAACAAACCAAAAAAAAACAAAACCAAATCAATCAAAGTCAATTGTTGATTCCATTGTTATGAACACCGTTTCAGATGAAAATGTCTTCCCAACAATACATTTGTCCTCATTCAACACTTTTCAGTTCATTCCAATAAGACGACATAACACCTATCATTGGTTAAGCAGCGTTGTATTCGGTCTCTACAAATTGGGTAACCATTCGTATGGGCCGGGATAGCTCAGTCGGTAGAGCGTTCGGCTAGAAACCACATGGTTTCTTATTCGATTCCGGTCCTCGCCAACTCAGCGTATAAGTAGCACAGGGATCTGTGCGGTAAAGTAAGGAGCTGATGGTAGGTGTGGCGCTCCACCTCAGATGCCAAAATAACTATCTCCTTGGTCTAGCGCTATTGAAAAGGGGATAGACTCCCTCGCTGATTGGCTGATACCGGATTTAGGCCGTCCCGACGACTTTACTTTACTTTAAATCTATTAAAAAAAGTAATACTCCTGTTCTTTAAAAGTACAACCGTTATCATCTTGCAAAACACTCTGGTTTAAAAATGAGGCCGTCCAAATCGTTCTAGATGATATGCAAAATGTAAATCCTGATTATCTGGTGTTGCTTATCCGCCGAATACTTATTTCTTTTGAGAGGCGTCACTTCAGCTAAATAATGTACAATTCAGTTTTTATCATAAAGAAAGGGGAGAACAAATATAAGAAAGAAAGTAGGGGAGAGAGAGAGAGAGAGAGAGAGAGAAAGGGGGGAGAAAGAGAGGGTCAGCGTGTGGAAGTAATAACGCTAATCTGCTTCAACCGAACATAAAGAAAAGATGGAAAGAAAGAAAGAAAGAAAAAAGAGAGAGAGTTAAATCAAGATTATTATACTTTTTACATACTGAACTATAGCAATAGCTCTTAAGTAAATATAGCAAATGTTGTAATAATTAAATAATCATATTGTGGTATATCCACAGGCCCTGCAAGTAAAAATGAACAAAATAACCCGAAGAAGCAGATCAGCAGATACCCATCATCATGATGGTGCACTGACAGCATTGATTTCAATGACTTTCTCTCTCTCTCTCTCTCTCTCTCTCTCTCTCTCTCTTCTCTCTCTCTCTCTCTTACTCTTCAACCATCCCTATCGATCATCGTCCCTAGCAGGTCTTCAGAACGGCATCCAGATTCCGCACAGAGCTTATTGATATAGGTTTTTGCTGGTCGGCCTACACTGGTGTGTTCATATGTAGGCGTACACAGTAGAACTCAACCATCTTTTACTATGTGATACTCCTAATCGAACTCTATCAGAAAATCATATTAGTTTGGCACTTTATTTGTACACGAAATTTGCCATTTTTGCCCACTCTCAGGGGGATTATCAGACCTCAAAAGTCACCTAAAACTCTGAATTGAGCACTTTTTTCACCATCAGTAAATTCAAGGCATTAGAATCCATGGTAAAAAACAATAAAATCGATAACGTACATTTTCATCAAAATACGTAGACTTATTATGGCTGAAAAATGGCATTTGGGGGGCACCTTTGAAGTCGTCCTTAATTCTTGCGTGTCTTATTTGTCTTACATGGATGGTTCGTGTGATAGGAGGCATCTAGACGTAAAGCTGCTTTTTGTGGGTTGTTGTTTCCAAGATTTGTTCAAGATCCCACGTAGCATATTTGTGTAGTTCTTATGCAACTTTTTATCAAAGCGTTTTGTTAGAGACCAAGTGTTGAAGCCATACAGTAGGACTAACACTGTTACAGTTTGGAAGAATTTTCACTTTATCATATGATAGATATTTTGTCAATGGCAGTCGATTCCACCAATATTAAAGAGTGTCGCAAATGAGTCAAATCAAACTTTCTTTTCATACTGTCGGTGGGGCTTAGAATAGTCTGATTGTATCCCCCGGGTGTCCTGAGTATGACACTAAACTGCATCAAATTGTGAGGTCCCAGTTCAGGAGTTATGGCGAGTGTGGAGTACCCTTCATTGCAATTACTCCCAGGTTCACTCTGACCTGGAGTGGTAGTACCGATTAGGGTCCTATCAATAGATCTACTAGATTACGTGTACAAATTATTTGAACTAGCAAATTAAAAAAAACGACCTCCGGGCGATGTAAAGATAGATTTTTCAAACATATTGCCTGAGGGGTGTGAGTAAAAAATTCAATGTCTGCGAGTTTGTACCCTAAGTAAGTAAAATCATCAAATTCATAAAAGGATTAAAAAATAAAACAATTTGAAATGTAAACTTTAAATATGTATTAAAATAAAACAAACTATATATAGATATATAATACCAGTCATATATTTATTAAAACTTGTTTTAAAAAACAATGAGGACTGTCTAATTTTTCATGTTCAAATTTTGAGTGTATTTATTCTATGTTATGACGATTTTGGGTAATGTGACGTAGGCAGTGACGTAGCTTTTGTTACAGACAAAAACAGGAAGCGAATAACCATTATTAATAGATAATGTACATTCATTGCTGATCAATTTACAATAGATTCATACAGTAGTAAACAATTGGCTCAGGGGTTCAAACGAATTAGTTGTTGTTGTATTGATGGAACTTTCATTTGGGAGAGCTTTATTTAAAATAGCTGCACATGCTGTTTTGTCATTGTCCTTAGAGCCATCTGTAAAGATGTAGACGTGGTTGGGGTAGCGTTCTAGAATATTGTGGAATTTATCTTGATAAGTGCTATGATGGGTTTTTGTTCATGGGGAAGTTTAGTTAGCTCAAGATCACTTTAGGTTTTTTAATGATCCAAGGTGTTTTTGGTATAATGGTTTTGTGAATATTTGTGAGGGGAATTTTAGATTCTTTGAGGATGGGCTCCATTCGGAGACCAAAAGGTTTTATTGATTTTTCTTTTTTTTTCAAAACATTCCTTGTATTCTTGATTGAAGGTGCTGGGTTGGATGGGCAGGATTTGAGTTTTGTTTAGTATTGCATGGCTAGTTTTTCGCATCTTAGCTGTAGGGGTGCTTCATAAGCCTCTGCGTATATGCTGTCGACTGGAGAAGTTCTGAAGGCTCCTATGACTTGCCTTAAGCCTTCATGGTGTACAGAGTTGAGCACTTTGAGGTAAGACTTCCTAGCAGATCTATATACATAGCAGGCATAATCAAGTTGGGAACGGATCAGTGATCTGTATAGTTTAAGTAGTGTTTGTTGATCCGCTCCCCATTCAGTATGGGCAAAACGAGTTAGATTGTCTGGTGTTAAAACACATTACTCGCAGCAAATTGGTCAATAAAACTAAAATAACTAAGCTTTCATTTTTAAAAGAAGCTACGAGCATTGATTGATCAGTCGATCGTCGCATGCTATAATAAAAGATTGGGGAAAATTTTGAGTAAAAACTTTTTCACACCAGGTCCTGCCTGCACAAATTTTCTAGTCGTTAAATAAACAAATAAACAAATGAAATGAAATAATAATAATAGAAAAATGTAAAAATATTCCGTACACAGAGAAAATTCGACCATTATCAGAGTGAAATTTTATTTGGAATGAAAAAAATTCGTTGGAGAAAAACGGAGAATTGTTAAAAATGTTCGAAGAGAATCTTTTAAATTCACTTTTAGTTTGAATTCAATTCCAATTCCATTTTTACACACACACACACACACACACACACACACACATATATATATATATATATTATATATATATATATATATGGGGGGGGGATAAGATGATATGAAAACAATCACATCATAAAACGGTCACAATTGTCTTCCTATTAATATGCTCTGCAGAAGATTTTGAAAAAATCGAAATATTGCAATATCGACAATGTAAAGTTGAAGAAATGAATTCAGTTAAACAACATCTGTGTTTTTCATATCATCTTATCCATATATACCGTCGGACTCATTTCCTTACTTTTAACTTTATATATTATATATATATATATATATATATATATATATATATATATATATTATAGTCAGTAAAGCGTCCGACTAGGGACCACAAGGTTCCGGATTCGATACCGGTCCTCGCTAACTCAGCGTATGAGTAGCACAGGTATTGGTGCGGTAAAGTGAGGCGCTGATGGTGCGTATGGCGCTCCGTCTCAGACAACAAAACAATCTCCTTGGTCTAGTGCCTGGCTGATACTGACTATAGGGCCATTCCGACTTTACTTTTTTACACACACACACACACACACACACACATACACACACACACACACATATGGTATATCTACGGTCTGCCTATTGATGTATGGATCTCCTAGATCTGCCTCACATATGTCCATATCTGTCCATATCTATCTATCTATCTATCTATCTATCTGTCTGTCTGTCTGTCTGTCTATCTGCCTGTTTTTCTCTCTGACTGCAATGCTGATCTGTCTACCTGTGTGTCTATTTGCTTATCTATCTATCTATCTATCTATCTATCTATCTCAGCCTGTTCATATCTATCCATCTAAATCTCCCGCCACTGAAAAAAAACCCCACCACGCTGTAATGTCCGGTTGTTGTTAGATGCTCTGTAAAATAAATCACCCAACCTGTCGACGGCATGAACTCGCTCTTTTGTGTCTTTCACAAATGCTCCTGGTTTTATTTCTCAGATCAACTAGTGCATTTTCATCCCCCCTCCTCCTCTCCTCCTCTCCCCCCTTCCTCCCCTCTCCTCCTCCCCCTCCTCCATTAACCCATCTACCGAATCCGATTACACTCTGGCCTTCAACAAAAGTATCCGTTCAGTTTGATGTGACCACCTTTTAGTGCAAAGACCTTGACGTGTCATTGTTTCTCTTCGAGCGCACACAACCCCTCGACACTTTAAAGGCCTTTATTTAAGAAAGACCCCACACACATACACAATTGATGGCCATAGTTCCCCCCTGCCTATCCAGCCCCCCCTTACTGTTGATGGCGGTTCAAGCTTCGCCAAATCGTCTGCATTCAATTGGCCTGTGAACGTGCATCAATCATTCTGATTCATTGTCGTCTGTAAATATAATTTTAGCAAAAGGACACTCGTTAAAATCCGCCATTTTTAAATTTTTTAAAATAATTACATTGAAGATACAAATTTTACAGCGTCTCAAAGTTATTTTCATTAAAAAAAAAATCAGCTGTATGATTGTTTTATGCAATACTCCCTAGAGAGTATATTTCGGTGATTTCTTGTGTTGGCGGTCGGGGTTCGTGTCTATATTGTGTTTTAAAGCTTTATAAACAACAACTGATAATCGTCCAATATTTGGACTTTATTTCAAGTCACTCCCTAATCCTTAAAAGTCATCTCGTGGACTTTGCCGTCCCGGCCGATCACAGAATGAAATTGAAAGAAAATGAAAAGATCGACAAATACATGGACCTTGCCAGAGAACTGAAAAAGTTATGGAATATGAAAGTCAAAGTGATACCAATTGTAGTTGGTGCACTTGGAACGGTCCCAAAAGGATTGGAAAATCTGGACACCAGAGGAAAGATTGAGACCATCCAGAACACTGCACTGCGGCAATCTGCTAGAATACTCAGAAGAGTCCTGGAGACTTGAGGAGAATTGCTGTCACCCAGACTCTAGTGAAAGACCATCAGCTAATGCTGATGTGAAAACTCAAAAGGAGTAAATAATAATAATAATATGTACATAAAACAATCTTTGGAGTAAAGAGCTGTAGAAAAAGCAAAAATGTTTCTTTATCATTTACATTCCTAAACTTTATTATTCAATGCTGTCCCCCCCTTCCTTTCTCTTTTCTTATTGTTTCTTTTTCTTTAATAACATTTTTAGTTTCAAAATAAAAAGAAAGTCCAAGTGTAATAAGTAATTGAGAGTTACTTCGCCTGTTTTATTATTACCTCCCCTTTGTGTAACTCTTTAGCTTTCTAAAACTATATAAACTCCCAAGAAAAATGCAACTGTATTTTAAGTAGAATAAAGCTTTCTCAAGTCCGACTGTGTGTGTTCATTTATTACTTCACTAAGTTTAATTTTTAAAAAAAGAAAGAAAGATATTTGAAGCATTTAGTGTTTCTTAAATGAGGCCACTTTATACAAAAAACGACAGATAACAAAGAAAGCAACAACAGAGTTCCTTTTTATTATTATTAGACGACGACGACGACGATGACGATGGCGACGATGACGTCGAAATAAAAGTCAGATAACGTCAAGGTTTTGGACATTTGACATCACAGCTGGAGATTTCGTTCAGATTGAAATCTCAACACTGATTTCTAGGTACTAATACAGTATAACGCGCAAGAGATAATATCATTAGATTACGTATAAAAAGCATTACATTTCATGGAAATACCCGAAACTTTTGCGACGTTAGGGTTAGTGTTAGGGTTAGTTTTAGGGTTAGGGTTAGGTTTAATTTTAGTGTTTGGGTTAGGCTACATGGGGAGTTTTCGTAATTTAATGCGATTCTAATGATATTAACACTTGCGCTCAATTCTATATTTGTAGTGATTTCTATTGTGAGATAGAGAAATTATTGTTTCAGTGTGTTTCTTGGTTAAAGTGTCTCATTGAAGCAATGACAGCGATTGAAGCCAATGATGGTGGATATGAAAACATTTTTTTTTATTATGGATCAAAAGGATTGACTTGAACTGGGACACAAGTGTTGGAATTTTTGGGGATATATATATTTATCAACCCCTCCGCACGAGCAGGATGTGACACAAGGTCAATTTCTTAAGCGGAGTTCAGCAGGTTTGAATTCAGAGTTTTCCTTCTCTTAGACCGGTTGCCTAACCAAGGTAAAAGAGCCGAGTCTGCCCTACTATTTACCCATAGCTGGAGGAGAGTAGGATTCATACTTTCCCAAGGGTATTAGCGCTAAATGAAATGCAATTACCACGTCCAGGATTTGAACTCGGGGCGACGAGTCCATTTTCCCATGACTTTAACCATTACACCACGCACTTCCTAATTTTTTTGGGGATATAAGGTGTATGCAGGTCCCGGCTTATATTTATAGACTAGGCGAGATCATATGGTCTATTCCTTAGCCAATCGCTGGCCATACTGCATGGCTGATATATTACTTAAGCGCTGATTCTTTCTCATCTACTAGCAACCTTCTACGAAGGAATCTAGGAATCTCTATCTGAGAGGATTTCCAAAGGAACTAAATCGGAGGACTCTCTACCTAGAATCAACTGGCCAATTATGGCCCTTAAACACTTAAGATCTCAAATCAGGTGCCTATGCCGCATTCTACTCATCTGCTGGCAAGTTAAAGTGCCCAACACAGACGTGCTGGACCGAGCAAACATAAACAGTGTGTTCGCCATTATCTGCGAGAGGCGCCTGCACTGGCTTGGTCATGTCAGGAGGATGGACAAAGGCCGTATTCACAAAGACCTACTGTATGGCGAATTAGTAAAATGTTCCCGACCGGGAGGAGAGACCACGCCTACGCTTCAAAGGTGTCTGCAAGAAAGGCATGAAGACATGCCACATCAACACCAACGCATGGGAGGGAGGTGGAGAAAACTGAGCGGCCTGGTGCCTTCTTTGTCAAACAAGGCACGACAAGGAGTGGAACAGAGAGGAAAGTAGCTGCTACAGCAAAGAGAGCCAGAAGGAAGGAGAGTCAACAGCATCCCTAGCAAGCGTTAGTGTTTGTGTGCAGTCACTGCACCATTGTGCAGATAATATTGGCCTGCTCAGCCATTTTATGCCTACAGGTTAGGGAATCGCGTTCATTGTACATTTATATTTACATTGCATTTCATATAGCGCTAATACCTTGGGAAAGGTATGAATCCAACTACACTCCGCTCCAGCTATGGGTAAATAGTAGGGCAGACTGGGCTCTTCAACCTTTGGTAAGGCAACCTGTCTAGGAGAAGGAAAACTCTGAATTCAAACCTGTTGAACTCCGCTTGAGAAATCGACCTTGTGTCGCATTCTGATCGTGCGGAGAGGTTGGTAAATATATATATTTACATCTGAAATGTTATTTGTATTAGAGAGGACTATTTGATATCATATAATCGTGTGCAAAAAGTAATTAAAAAACAACTTTACAAAAATGCAAATATAAACGTACAATAAATGCGATTCCCTAACCCCAAGGCATAAAATAACCCTAGACGGGTTGAATTGTCTCTTGAACGTCTTAGACTCGAAGTATCAAATTTCAGGAGGCCCCTAAAACATGAAAGCGGTTACAACTACCCATATGTCTAAAAGACAGTTGTATTCCCCCCCACCTCAGGTGATAGGAGCAATGTACATACATATTTCAACTGCGACCCCACGATCCTAAAGTACATACATCCCAAGACTGAGTCGCAAGGATGGTGAAGAAAATCTTAAAGCGAGTTTACTTTCGCGTGAAGTGGAAAGGAGGAGTTCATGCCTTTCCATGCCTTTCCTATGCGTATATTGAAATCGCGTTTCATAGATTAGCAAAGGGGGCTACATTAATTATTCCAGACTATATCAGTGTTTTCCTTTTTCTCAGTGTGTTGATCATTGTGTGAATCTAAGAAGTTATTTCTATTTGTTCTTCGTATTCGTAAATAATCGTTTTTGTTTTTGTGGGTGGACAAATCATTGATCAGTTAAATGACTTACAGGTGCACGTGTCACAATTAATTCTTCAGATTAATCGAATTGGGGAGAAAACAAAAACAGAAGGCGAGCGGAAATGTCTGTTTAGTCATAAATAGCTTTTGATCATCACAAATGAAATCACGCACACGTGCGGACAAATTGGAACCTACGCGCGTGCGTACACACACACGGACACACACACACACACACACATACACACACACACACACACACACACATATATATATATATATATGTGTGTGTGTGTGTGTGTTGTGTGTGTATTATCCACAGACACCATGTTTCGACATATCACGTCCAAACTTAAAAGATATTTTTCAAGAACCAGTCGTCGAGCCAAATAACCGCAGGGAAATGAAGCAACAACAGTTAATAATAATGTTATCTTTAAGAAGTCCACAATGAAATCAACTAAATTTGTCCAAATATCAACAACAACTTATGCTGCAAACACCTGAAAACAATCAACCCATTCATTAGCTTCACACCTAAGAAAACTGTCAAAAACAAAAAAGAAACAAAATGGATAATACATGTTAATTCACGCACACACAAGGTTTAAACTCAATCTAGGTAAAATTAAATGCACACACACACACACACACACACAACACACACACACACACTAAGCATATAAGCAATGATCGTTTTCTCGCAAACTATATTTCTCTGTGATCGTAAAATATATTAACAAACCTATGTATTTAATAGTTTGAACACCAGCCCTGCTACAGCAGCTGTCAGTGACAGAGGGGATAAGAAATCAGGCTGGGAAACAGTCAGTCGGAGTTCAACTCTAGCTAAGGATAGTTGTTGTGTCTAGCCACACTGAAGAGGCGTGAAACGCTGAAACACGTGTCTGTAGATAACATATTAATATATATATATATATATATATATATATATATATATATCGTTAGTGAAAAGGGTATATATATATATATATATGTGTGTGTGTGTGTGTGTGTGTGTATGTATACACACACACACACACACACACACACACATATAATATATATATATGTACATACACGCATTGAGCATTTTGGAGAGTATTTTCGCTGACGACCACAAACTAAGCTTAAAGGCAACGCTCTCCTATGAAACGAATGGATCACTCTCTGGCGGCCTTTACATATATACATATGTATATATCTATCAGTTAAAATCCACGTCCAATTCTCTGGATGCTGATGGCCGAGTGGTTAAGAAACCTTACTGATGATAAATCGATCGGGTTTCCATGCTGGCTGGACGTAGCCTGCTAATGTTTGGCCACTCTGAAGAGACGTGATACGTTGAAACACTGTGTCGGTGGATGATACAGGGTGTCCCAAAATAAAGTATACACCCTTTAAAAATGTGTATTCTTTCTCTTGTATCAATCTTATTTACAGGTCAAAATACATAAATTGAATAGGTTATAACGATTCAAAGAGTGTATATATTATTTTGGGACACCACACACACACACACACACACACAACACCCATACACATATATATATATATATATATATATATATATATATATAGCAGCATTTTTTCTTTTAAACATGTTTTGTTAAACTCTACTGACGATTCTTGTCAGACGAGTTTTTGTTCGATCCTTCTGTCTGGCCATCTTTTTAATGTCAGGGTGGAATTGGTGTAGCAATTTGTGAACTCCTCCTACTACCAATTCCTACTGCTACTGCTCGTTTTAAAAGCGAGACAACGGAAACATTTCCACCAGTTTCAGACCTGAAGATGGCACAGGAAACCTTTGGTGGATTGCTACACCAATTCCACTCTGACATTAAAAAGATGACCAGACAGTTCGAAAGGATCGAAAAAAACTCGTCCGACAAGAATCGTCAGTAGAATTTAACAAACACACACACACACACACACACACACACACACACACAAAGATAGATAGATAGATAATTTGTTTGTTGACAGTTTCCTTGTAAAGGACACGAATCCTTATCCCTGCAGTTGCACTGGTTGTTAGTTCGCATGGTGTTTGGTTGGTTTTCTAACTTTTTGTTTTGGCTTTTTATTATTTGTGATATATTTCTTGTGCAAGTGTAGCTAATTTTTAAGGTGTTTTTGTTAAAATTTTTTGGCTAGGGGGCTGTGTGTTGGGAAATGTTTGTTAATGAGTTTGAAAAATACTTTATCAACGCTCTATCACAGATATTGAGCACTCTTCTAATAACACATACGTTGGATTACTACCGCTTCTTCAAGTATAATAGTGCCAACCACACACATTAATAATATATATATATATATATATATATATATATATATATGTATGTATGTGTGTGTGTGTGTGTGTGTGTGGTTGTGTGTATGTGTGTGTGTGTGTGTGTGTGTTTGTGTATATGTGTCAGAGGAACAAAAAAAAAAGAAGATACTCAGGAATGTATATATATAGTTATTTCCTTCTTTTTTTGTTGTTTTTGTTTTCACCTAGTTTCGACCATGTGGTCATCGTCATTTTTAAATTGCGATACTGAGAGCAGACGTTTGGGTTTGTCCTGCGACATAAATTCGCCAAAGAGAAATGCATAGTTGTTTGTTATTGTTTCTGTTTTTTTAAATGACAAACCGCATAATAATTCCCGTATATTTATAAAAGAAAAAAAATTACGTGGCATATGGATTGTTAAATGGATGATGCCTTATTTTTTTTCTCTTCTTCTTCTTCTTCTTCTTCTTCTTCTTTCTTCTTCTTCTTCTTTTATTCTTATTCTTTTTTTCACTTCTTCTTCTTCTTCTCGTTCTTCTTCTCTTCTTCTTCTTCTTCTTCTTCTTCTTCTTTCTTCTTCAGCTTTCTTCTTCTTCTTCTTCTTCGCCTCACCTTCTTTCCTCTTCTTCTTCTTTCTTCTCATCTTCTTCTTCTTTCTCTTTCTTCTTCTCTTTCTCTTCTTCTTTTCTTCTTCTTCACTGTCGCTTCCTTCTTCTTCTGCTTTCTTCTTTCTTCTCTTCTTCCTTTTCTTCTTCTTTCTTCTCTTCTTCTTCTTTTTCCTCAGCCCTCTTCTTCTTTTCTTTTTCTTCTTCTTTCTTCTTTTTTTCCTTCTCTTCTTCTTTCTGCTTCTTCTTCTTTTCTTCTTCTTCTCTCTTTCTCTTCTTCTTTCTTCTTTCTTTCTTCTTCTCTTCTTCTTTTTCTTCTTCTCTTCTTCTTCTTCTTCTGTCTTCTTCTTCTTCTTCTTTTCTTCCTTCTTTTTCAGCCTCCCCTTCTCTTCTTCTCTTCTTCTTTTCTTCTTTTTCTTCCTTCTTCTTCTTTTTCTTCTTCTTCTTCTTCTCTTCGCCTTTCTCGTCCCTTCTTTTCTTCTTCTTCTTCTTCTTCTTTCTTCCTTCTTCCCTTCTTCTTCTCTTCTTCTTCTTCTTCCTCTTCCTCTTCTTCTTCTTCTTTCTCAGCCTACCTCTTCTTCTTCTTCTTCTTCTTCTTCTTCTCTTCTTCTTCTTCTTCTCTTCTTTCTTCTTCTTCTTCCCTCCGCCTTCCTTCTTCCTTCTCTCTTCTTCTTCTCGGCCCTTCTCTTCTTCTTGCTTCTTTTTCCTTCTCTTCTTTCTTTCTTCTTCTTTCAGCCTTCCTTCTTCTTCTTCTTCTTCTTCTTCTTTCTTCTCGCCTCTTCTCTTCTTTCTTCTTCTTCTTTTCTTAAATTTTGTTCTAACTTTTGTATAACTGCTTTTGTGTGACAACTTATGACGTCATCGAAAAACCCAAACGAGACATTCTCAGGTCAAATGCACTAAGAACAGTTTGTATACATGGTAAGTACAAATAAGTACACCCCCTAACAATTTTGTAGAAACAAATGTGTTTCTTTCTAAACAAAGGATACCAGGTTTTTATTATTTCTAATGGAACATTAGGCAATCGAAACGGATATTATTAGGTATCATTTACAACCAAATTCTACAGAATTTAAACTCTTTAATAAAAATATGAAGATGTAGTGGCACGAAAGTAAGTTCACTCATTTCATATATATACACAAGGGGAGTAAAAAAAAGTATCGAGATTTTTTGTACTTTTTGACACATCTTGTATTCTGAAAAAAATTAACGTTCTATTCATTGTTCATTTATATCTTAGTAAATACAGCTTCAATCTCGGTACTTTTATGACACACCTTATATATATATATATTATATATATATATATATATATATATATATGTACCCTGCATGACATTTTAATTCAGAATAGCTTTTTCATCTACGGCGCTTGGTGACTGTCAAATTTCTCGCCTATTTGACCATCGGAAACTGACAGTTTTCTAAGAGTTGTTGATTCGGTTTCTACGCTATGCTAACATATAAGCTCTTTTACCAATATGGAGTACTATTTATTAATAGATATACCAAAGTACACTATATATATACATATATATATATATATATATATATATATATATATATATATATATACTAGAAAAAACATAACCCGTTGGGTCATCCATTGAGCTCAGTCTGGATTGTTGAAAAAAAATCACAGGATTATTTTATTTCGTCAATTTAAAGTTTTTCCAAAACTGTCCAAATAAGTTGGATTTATTGAGATAGACACAAATGAGGGTTGTACTTTTTGCTACAGCTATACACTTACCCGTCCGGTACGGAGAACTACGTCAGTTTTACGCATGTACATATGCATAGATTTTTCTGTCGTACCATACGGCTGAAAATCTCTTCATTTACGAAGATTAAGTTTCTTATTTATTTCATTTTATTTACATTTATTTGGAAAAAAACATAATTCTGTAATTTTATATAAATGTTTCGAATAGGCTCAAGTAAAATAGATATACTTACTTTTAGGCTTATTTTACCGGTCCTAATAAAATCATAATAGATTTCGCCAGCAAATATATTTGAAATATATTGAAATATATTTCAAACTATCTAAAAGCTAAAAGATTAAAATGATTGTTGACAAGCAATCTGGGATTATCTAAAAGGAAATTGCTTAAAAAATAGTTGTGTAATTCAAACAAACTTTAAAACAATCTATCTTAAATCTAATTTCTTAAAATGGTACTTGACAAGATTTTAATCTTGTTAGGGTTAGGGTTAGTTTTAGGGTTGGGTTTGGGGTTAGGGTTACAATTTTATGTTTTAACAATTGAAAGTGGAAAATGCCATTTTTCCACTTTGGCAAAAAATTCATGATAGTCAAATTGACATTCATCATTTCATTTAATTTTTAAAAATTTTTTGTAAAAATTCACATGTTTGATCACAAAGTCATCAACGGTATCTATATTTTTCATTTAGAAGATTTTTTGTATCTTTATCCTCCACACGATATAGATATAAATAAATATAAATAAATTTTTGTGTCAAATCTGTTGTTATTTTGAACATTACTTGCATTCAAAATAAAAATATTTACAGGGGCATGAAAATAAGCATAAAATAGGCACTGCCAAAATTTCATCTGCTTTTCATTTTAAAAACGAATTAAATTAACACGCACACATATTCACATACATACACACACATTGACAGATAGATAGACGACATACATACATACATACAGAGAGACTGACAGGCACACACACACACACACACACACACATATATATATATATATATATATATATATATATATATATACTAGAAACGGCTACCCCGGTGTCGTCTGGTTGAGGGGGGATTTTTTAAAAGTTAGTCCTGCAGATCCATTATTACTGAATCGTGAGTAGGATCCTTGTAGAATGCCCAATTAAAATCCCTACGTAAACAAAAGAACTTACATTGATCCAGCCACTCTGCAAAGAAACATTAATGTCTACTATTTTAAAATATTAAACGCAAAAAAAAAAAAAAAATTCCATGCTGTTATCAGTTAAATATTATTTTTTTAAATTATCTTCACTAATATAAATCAAATCTTTATTATTTTTGCTCAAAAATCAAACCCTGGTGATATTTAATGTGTATATATATTTACTTTGTCGTTTATTGTTTTATTTTCGAAGTTTCCTCCGGACATACATATACACACAACTGCCCTTTATAGATGTATAGATTTTATATACCTTTTCTCTTAGCAAATTTTAAAGTTCCACAAACGTTGTTAATGTTGTTTTTCGTATCTTTTAGTCACGCAAGACAAATGATCTGCTCCTGGGCAATCATTTCTTAATTTATGTAGAAGTGACTGTTGCCCATGCAGCAAATATCCCAACCCTACACATCATCGATCGATACATATGACAGAATTGATAGAAGAAGATACAGAATTGATTGTAGGTGGATATTGACTTTTTAAATGACGCATTTTCCAGCGGAGACGTGACTGTTGCCTATGCAGCGAATATCACACCCTCACACCAACGATCGATGCATATGACAGAATTGATAGAAGATACAGAATTGATTGTAGGTGGATATTGACTTTTTAAATTACACATTTTCCAGTGGAGAAGTAAGTGTTGCCCATGTAGCGAATATCCCACCCGCACACATGACCGATTGATACATATGACAGAATTGATAGAAGAAAATACAGAATTGATTGTGGGTAAATATTGACTTTTTAAATGATGCATTTTCCAGTGAAGAAATGAGTGTTGCCCATGCAGCGAATATCCCACCCACATATATCACCGATCGATACATCTGAGATAATTGATAGAAGAAGATACAGAATTGATTGTAGGTGGATAGTGACTTTTTAGATGACGCATTTTCCAGTGGAGACGTGACTGTTGCCCATGCAGCGAATATTCCACCCCACACCACCGATCGATACATATGACAAGTGAATATTGACTTTTTAAATGACGTATATTCCAGTGGAGAAATGAGTGTTGCCCATGCAGCGAATATCCCACAATCCACACATCACCGATCGATACATATGACAGAATTGATAGAAGAAGATACAGAATTGATTGTAGGTGGATATTGACTTTTTAAATGACGCATTTTCCAGTGGAGAAGTAACTGTTGCCCATGCAGCGAATATCCCAACCCTACACATCATCGATCGATACATATGACAGAATTGATAGAAGAAGATACAGAATTGATTGTAGGTGGATAGTGACTTTTTAAATGACGCATTTTCCAGTGGAGAAGTAACTGTTGCCCATGCAGCGAATATCCCAACCCCACACATCACCGATCGATACATATGACAGAATTGATAGAAGAAGATACAGAATTGATTGTGGGTAAATATTGACTTTTTAAATGACGCATTTTCCAGTGGAGAAGTAACTGTTGCCCATGCAGCGAATATCCCAACCCTACACATCATCGATCGATACATATGACAGAATTGATAGAAGAAGATACAGAATTGATTGTAGGTGGATAGTGACTTTTTAAATGACGCATTTTCCAGTGGAAATTTATGCAATGTTATTGAACGCTATTGTGGGCAACGAGATATTTATTTCCCTTGAGAAATAAGAATTTGAAATTTTAACTGCAACAGAAAAGTTGAAAGCGACTAATACAAACACACAATAATTTATTCACTTACACACACAGGGTGGGGCGTAGTGGCGAATGAGTTGGACTTTGACACTGTAGTCAGCGAGTTCGAACTCCAGTCGTGCTACTACGTTCACTTTCGGGCTAATACACTCAGAAAAGGTATGGCTCTCCTGACACCCCCACCCTAAGCTGTGCATCAAATACCGTGTTACCCAGAAGGCTTAGCTGTAAAATAAGACCTAGCGTGATTTTCCAGGATGAATTGAATACAAATCCTCACCTTAAAATAAACCCTAGTTGAGAGCGGCAAAAGAAATAAGCAGGTTGATATTCCATTAAACAACCATACCATACACACACGCACGCGAGTGTTCTCCTCACAAATATAGGGACTGCGTGTTCGTTTGACCACACGCATGCGTGCACATGCACGCACACACACATACACACGCGGGCACTCATACACTGATTACAAATACGATTGCAACACCTTATTTGACCAGTGCGCAGTATGTGCATGGAAACAGAGTATTGTTGTTGTACCCCTTATATATATATATATATATATATATATATATATATATATATATATTGAACAGAACAAATGTCGATGTATAATTTTTTCTCTTACAAAATATTAGCCAATTAAATAATTATCGAAAAGAGTAAAAACAAAAGATCTCCAAAAGGTATTTTTTTAGTTTTTATTTTACATTTAATTTTCTGATTTCCGGTACTTATTTTCTACCAGGATAACTCCCATATTATTTTCTTCTATTAACACCTTCGGCATTTTGTCTTTTTATTTATACTGTAATTAGTTTCGAAAATATATAAGGGACCTTTCTCAGAATTGCGTCTTAAAAACGCTAGGTGGTGATAGCTGAAGAAACTACCCCACCTACGAATGAAGCGGTGCCTGCTGAAAAAAACCCCAAAAACAACCAGTGCTTATGGCGTTTTCCCCCGAACTGTTAATGCGATATTTTACCCTTCCAGTCTTTTCTTCACAAGTAAATGTAATATCCCCCCCCCTCTTTAAAATATTTTAAGGGGTGGAACTAAATATTTACATTTACTTGTCGATGAAAATATGCCTTACTTTTAATGCCATCAAACCACAAAAAATAATAATTTGTCGATAAAAACGCCTACAATCCACTAAAAAAAATCATTTTGGTATTCTCATTTTTTTCGATAATCAATTACAAATAAAAAAAATCAAAACATTTTTTCGGTATTTTTATTTTATTTTGATATATTCATTTCCAACAATCAATTACAAAAATATGTTTTTTTGTTGGTTCATTTTTTCATATTTCATAAAATAATATAGTGGGGTAGACCTTGTAAAATGTTTCCCATAATAAATTTTAAGAAAAACCTTTTTCGAACATATTTTCATTATGTAATTATGGAAATTTTCGTGAAAATCGGGCAATTAAATGATTTTTCATAGAATTTTTTTTTAAAGCCTCTTGTCATAGATTGTATTGGTCTACGTTAAAATTCAGTTGATTTAACCGTGCAAAAATGTTGACATTGTTTTTCATTCATAATTTTCTTTATTTCCATAAACTGGAAATTTAAAAAAAATCATCAGGATTAAAAAAAATGTCCCTTTTTCGAATGGACAAAGAATTTTCAAGATAATATTAACTTTTATGCAAGTTTCATTGTATTAAATATAGGGGGGGGGTAGAGGGCAAATTAGTGGTACCTATTGTACAACGTAAATTTAGCTGCTACAAAATATTAATTTTTAATTTACATTGTACAATTACGAATACCGTATTGCAGTCGCCACATAAACTCGTCCAAGTGTGATGGTAGGGTCGATGATAAATAACCATACATTGTGAACAGTTTGCTTACGAGGTCTACCCCATCATATTTTATTTTATGAAATATTAAAAAATGAACCCACGAAAAACTATTTTTACTTTTTTTTCTATAAAGATAAGTGTCGGAATAATTATATCAGAAGATTATTATAAGTATCTTTTTTTTTTAGTTAAAGAACCATAAATGCTGATTTCTGCTAAAAACTTATCAATAAAGGAACTGACGCTGTTGTAAAAAAAAATGACTATTTTACTTAATTTTTAAGATAACGGTAGGTAATTTCTCCTAAATCGGATAATGTGATATTTGAATTAACTGTTTTTCTTTGTAACAACTCTTTATGTTCATTATTTCTTTTTTGCAAGATTTTAAAATATAAAGTTAAAAAATATCTACGCTTTTTTTTTTATCAATATAGCCTCTAACTAATCACGTGACATAATTTGATCCTAGCTACTGTACGATTGCGAAGACATTTTTTTTTTAAAATTAAAAATGACCTGACATTTTTTTTAGATATAAAAGAATATCTAAATCTTCAGATATTTTTTTATTCATTTTTTCTTTATGTCTGGTATTTAGTTGAAATAAAAAAGAATGTCTAAATATTTTGATTTTTTATTTGTAATTAAGATAATAAAGATATTAAAATAAAATGAGAATACAAAAAAGAAGATTTTTATAGCGGACTGAAGGCGTTTTTATCGACAAATTATTATTTTTTTAGTGGTTTGAAGACATTAAAAGTAAGGCATTTTTTTTATCGACAAGTAAATGTAAATATTTACCTTCCACAAAAATATTTTAAAGAGAAGCGGGGGTAAAATATTTACATATACTTGTCGAAAAAGACTGGAAGGGGTAAAATATCGCATTAACTTTTCAGGGGGAAAACGCCTTAAGCAGTGGTTGTTTTTCAGCTGGCACCGCTTCATATAAGGACTTCCTTCGTAGGTGGGGTTGTTTTTTCGGCTATCACCGCCTGCCATTTTTTTAAGGATGGAGGCCGGGGCGCAATTCGGCGAATATTACCGTATATAACCCCTCCGATATTTTACGCCCCCAAAATAGAGGAGGTGCAAAGTTAAATGACATGAAAAAAAAGTTTTGAAATAAAATAACTGATGCATTATAAAATTCATTTATTGATAAATCAACATTGAAAATTTCATTAAAATCGGATAATACCCAGATTCTTGGTAATTTTATTCAATCGAAGGTGGTGGGGGGGATATATTTTTTAAAATACGGATTTTTTGTTACTTTTGGCAGTGCCTAGTATAAAATGTATTAAAAATGAATTACATGTGTAATATTATTTAGCTTTTTTTTTTTTACTCATCCTCATAATGTTAATACTTTTCGACTTAGAAAAAAAGGTCATATCTCATAAATGCGCTCTGGTCTCCTACCCTAAAAACATTAAGCGGTGCCTGCTTAAAAATTCAACCCGTGCTACTCATGAACTCCCTAGTTGGTTAAAAGCATTTTTCCCGAAACGTTAATGCGATATGAAAGCGATATTTTAAGCCGCCACCACCAAGTTTTCTCGACAAAAATGTAAATATATTACCCTCCCCACTCTTTAAAATATCTTTTAGCGTTTTGAATGCGTTTTTATCGACAAATAACTTTTAGTGGTTTGAAGGCGTTAAAAGTAAGCCCCCCCCTCCCCAGTTTTTTTTATTGACAAGTAAATGCAAATATTTTATCACTTAACTTTCTTTTTGTATTTTCATTTTATTTTGATTCAAAACAACTGTTAAATTTATTTAAATAAATACGACCGAGTTTCGAAAATAAAAATATATTATTAAACAAAAACAGATAGAAATATTTATATTTACTTGTCGAGAAAAAATTGGTGTCGGGTAAATTATCGTTTTCCTATTACGTTAACTACTCGGGAAAACACCTAGCGAGTTCATAAGTTTCACGGGTCGGATTTTCAACAGGCATGACACATTTATGAGATATGAACCAAAATGTTAGCTCATTTTCAACTTAAAAATGAATTAAAATTGTTTAAATCCATTATTGAAGATCAGATTTAAGACAGATTTCACAACACAATGATACCTAGCTACAAATTGCTTCCCCCTACCCCGACGTCCAAACAAAACAAAAACAAAAAAAAATCCATTTTATGCTGATTGGAGAGACGGTCCACTGCTAGCCCAAGGTAGCTATGTCTTTACCAGTTCACCCCTATATTAAAATTAGTTTTAACATAGTTAAATGTCTAACACGATAACTCTCCGTCACTTACTCTCTCTCTCTCTCTCTCTCTCTCTCTCTCTCTCTCTCTCTCTCTAACTCTTACTCATACATAGAGAGAGGTGAGAGCAATATGCAAAATGACAGTGAGGAACGGGTCAGTTGTTGACTTAATTGCTAATTACGACTAATTAAAACCAATTAAACTGAATTTTTTCCAAACATTAAGTAGTTCTAAAACCAAGGAATATCTTAGTATAAACATTGTGTCCTTAACATAAATAGAAAAAATCCATTAGGAAATTAAAGTTGATAATCTCAGCTTTAGTATAATAATAATAATAATAATAATAATAATAATAATAATATATATATATATATATATATATATATATATATATATATATATATATATACATGTAGAATTAAACAAAAGACACATCTCCCGTTTAACAATTTTATTTTTGATCTTTTCAAGTTTTCTGGCCAACTTTTTAATGTTTGGGTGGAATTCGTGGATAAGTCCACCAAAGTTCAAGTCCCGAGTACTTTCGGCACTTCAAAGTGCCAACATCAGGGGTGATGTGTTCCAGTTTTTTTTTTTTTCTTTGGTGGACTTATCCACGATTCCACCCAAATATTAAAAAGTTGGCCAGAAAACTCGAAAAGATCAAAAATAAAATTGTTAAACAGGAGATGTGTGTTTTGTTTAATTCTACATGTATAAATGAAAGAATGCTGCCCAAATACACACACACACACACACACACACACACACACCACATATATATATATATATATATATATATATATATATATATATATATATATACTATAATGTATTAATTTGAAAGCAATTACAATGCAAGTAAAAAATAAAAAACAAAAAGATGTTATTTTTTGTCTTATCGATTTCAAAGTAAAACTTTTTTCTTCAGATAAAGTTTTACTTTGAAATCGATAAGACAAAAAATAACATCTTTTTGTTTTATTTTTTTACTTGCATTGTAATTGCTTTCAAATTAATACATTATAACATACTTAACAATGCTTCAAGCAAATTACCAATTACTTTTATATATATATATATACATATATATACCATGTCGCTCTGATTGCACGTTTCCCATAACCCTCTCTTCATCCATTCATATCGATCATCGCTCCTAGCAACCCCTCCTCGCAACATCCAGTATCCGCACAGAGCTGATTGATGTAAGTTTGATGCTGTTAGTTCCATGCTGGTGTGTCCATATGTAGGTTTCCACGGGGGAACGTTACTTGTCAGTTCGTCCTTACTTCTCCAGCAGTCTCCAAAGCGTTTTGTTCGTCTTACTTGGATGCCTTGTGTGATGTTATGGGAGTTAAGTGGTCGCACAACTGCTTTTTCGTCGATTTGTTCAAGTTGGTTGGTTGGTGGTTGGTTGGTTGGTTGGTTGGTTGGTTGGATTTTACGGCATGTTAACCCATTAAGTTATTCTTTCCTGAAAACTTTTTTGTTGTATCTGTTCAGGACAGCCAGTAGCATCCTAGTGTTGTTCACATCTAAATGCTTTTTCCCAATTGTCTCGTTAAAGTCTAAGTGGTGCAGCCATGCAGCAGCACGGATACGCCTACAGATGTGTGTGTGTGTATGTGTGTGTGTATGTGCATGTTTATGTGTTTATGTGTGTATATGTGTGTGTGTGTGTGTGTGTGTGTATGTTTCACTTGTTGGATGAGGTTGTCACGCATTCCCCTCCATTGGACGATGTTCGAAATCAGGAAAAATCGATGTTTTTAATGCTGACTTTCACGGCAGGCCTTCATAGCTAAATCTCTCTGTCTCTGTCTCTCTCTGCGTCTCTCTCTCTCTCTCTCTCTCTCATTCCATCCACGTGCACTCTAACATGTATATTTGTGTGTGTGTCTGTCTTTACTAAATAGTGAGACACGACTATTCACACGCACCCATAACTCCATTAATGTATGACCCATCCACCCCCACAGCACCCACCCACCCCGACACCTCCAAACACCACCTCCCCCCACCACCACCACCCACACACCCCTCGCCTGCCCTTTTATTATTAGTGTTTGATGTGTTCGCCTTGTCATTCCCTGCCATGGTTACCACGTTGATTTTCCATTCTCTATTTGTTGACGTTGTGACGTCAATTTCTTGAACCAGACGCAGAAAAACCGGTTAATTGAATTATTGTGTGTGGGGGGTGGGGTTGCTGCGGTAGTGGTGGTGGTGGTGGGGGGTATGTGAAGAAGGTGAAGAAAAAAGAAGCCCCTGTCCTGTTACGTGACTTTTTTTTTCTGAAATTCTGGTGGTTGATGATGTTGGCGGGTGGGGGTGGGGTGTGTAAAGGTTTAAATCGGGAGGGTAGTCAGTTGGTTATTGGACCTGCGATGCGAATGACACCAGCGACACGTCGAGGTGACACTATAATGCATATTTGATTTGATTGATTGATTTTAACGGCAATCAATTGAAAAGGGTATAGACTCCCTCGCTGTCCGGCTGATATCGACAATAGGCCACTTCGCCAACCTTACTTATATCATATCAAACCAAAAAAAAAAAAAAAAAAAAAACCCAAAAAATTAGACATATGTGATGATTTTTTATAATGGCATGTCAATCTGTCTAGGGTTATTTTATGTCTAGAGGTTAGAGAATCGCGTTCATTGTATGTTCATATTTACATTTTTTGTTTGGTTGTTTCTTAAGATTTTTTTTTTGCACACAGTTATATATATTTACCAACCCTCCGAACGAGCAGGATGCGACACAAGGTCAATTTCTTAAGCGGAGTTTAACAGGTTGGAATTCAGAGATTTCCTTCTCCTAGACTGATATTTCTGTGAGGGGGTCAGTGTGCAAATAAAACCGTTGAGAGGAAGGCCCCGAAACGGTGCACATTCTCTCTCGATGACCCTAAAACAAAATACACAACAAATCAATAACAAGCAAAAGAATGATGGAATTGAACTTCTCGTCGGTTTTTCTATTGGAACGAGGAACATTCTACTGTCCGCTCGCTTTCTGGTGAGTTTCCCTTACTTATCAACTAACTTTCTTCTTCTAACCAAGGTTAGAAAGTCCAGTCTGCCCACTTTTTACTCATAGTTGTAGGAGGAATAATTGGATGCATACCTTTCCCAAGTGTATTAGTTCTATGTGAAATGCAAACACCCTCGTGTAACTCGGGTCGACGAGTCATTTTTTTACGGCTCTAATCATTACATCACGCACCTCCATAAATTGTATCCCATAAAAAAAAAACATATATGATGATTGATTTAATGGCATTTCAACGCGTCTAGGATAATTTTATGTCAAGAGGTTAGGGAATCGTGTTCATTGTACGTTCATATTTACATTTTTGTGTGGTTGTTTCTGAAGTGATATTTTTTGCACACAAACATATAAAATTCAAATGATTTTTATCTATTTGCCCTATTAATGGGACCCTAACAGGTACTACCACTCCGAGTCAGAGTGCGCAATAATGAAGGAGTACTCAACATTCTCCATAGTTCCAGAACTGGCGTAAGATCGTCACATGCAGTTTAGGGTCATACCCAGGACACCCTATTTGGGTGGGTAAGGATCTTACCCCTTTGGCAGTATACAATCAGAATATTATAAGCCCCTCCCCTCCGACAAGGCAGATATTCTATTTGATTTTTGGACGAAAGACCAATTTTGAATAGGAAAAATCTTGAAAAACTGTTGGACTGTCTTTTGGGTATAGTTACAGTTATTTACTAAGCTGAGCTTAGATGTGGCACAAGGCCAGAAGTATGGGGCACCCAGTGAGAATCAAACTCACTAACAATTGTCTGCTAATCCAGCTTGCTAACTGTACGAAAAGTTACCACTTATATTTATAGGCTTTACCAATAGCAGGGACAGGCATTGACCAATCAACAATGACATTGAATGCATTTAAGGTCGTTGGTAAATTGTCCTGAAATCAGTTGCTAAACGGGACTTATACTACTGAAACGATTCTATGCTACAAGATATACAATTGTTCTACCTAGGATTGCAAAGACTACAACTGGACTTTCTACTACTGAGACTGCACCTTTTTTTCTACCATTTGATTAACAAATAGAAGACGTAAACGCCTAAAATGGAGACAAGAATGGTAACAAAAATAATGTCTGAAATCTTAACAAAATCTGTTTTCTTCTATTCTATATCTCTTTTCCCAAGTGAATTCACATGTGGCGTAGTGTCTGGATCATAACATCGTAGTAAGCGAGTTCGAACTCTAGTCTCTCTATTGCATTCACTTTCAGACTAATACCCTTGGAAAAGGTATGAACCCCCTCAACCTCTCCAAATATGGATGGGCCGGTTTAGCTCCGTCGGTAGAGCGTTCGGCTAGATATCACAAGGTTCCTAGTTCGATACCGGTCCTCGCCAACTCAGTGTATGAGTAGCACAGTGTTCTGTGCGGTAAATTAAGGAGCTGATGGTAGGTGTGGCGCTCCACCTCAGACGCCAAAAACAATCTCCTTGGTCTTGCGCTATTCAAAAGGGGATAGACTCCCTCGCTGACTGGCTGATACCGACTTTAGGCCGCCCCGACGACTTTACTTACTTTACTAACTACTACTGCTGTTCTTCTATAAGGATGGCTTTGGCATTAAATAATCCACAAAGGTTGATGTGCCATTAAAGAAAGAAACGAAACCATCATAACCTGTGATCCACAAAGATTTCGTTGCAAAACATTTGTATCTCTTTATACTTGCCATGTTTACCAGTGAATAGCGAGTTCAATCCTCGCTGGATGCCCCATACTAGCTGTAAAGATTTTCAAGTGCCATCCTTGGCCAGTTGAAATGGGTTTAAAGAAAGTCCTATGTTATGGAATCCTTTGGTGATCATTTGATAAGCATATAATTCCTATCCTGCGTATTGGTAAAGTCCAGTGATTTAATCCTATGTCCGTCATCATGAACGCTGCAGTAATTATGACCAGTAGGGTGGATTAAGTATTGTATCAGCCTCAGAGTACTGCCAGGATTGGCCAAGGAACAGATCACATGAGCTCGGCTAGTCTATAAGTATGAGCGAGGATCTAGCACACACCTTATATTCCAAAATCTCAACACTAGCAACCTTGTGCAACATCCTACTTGTTGTGAACGGGTTGCGTAAAAGAGCGTCCCATCGTAGTGTAATGGTTAGCAAGTTAGTCTCGCAGATCCATTACTGCTATATAACCAGTTCGGCCTTTATGTCACATTCTAACAGGTTGAATAAATGCCTACTTTCCTGATAACAATGTTTTCTGCTGAAACCATCGTTATCAGGAAACACGGAAAGTAGGTATACGACCCCCCCGTTCGTCCGCAATTGGCACTAAACTCGTCCCATGTACACTTGCCTGACCTCCAGTTAACCAACTGCAAACCCTCCCCTGCCCGCCCAGGGCCATTAGTAAACCCTATTGATCATGTATGAGGCATATTGAAGACCCCTCTAATTGCCCAGCAATTACAGCCAACAAATAGCGCAATTAGGAACATTATAAAGGGTTATACCTACACAACAAATCCATCATCCCGAAAGTTACATGTCAAGTTTTGTAAAAGTTGTTGGTGGTGGAGTGGCCTATTGTCGGTATCAGCTGGACAGCTAGGGAGTCTATTCCCTTTTCGCTAGCGCTAGACCAGCGAGATTATATTTGCTGACGTTGAGCGCCACACCTACCGTCAATTCCCTACTTTACCGCACAGATCAGATTACCTAATCTGTACTACTCACACGCTGAGTTGGCGGGGACTGGTATCGAACTCAGAACCTTGCAATTCCAAGGCAGGTGCTTTACTGACTGAGCTAAACCGGCCCCTACGTCATGTAGTCACATCTTGTGGAGAGAGAGAGAGAGAGAGAGAGAGAGAGAGAGAGAGAGAGGAGAGAGAGAGAGAGAGAGAGAGAGAGAGAGAGAGAGAGAGAGAGAGAGAGAGAGAGAGAGAGAGAGAGAGAGCAAGCCAATGTTTTTTTCTATGATTTTACAATCTGATCCTGGCAGAAATGTTTCTCATCTGAGAAAAAGCGAAGAATGTTCGATTGCATGAGTTTGTTGAAAACCTTTGGGACCATATGACCTTTAGGCACCCCTTTTTCGATCTAGTTTCATAAGGACATTTTTTTCATTTACACCGTCAAAATCCAGTTGTTGTTAGGGGTTAGGGTTAGAGGGTAGGGTTAGTTTTAAAATAAAGAAAAACTCTAAAAATCATCTGTTAACAAACAACCGGTTGTTGACGGTGAAAATGAAAAAAATGTCCTTATGAAACGAGGGTGAAAAGGGGTGCCTAAAGGTCATATGGTCCAACCTTTTCAACGCCTTCTGTCCTCTTTCCTTGATGGTTTGGGATTTAAGCATGACGGGTTGGCACCCATGGCCAACAGGTTGTCCCATTGGTGGTAGTCTCACCCCTCTGCAAAGGTGCAGTCAGTGTATTCTACAGTCCCAGCCGACAGGGCGGAGAAAATTTGGTAAAATCGTGGGGAGAATTTGGTAGGTAAAGTCAAGAGCTTTAAAAAAAACAAACATTGACCTTTAAATAATAATCGATGTGCCATTGAATATAGAATGAAAGATTAACGGAATAATCGATTCTACGATTCGATTATGGATGATGCTACACAATATAAAAACAGATTCTCAGAAATCGATTAAAATATCGATGATTTTCATTTAAGAAAACTAGCAACAGAAAACACTCCGGGCGTCGTAAAAATTAATTTTTGAAAGACATTGCCTGAGAGGGGGAGTGTTAAAAATTCAATGTCAGAGGGTTTGTATCATAAGTAAGACAAATCCTTATATTTATTAAAGGAGTAAAAAAAACAAAAAAAAAAACAAACAAAACAATTTGAAATGAAAACTGAGCCCCGTCCCTCTCAAATAAAATGTTGTGTGCATGTAATAATCAAACAATTATTTTGAATATTTTCCACATCAATTTTCCACAAAATCGTAGGTATTTATTTATTTGTAAACTTTTTAGTTCACTTCTTGTTACTGTAAAAAAAAAAAAAAAAGAACGAGAGTAAAAAACAATTATTAAAATTGCTTACTCAAATTTTGGGTGTATATAGCATAAGAATAATGTGACGTAAGCTGTGACGTAGAGCTATGACGTAGTTTTTGTTACAGACAGAAATACAGACAATCTCCATTATTAATAGATGTATTAAATGACCTTTTGATAGCCATCGATGGACCAGAAAATCAATTTCATTAACCAATTGTACATCCGTGTTGATGGTAATGCAAAGAGATTTTTCCTGACTTCTAATATTTAAAAACATTTGGTTGGTTGTTTTGTTTAACGGCATATCAACTATTTTTGGGTCATTTAATGTCGAGCCAAGTCATTTTGATATTCGGTTGCTTACAGTACCTGATGTTACTTAAATGGTCACCCATCTAAGAATTAAACAGGTTCTTCGCTGCTTAACTTTGGTTATCAAAAGCATTGTCTTGCGCCCATGCACAATGCCTGTATACTGATTATCTTACTGGTTCCTGCCCTGGTTTGGTTGTGGGGGTGCTACACATGTAGCATGTTTTGGACTGGAATAGCCTGACCGAGCCCTTCCCTCTCCAGGTGTACAACTGGTTTGATTTCAGATTTGTTTTTTTACGGCATATCAACCTCAGTGGGTCATTTAATGCCGATTTAGTTTTGAAATAATTTTATTTTTAATGGATACTCAATTTTTTTTATAAATACATTTTTCTATTTAAACCATAGATAGGACCCTAACAGGTACTACCACTCCGGGTCAGAGTGGACCAGGGAGCAATGGTAATGAAGGGGTGCTCCACATTACCCAAACCTCCAAAACTGGAACCTCACCATCAGATAGAGTTTATCGTCATTCCCAGGGCATGTAGACCCTCAGCCACCGCCTTTTAGCACACATATGATAAAAAGGGGTGGGGCTTGCCATAAGGGCAATAGGGTTGGGGAAATCATATAGATGCTAGGGCTTGACGTGACCAGCCGATTGATCGTAGGGGGCTTCTCCGACCGACCGTCTAGCTCAAGTAAGGACCAAAGTGGAATATTGCATGTCATGGACCGCTCATCCACCTGGGTTCTATCCTTAAGCATCACGGGTTGCCACCCACGGCCAACAGGTGGCCCCATTGGGGGAGTCTTACCCTTATGCGGAAGTGCAGTCGGTGCATTATAATGCCCCAGCCGACAGGGTGATGGTTTGATTTCAGAGTTTCCCTTGCTATACCAAGTTTAAAGAGCCTAGTCAGCCCTACTATTTATTAATAGCGGGAGAGAGAATAGTTGGATTCATACCAATTTACAAATACATTAGCGCTATAGGAAATGCAACCATTTTTAAAAACTTTAAATGTTTTTTTTCTATTCAACCCATAGACGGGACCTAACAGGTACTATCACTCAGGACAGGGTGGGCCTGGAAGTAATGGCGATAAAGGAGTACTCTAAGTTTCCCAGAGCTGCAGAACTGGAACTTTTTTAACATCATACCAAAGACACTGATACCCTTGCACACTGTCTTCTAGCACATATATGATAAAAAAAGGAAGCGCGTGGTGTAATGGGTAAAGTCATGGAAAATGGACTCGTCGCCCCGAGTTCAAATCCTGGACGTGGTAATTGCATTTCACTTTGTGCTAATACCCTTGGGAAAGATATGAATCCTACTCTCCCTCCAGCTATGGGTAAATAGCAGGGCAGATTGGGTTCTTTAACCATGGCTAGGTAACCAGTCTAGGAGAAGAAAAACTCTGAATTCAAACTGTTGAACTCCGCTTAAGAAATTGACCTTGTGTCGCATCCCGCTCGTGCGGAGGGGTTGGTAAATGTATATATGATAAAAAAGGGTTGGATTTTTGTCATAAGGACAAGAGGGTTGGAACAATTATGAAGCGACTATCTTGTAGATTGGGACAGGGCCTATTCGTCCACCCGTCTAGCCTAAGTAAGGGCCGAAGTGGAGTGTTGCATGCCATTGACTGCTCAGCCACCAGAGTTTTCGGTTTTGCCATAAGGGCAATAGGGTTGGGACAATCATATAGGTGCTAGGGCTTGACGTGATCAGCCGATTGATCGGAGGGAGCCTCTCTCTTCGTGGTGATCGAAGAGCAAATCTGTTAAAATTGACGTCTTTTGATCTTTTGTTGTTATCATGGAAAAACCAACAAACAAAAAATAACAAAAAAAAAAACAACAAAAAACAAAACAAAACAAAAACCGTTTGTGTGTAAGTGACAACGGGTGTGTTAGGGTGAATCTCAGTCAGTTATCTGACCCCACTGGAATTTTTAAAAAGACCCCCACCCCAACCTAACAAACAGGTTTTCATACCTTTTACGCAATTGAGTCTATTTGAAAGATAATAACTCTACAATCTTTTATGCCAGATTTAAAGAAGGCATGTATTAAACATGTCCAAAATCAGAATATTAATGATTGATCAAACATTAATAAACATTGGGGTTTCTTTTTATCAGTTAATAAGACGGTCATTCAGTCATCATATTCAGGTCACGCAAATTCCTCCCGCGTCCTTATTGGCCATTACTTCTGGCAAGTCGGACCATATGATCTTTAGGCACCCTTTTTGATCGCGATTAAGGAAGTGCATATTTTTCATTTACACCGTCAATATCCGGTTGTTTTAACGGACGATTTTTAAATTAAAAAAAAATCATAAAACTAACCCCTAACCCCTAACAAACAACCGGATATTGACGGTGTAAATGAAAGACATGTCCTTTCTTAATCGAGATCAAAAAGGGGTGCCTAAAGGTAATGTGGCCCGGCAAGTCTTCTGTCGGTCCATACTACTGTGCCCATGTGTAAGTGCTCATAGGAGAACGTTTCTTATGAGTTCGTCCTTGTTTCTCCGGCAGTATCCAATATATCTTATTCGTCTAACTTGGATATTTTGTGTGGTTGAAGGTAAGTAGGCTTGTAGGCTGCTGCTTCCAGGAATTGTTCAAGACAGCACGCAGCATCTTTGTGTTGTTTCTTGTAGTTTTCTCTCTAAGTGTTTCGTTAGAGTCCAAGTAGTGCAGCCATACAGTAGCACTGATACGGCTGGGAATGATTTTCAATTTATCTAATCAGAGAGATAAAATTTCCATATGATCGATAATCTGTCTATAGCCGTCCATGCCTTTCCTATGCATATATTACATTTCACTTAGCGCTAATACCCTTGGGAAAGGTATGAATCATACTCTCCCTCTAGCTATGGGTAAATAGTAGGGCAGACTGGGCTCTTTAACCTTGGTTAGGCAACCGGTCTAGGAGAAGGAAAACTCTGAATTCAAACCTGTTAAACTCCGCTTAAGAAATTGACCTTGTGTTCACATCCTGCTCGTGCTGAGGGTTGGTAAATATATATATTGACTTTGCTTTCTGTAGATGAGATACTACTACCTAGGTATGTGAACATTTGTACTAATTTCAGAGGATTGCCATCCCGTGTTAAGAGATCAGATTTCCATATGATCGATAATCTGTCTATAGCTGCCCATGCCTTTCCTATACATATATTGACTTTGCTTTCCGAAGATTAATTTTTCTTTGAAAAAAAAAAACAACATTTTTTCAGAATTTTTTTTCGATTAAAGTAAACACTGCATCGTTTGGAATTGGTTTATAGCAAAGATTATTTTAATGTCGCAAAAATATTTTTCTTGGGGTTATTCAAAATCGTTACAAATCGAAACATAATTCTCCAGGATTTAAATATTTGGTTGGCTGGTTGGTTGGTAGGAATTTACGGCATGTCAACCCTTGCTGAGTTATTTTATGCTGAAGACATTTTGTTTTATTCAATCTTGTTGGGTATTCAATATTTTTCAATCTCACATTTTTTTTTAAAACACATTTTTTAAACTACTGTTTCTATTCAACATAGATGGGATAAATGATGATGAAGGGGTCCCCCACATTACCTAGAGCTCCAGAATTGGAATTTCACCATCTGATAGAGTTTAACATCATACCTAGGACATTAAGGCCCTCAGCCACCGCCTTCTAGCACATATATAATAAAAAGAGTTGGGGTTGCCATAAGGACAATAGGGTTGGCACAATCATATAGGTGCTATTAACGTGACCAGCTGATTGACTGTGAGGTGCCTCTCCGTCCACCTGTCTAGTCTAAGTAAGGCCCAGAGTGGAGTGTTGCATGTCATCGACTGCTCAGTCACCAGGGTTCCATCCTTAAGCATCATGGGTCGCCACCAACGGCCAACAGGTGGCCGCATTGGGGTGTGAAATATTTTGTGTGTCTGAGAAGGAAAAAGCCAAAAGTGAAATTTCTCAGTCGGTAGAGCGTTCGGCTAGATTCCTAGTTCGATACCGGTCCTCTCCAACTCAGCGTATGAGTTGCACAGGGATCTGTGCGGTAAAGTAAGGAGCTGATGGTAGGTGTGGCGCTCCACCTCAGACGCCAAAACAATCTCCTTGGTCTAGCGCTATTGAAAAGAGGATAGACTCCCTCGCTGATTGTTGATACCGACTTTAGGCCGCCCCGACGACTTTACTTACTATGGAGAAAAATATTTTTCAAAAATGTTTAGAAATGGAATTTCAGTACGAAGAGACAGTTCATGGAGTGGAAACACATTGACTCTTAGGTAAGACAAAAGTTCCGGGTGCAGCTGTCAGTGAAGAAGTTCATACTATAAGTGTTATAGGAAAGGAAAGGACCCATTAATATTGATTTCCTTTGAAAAGGAGGCAACTGTAGATAGTGCTTCCTATTGTTAACTCCTTAGGCAATAGTTCACCTTATTGAATGAACCGCATATAAACAAGCTGTTGAATCTAATCAGATTGAAGAGAAGAAGAAGAAGAAGAAGAAGAAGAAGAAGAAGAAGAAGAAGAATGTGTTTCTGTTTTAAAACTTTGCATTGAAAAATGGTTTATCATAGAAATCAAGTTTTAAAAAGTTAGAATGACACAAGTCATGCTATGACCAACTTCTGTCGAAAGCTAAGTGTTTATATTTCTTTTTTCTTAAATGCCGGTGTATTTTTGTTTGTGTAAAACTACTGATATTTCATTATTTTGCACCTAATTCATTTCATCTTTACAGGGATATATTTAAAAAAAGAAGTCTATTTCACCCCTTTCGCTTTAAAATAAGTTAAAATGGCCAGAATCCAAATCCATGCCCTTTCACTATTAAGGCATTGGTTGTTTGAAAGTAAGAGTCAGTAGAAGTTAGAATGACACAATTCATGCTATGGCCAACTTCTGTCGAAAGCTAAGTGTTTATATTTCTTTTTTCTTAAATGCCGGTGTACTTGGTTTGTCGTAAAATATTTGCATCTATTTCATAAGCTCTCAATTTTCTAATAGAAAATTGTACCTGTGGACTTAAACTTAGGAAAAAGCAAAAAAACTTTTTTTCCACGGTGTTGTTGACCCGTAGATCTCGACAGATCATCCACCTGCGCTCCCCAAATACTTTCAGTCATCTTGGCTCGAC
>CM042159.1:8888148-8903148 GCA_023376005.1 Doryteuthis pealeii
CTATCCTTAAGCATCACGGGTCGCCACCCACGTCAAACAGGTGGCCCCATTGGGGGAGTCTTACCCCTCTGCAGAGGTGCAGTCGGTGCATTCTAACGCCCCAGCCGACAGGGCGGTTAAGCTAATTTTGTATGTTATGTTATTATCGCTCTTGACCAGGATTGAACACTTAGAACTGTATTAATTCAACTCTTATATCCGTTGCACCATATGTCCAATTGTTATATACCGTCACTGGACCCGAAAGAACACAGAACAGATGTATATATAAAACTATAAAGTTATATCTTTTATTTTTCGATTGTGTGTAGACTAGAGTCATCGACAGAGGCTGCACATACACAGGAGGCTTCGGGAGTTCGGACTGCGAGTGATCTCGATCTCGATGTGCCTCACCCAGATTTCTAAGGTTTTTTTTTTATATAATTCTTTAACTCAACAGGGTTACGCCTCTTTGATCGTGACACCTACACAGTTTTCCTGTAGACACACCTCCTCGCACACGCAGCTTTTTTTTAAAAATTCGTTATGGGCTACACATACACATTTTCTTCGCCTACGCAATGTCAATGTACACCTGCATTTTCCGAGTGTCAAAGGTCAGTCCAATACGTTCAAGGCAATATCCGGTTTTTGTTTTCAGGCCCATGTTTGACACTCATGCATTTCCTACGCCCACATGCCAGTCATCTCGTTGATCAGGCAATATATTACACAACTGGTTAGCGAAATGAGAACAGTCTACCCTGGTGTATTGAATAAAGTCTGTCCAACTGGATGAGATGAGATGAGAACAACAGTCCGAAAAATCCAAATAATCCAAATTGAAAAAAATTAGTTCTGTATTCAGTGAGGTGTGTAAAGTGCATTTTTATTATCAAGAGTTACTGAAGCGTGGTAAAACTTTTAATGCATGTACAACAGTGGTCACCTTTGAAAATGTATCGTTGCAATTAAAAGGAAATGAAAGTTAAACTGTCACACCGTACTTCATGATTGATAACAATGTCTGAAATGTCACTTTGTCGACCCCCCACGTCACGAAAACACAGTGGAATTGACAATTAGGGTGTTAATCATTGGATTATCATTGGTTTCCATCAGTTCATGATTTCCTGATTTTCTCAAAGAGAATCTCTAATATTCCATTGACATTTTTACTCAGTCGATGGAGGAATTGTTTTGTCAAGAGGGAATTTAAAAAGAAAAACAATGGATTGAATAAAGGGTTAGGTTCAAAATTCCCTGATGGCTCCCAATTACGACAAGAAGGTTCCCAAGTTCGAAAAGAAAGTTCCCGAATCTGACAAGAAATACCAGAAGAAGGCTGGAGGGTGCATCGGCCGAAACGTTGTACAGATAATAATGAAGATGTGGACAATAGTCCGAATAATCCAAATAATACTAAAATAAGATCACATTGAAAAAAAGAGGGTTCCCGAGTCTGAGAAGGTTCCCGAATCCGACAAGAAATACCCGAAGAAGTCCGGAGAGCACATCGGTCGAAACGTAGTACAGATAATAATAAAAATGAGGACAATAATCCGAATAATTAAAATAATACTAATTATCAAGCCTCATCAAAAAATTCAGAGAAATAAAACAAAAACAACTTTTACCATTTTGTCGAATTGTCATAGAAAATGATAGAAAACATTTTACTAGCTAATAGATACTAGCAAAAGTAATCGCCCTCCGGAGGGTACGAATATTAAGTTTTAATGTAATAATGTAATAAAATACATTAAATCATAAAGACCAACGAAACTAAATAAGAACGAATATAGAAATATTAGATTTATTTTAAAACATTTTGCTCGTTAATTCATATTAGAAAAAGTATGCACCCCCCGGAGGGTGAAAATATTAAGATTCAATTTAATAAAATATTATATCAAATTAGAATGACTAACGAAACTATATAAGAACGAATATATCACCACAGTGTATTGTTAATACTATCTCACCTGCTGAGACAGTAGTAAGCCAATATATACACTATTATTAGGAGAGTACTCAATATCTGTGATAGAGCCCTATATATATATATATATATATATATATATATAATATTTGGGAGAATATGTGCTTAATTGAAGTCGTACCTAATTTTGAAAGTTAATTAATTAATAATTAATTAATTAGGCGGGCATACCTATTTAAATGTAAGGCTAAACAAATCGAGAAAAATCAATCTCTGTACGTACATTTCGGCCTATTAGACCTCATCAGCAGAGCTATAGATAGAAAGTCCGTCTTGTGCGTGATTCGAAACCCGAAAACTTCCTATATAGCTCTGCTGATGAGGTCTAATAGGCCGAAATGTACATACAGAGATTGATTTTTCTCGATTTGTTTAGCCTTACATTTAAATAGGTATGCCCGCCTAATTAATTAATTATTAATTAATTAACTTTCAAAATTAGGTACGACTTCAATTAAGCACATATTCTCCCAAAAATTGTCGGCTAAAAAAGAAAAAGAAAAAAAAAGCCATATCATAAACACATTGCTTGTGTATTTACTTCTTATATATATATATATATATATATTATATATATATATATATATAAGATTTTTGGATGTTGCTTTTTTATAGAAGCAAGTTGAATAAATTATTATTTATATTTCTGCTTGAAGGCAATTATAATGCATGTATCGAATAAGATTCGATAATTATAGAAAATAATCTTGACAAGTAAATCCCGCAAAGGATGGCTCGCTATGCAGAACACCGTACAGACTGTTTCGACTTTATTAAGTCTCTTCAGCGATGTATACTAACGACTCCCCTCCGACAGGAATCGAAACCGGGACTTCACAGGCATAGTCAGAGACCATATCCGTTCGGCCGCCGGTACATAGCGAACAATCCCTGCGAAATTAACCTTGTCAATGATGATACTATTACACGCCCCTGCCATTTGCGGGATTTACTTGTCAAGATTATTTTCTATAATTATCGAATCTTATTCGATACATGCATTTATAATTGCCTTCAAGCAGAAAATATATATATATTATATATATATATATAATATATAATTGTATGGAAACTAATCTGCTACCATATTGGTTTCATCCTCTTTAAACTTGCTTGTTTAAGCAGAGAAATCTTCATGCAGTGAAAAAGTGAAAGATATGCTCAAAAGCGATTGTGCGTTGGTGATTTGAAATTGTCTAATTGTATGCACAGATCATTTGGTTACATACATATGTGATCTATAAGTGCGCATGCGCCTGTTCCGTGCAGATGCGTGCGAAAGAACGGATATAAAAATATTAGATTTATTTCATTGTTATTTTAATTGATTTCTATATAAAATTATTTATAGGATTTCTTTTAGTACGTTTGAGAATAACATTATATTATAGAAATCACTAGCAGCAAATAATTATTTAATCCAGTTTTGTTAAAACCATTATGCAAATTATTCTCAACATACACCATGTAAATCATTATTTCTTAGATATATATAAGACATACAAGGTGTGTCAAAAAAGTATCGAGATTCTTTGTACGTTTTGAAAAAATAATGTTCCATTCATTCTTCATTTCTATCTTGGTAAATACAGCTTTAAACTTGGTACTTTTTTGACACACCTGATATTCTGAAAAAAAAAAAATTAATGAATGAAACGTTATTTTTTTTCAGAATACAAGGTGTGTCAAAAATACAAAAAATCTCGATACTTTTTGACACACCTTTTATTTCAGGATTTTAAATGCATTAATAATATGGGCAGTTTTGTGGCAAATATAAGTGTTTTGTGGCAAAGCTACACCTTAATAAAAACATCGTTAATAAATAAAATGCTAATTAAAATTAAATAATGACTATTTCATAATCCTTGAGAATATAACTTAAATAACTAAGGAAGCCGTGACGTCAGTGGTGACGTATTTTCGGTTACGGACAGACAGTTACATAATCTCCATAATAATAACATGTGAAACGCAAACAGTCTCGTTCTGGATTTGAACTCGGTTCGCCGTGCCCATTTCCTACGATAATTACGCAATGAGCACTTCTTATAGAAACAATAATCTATTAATAATGGAGATTCGCTTCCGGTTTTTGTCTGTAACAAAAATTACATCACTGCTTACGTCACATTACCCAAAATCGTCATAACATAGAATAAATACACTCAAAATTTGAACATGCAGCATTAGACAGTCCTCATTGTTTTTTAAAACAAGTTTTAATAAATACATGATTGGTATTATATATCTATATATAGTTTGTTTTATTTTAATACATATTTAAAGTTTACATTTCAAATTGTTTTATTTTTTTAATCCTTTAATGAATTTGATGATTTTACTTACTTAGGGTACAAACTCGCTGACATTGAATCTTTAACTCCCACCCCTCAGGCAATATGTTTGAAAAATCTATCGGAGGGTGTTTTTTATTTTGCTAGTCTAAATAAAAAAGATTGATGTTCACGGCTTTCGAGTAATGAATGACTGAATGTCATTTTCTAAAGTTAATTCTGAGAAAAGATCGAATAGCCTTCTTAGTAAAGGAAATGGCGTTGTTAAACTTTATTCTTTGACTGGGTCCTCTCAGTTGGTCACCCCCCCCCCCACCTTTTGTCTTTGTGCTTTTTGGGTAAATAATTCTTTGTTCTGTATTCAGAGTACATTGCAGTAAAATATTATAGATATGACAGTTTTGGTATTTGAAGACCCCCGGATTGAACTCCACGCATATTCATAACAGGTGTCATATATCGGTTGTTATACATATTCATATCTTATTATAATGGAGATTGTGGGTTTGTCTGTAACCGAAACTACACAAGTCACAATTCCCTTTGTTATTTACACACATTATCCATAATTTTATTTTTTATTTAAACCTCAATTATTAGTAAAATTGTTTTACATCATTAAGACTGTTAACAATATCTACATACTAATAATATGCAATTATATTTATATATTCAACGAAATAGCAGTTTACAGTGTGAATGGGAAGGCTAATTTGCATATTGATCTTAAAAAATTTGATTTTAATAAATATATGTTTAGTATTATTGATTTCTAATTGTTTGGTTTTATCTTAATAAATATGAGCAAAAATCTCGGGGATAAATCTTAACAGAAATCTATTAACATAAAGAAATAACTGTAATTTTATTCTTTTCTTCCTATTTTAACTAAATAGTTAAATTAGGGAAATTTACCACTGAAAGACGGGAGTAAGGGAAAATGGTGGAACAGTTAGTTTCAAAGTTGTTCTATTTTCCGATTATACCCCCTCTGTTCCAAATATTTTTATCTAAATTCTTATTCAGTTTTCATTAGCCTTTCTAATTTAACATGATATTTTATTATATTAAAACTTAAATACTTGCACCCGGAGGGTGCATATATTTGCTAGTACATATAATATATATATATATATATATAATATATATATATATATATATGAATTTTCAAAACACGTTCATTTTAAGAATTGCTTTTATATATATATATATATTATATATATATATATATATATATACTTTGTTGGGGTACCAAGTTTCTTGGTACAAGGGTGATTCTAGGCTGAAATTTGAAATTGACCTTGTGTCGCATCCTGCTCGTGCGGAGGGGTTGGTAAATATATATATATATACCAGAATAATTCCAACAATAACACCTTCCAAAAAATCTGGTGTTGTTGTAATCATGGATTCTGCAAATTATAACCATAAATCAATGGAATTACTCAACGAGAGTGACGCTCTTGAACAAGTTTCTCCACAAACAGCTACAAAAAAAAAAAACTTAGATGATTTTAAGAAATCCTATTGGAAACTAGTCAGAAAAGAAGACAAATTCTGTATCCTCATTAATCAATTATCACCCTACAATCCCTACAATCTATGGTCTACCTAAAACCCATAAACCTGAGATTCCTTAAAGACCAATCATTTTTGTTATTGGATCTTCCCCCACCGCATAACATCGCTTTTAACTTTTAGCTAAAATATTATCTCTGATGTTAGGTATTATCAGCGATGCACACATTAAAAATTCTGGCTTCCTCCTCAGTAAAATTAATAATGTTAACATGAAAAATAAATCTTTAGCTAGTCTCGACATTAAATACTTATACACCAATATACCTGTCAACGAATGCATTAAGAGAATCACCTAAAGAAAATAAACATTAATTTAGCCCTACCTATCTCTACATTAATTAGATATTGTATCATATGCACCACACATTGCTATTTTGTACAATAACAATTTTTATAAATACAAAAATTTGACCTGCCTATGGGATTGACTGTTAGTGGCGTTCACGCTTGTCTTTTTCTTCTATTCCTCGAGTCTGGTCCTTTCATATATATATATATATTATATATATATATATATATATATATATATATATATATGTTGTATTTTAGGGGGTCTCCGTATGCTTCTCTCGAGCAACATTCATTTCATTTGAAAAAGGGTATCTAACGAACCCGAAAATTTATGATAAAAAATTAAAAAAATAATAAGTGAATCCAATACTCCATAACATCGAGTTCATTCATTTATTTTTAGATGCTTCGTAATAACGCCCAACTTAAAAAAAACAAACATATATATATATATATATATATATATATATATATATATATATATATATATATGTCATACCCTCTTAAAATTACGGTCAGTCTAGGGCTGTTGATATAAGGAAAAATAACACTTTGCCATTTATAATTTAAATATTTTATCTTATTATATTTCATCTATCTAAATTTAAAAAATACCCATAAAATATAATTTTCTTAAATCATTCATCAATCTTTTCAATATACAATTAAAGATAATCTTTTTATTTGTTTACTTATTTATCTAATTAATTTAATTTAATTTATCTTATTTTACAACTGCAAAAAGTTACCCAAATTCTTCTAGTTGACCGTTTTTATTTTTAATTCAAAAATGATACATTGTTGCAATATTCCACCGGATGTGGACCAGACTAGATTAAATATATATAAAACAATTCAAATCTTTTCTCAATAGAACACCACAAAGGTAAGCGACCAATTTTATCTTCTCCAATAGCTTATATAATAATTATATTAATTTGATACTTCAAAAGAGTCCAATAATAGATGAGGGAAACTTTCCATTAGGGACTTCTTTCTCAAATTTTTTAAAATCCTTTATTGATTTTTTGTTATTTTTTTAACTTTTAAGAGAGGTCCTTGGAAAGGATTTTTCATTTATTCCACTCATCTCATTCATTTTTATCTCATTCATTCTGCCATTAATTCTTAACTATATATATATATATATATATATATATAAAGTTTTCCTTCTCCTAGAATGGTTGCCTGGCCATGGTTAAAGGCCCAGTCTGCGCTACTATTTACTCATAACTGGAAGGAGAGTAGTTAGACGCATATCTCTCCCAAGCACTGTCACTTTGGGAGGCTGGAGACCAACTTTAAGGAAGTCTAGAAAGGAACAAGTCATTGTGTCCCGATTACGCATTGGTCATACAAGACTAACGCACTCTGATATACTCAAACAAGAACAACAACTACATTGTGGAACATGGCAAACACCTTTGACAGTTAAACACTTATTCATGGAATGCAGATTTTTTACTCACATCAGAAACCGTTATTTTAAAGTAAACAATATGAAAGATCTGTTTGAAAATGTTAACATGGAGGATATTCTCTCTTTTTTGGGGGAAATAAAATTATACCATAGAATATAGACATGAACTTAATCAATACCATACAACATAATCCCCAATAATGTTAACACATTTTTAAAACCAATTACTAAAAAGTATAAATATAAATACACGATATGTATAACTTCCTAACCGTTAGGCATGGCATAACCCCAGACGGGTTGATATGCCATTAAAATCAATAAACAAACAATTTTTGAGGAAATGACATCAAATATCGTAGACAAAACTGTACTGAAAAAATCCCCGGTTTTATATACAGTTTCACGTCATACCCTGGACATTAAGTCCCTCAGTCACTGCCTTTTAGCACATATATGATAAAAAAGATTAAAGGTTTGCCATAAGTTGGGACAATCATGTAGTTGCTAGGGCTTGACGTGACCAGCCGATTGATTGACTGAAATTCTAGCCGTTTCTACTTTGTCTTCGTGATTATTGCGAAGAAGATAGAATCGGTTTTTGTCCGATAAAGAAAGACAAAAACTTGTAGAACTGAGTGCGTGACATTTTGTGGAATTTTCAACGAAGTGGTTCCTTTGAATTAATGTCTTCAACAATTTCTTTGGATTGTGAAGAAATCCAAAGAATTCAATGTTGAAACATTGAATATTGTATTCGTCACACAAGAAAGAAAAATGAAAATAAATAGAAAAATAAATTTAATCACAGAATTGAACGGATCACTTGAGAAAATGTAAAACCTTCAAGAAAGATCGATTTGAAAGATGCGACTATAAAAGTTGAATGGAAGGCCAAATCAATTTGGACAGAAATAAAAATCGATATTAGTTGGAAGAGTCAGTCAATGGAATAAAGAATTCGGTAAGGAAAAGATTTGGGATCGTTCTGAGTTGGATGAAAAGAATATCTGGGTAATTCCATGTCAAATGATCCAGAAAAAAAAGTAAAATTGTCATCCCCCGCAACAATTTTTCTGATTTTTTTTCAGGTGTGGACTATGTTAACGTTAGACAATTCCCAAAATTTGAGCTTCTAATTCCAAAATTGGCGGAGTTATGTAGATTTTTAGCCCTTCAAATTTGGTGGGGTTTGCGAAAAATGGCGACATTGTGTAATCTATTTTTGTCTGTAAAATGAGTTCTAGAGCTTCCCTACTCCTAAAAATTGGTTTATAAAAGCATTTTTACCCGAGGAATCCAAAGATGCTATAAAAAAAGGTCAACCAATGTTAAGTTATTGATGATTTCTGATTTTTCATAGCAAGATCAATATGCTTTTTTTCTGTTATTATTTCACATATATTGAACATTATTTGCACCAAAAAGAAAGTTTTATTTTCGCTCATTTCAGAAAAATTGAAGGAGGTGGGTAACATGACTTGGATGATTTGACATGGATTTACCCATCTATCAGTTTAAAAAAATTCCCGACATTCCACCAGGCTGGATTAACACAATATCTTTTTAACGAAGGGATTGTTTTGTTTTATGAGGCTCCCAGTGGGATCGAACTCGAGTTATAATAAATCTTGCTATCATTGACCGGAAAGCGACAATTCTTCGAAGCCGTAGATGTATCAGTGCTACTGTACGGCTTTACCACTTGGACCATAACGAAGCGCCTTGAGAATAAGCTTGATGGGTGCTACACAAGTGTTGTATACCCTTTCTTACTTCTTTACTTCTTACTTGCTTCTATATCTTGGACATCTATTCTTCTGGCCGGCTTTGCTTCTTCTATCATCTTGACTTGGTATATCTTCTAACATCTTGCGTCTGGGTCTCTTCTAAGGTCTGGACTTTCTTAGGAACTTCGGGTCTGGTTTCTGTTAGGGATTTCTCCTTATCAGAAGCCCTGTGTCATTGTTAGTTTTTAGGTAATGAACACAAGACTTCGATTTACTTGATGTTACTTTATTTTCAATCCCCAACCCAGACATCTGTGCAGTGAGACTTACATCGTACGAGCTCGGCTTCTAACTTCTAACTGTCTGAGACTTCTATCCTTAAACCGGGAGACAGGGTCTTCTATGCCTTCTGGTTCTCACGATTTATCCCCGGAAGGCAAGGTGAGAGTGAGGTCAAGCGCCGTCACTCACCCTCAAGGCCATCAGCTGCACTAATCGCCATTATGATTACTACACTATTGCCATAAATATTAGGTATCTAATAATTATGTAACACAAGAATGCTGACAGCCATCATAAACAAATCTTGGAAAAAAAGCCCCACAAGAAAGCAGATGTACGACCACTTGCCTCCTATCATACAAACCATTCGAGTGAGACAAACAAGACAAGCTGGACACCGCTGGAGAAGCAAGGACGAAGTCCTAAGCGACGTCCTGGGTCGTCCTACAAAGACCTACATTTACCAGTTCTGTGCGGATACTGAATGCTGCGTAGTGGACCTTTCGAGGACAATGAATGATAGGGACGGTTGGAGAGAGATAGTCATGGATATCCATGATACTAGCGTGACCTTACTAAGAGAGTAGAGGAAAATATAGGGAGAGGGTTAACGAGTGGAATCAATTACACTAATCTGTTTCAATCGAACATAATGAAAAAATGAAAAGAAGGAAAGAAGAGAGAGAGAGAGAGAGAGAGAGAGAGAGAGAGAGAGAGAGAGAGAGAGAGAGAGAGAGAGAGAGAGAGTGTGTGTGTGTGTGTGTGTGTGTGTTTAAATCAAGACTATCATACTTTTTACATATTGAACTATATTGCACTAGCTCTTAAGTAAAAATATCAAACGTTGTGATAATTAAATCATATACTGTGCTATATGCACAGGTCCTGCTAGTACATATCAAGTGTTGTGATAATTAAATTATCATACTGTCGAATATCCACAGGTCTTGCTAGTTTCTTTTATTTCCTTTCTTTTACATTTTGTCAAGATGCTTAAGAGTTTGCAGGTTTCTGAATATTTCCGGTGGTTTTGACGAAACAGACATCACAACAGACAAAATCTTATAAAGCTTCTTCTTCTTTTATGTCGCCATCTTTTTATCACGTGGTCGGCTCATCACTCATCAACCATTTTCCATCAAACAATTCTTCTCTTCTTAGAACGGCTTCGTGTTTTCATAATTAAACTAACTTCATAACTTTTTCCAACCTCAAACAAACGCAATTCCCTTTTTATAGTCTTTGTTCATTTAGAAGAACTGCCCTGTCGGCTGATGTTTGAGAATACACCGAGTGGCGACTTGTGATGCTTAAGGATGGAACCCTCGTGGCTGAGCAGTCCATGACTTGCAATTTTCTACTTTTGTCCTTACTTTACGGTCGGTCGGAGAGGCCTCCTCCGATCAATCGGCAGGTCACTTCAAGCCCAAGTATCTATATGATTGTCTCAACCTTTTGCTCTTATAGCAAGTCCCAACTTTTTAAAATCATATATGTGCTAGAAGGCGGTGGATGAGGGTCTTAGTGTCCTGAGTATGACGTTAAACTCTATCTGATGGTGAAGTTCCAATTCTGGATCTCTGGTTAATGTGGAGTACCCCTTCATCACCATTACTCCCAGATCCACTTTGAGGGTCTTAATGTTCTGGGTATGACGTTAACCTATATCTGATGGTGAAGTTCCAATTCTGGATCTCTGGTTAATGTGGATTACCCCTTCATCACCATTACTCCCAGATCCACTTTGAGGGTCTTAATGTTCTGGGTATGACGTTAACCTCTATCTGATGGTGAAGTTCCAATTCTGGATCTCTGGTTAATGTGGAGTACCCCTTCATCACCATTACTCCCAGATCCACTTTGAGGGTCTTAATGTTCTGGGTATGACGTTAACCTCTATCTGATGGTGAAGTTCCAATTCTGGAGTTCTGGGAAACTGGAGTACATTTATCACCATACACCCAGTTCTACTCGGACCCGGAGTGGCAGTACCTGTTATGGTACCATCTATGGCTTAAATAGAAAAAAGTTTAAAATGTGTTTAAAAAATTGAGTAATGTACCCATCAAAAACGAAAAAAAAAATATAAACAAAAACCCCCAAAAAACAAACATATTCGGCATAAGATAACCTAACAGGGTTGACATGCCGTAAAATCCAACTAACCAATCAACCAACCAACCAACCAGCCAACATTTGAAGAAACACCATATCATGGAAATAGATGACTTAATGCTAGTATGCCGTACTCTGTTCCCTGATATGGTGTTTCTTCAAATGACGGCTGGTTAGTTGGTTGGATTTTACGGTATGTCAACCCCTGTTAGGTTATCTTATGCCGAAGATGTGTTTTTTTTGCCTGGGCTTTTAAACCTCAGTATGGCAACCGGTCTGGGAGAAGGAAAACTCTGAATTCAAACCAAAGTTTGTTTAGCTTTCATATCTCGTGTCTGTTATTTACCATCATCGGTTCGTAAAATTTATAAAAAGATATGCAGAAGTGGAGGCTCACCACCAGTTTCAGTTTAGTGCCATATCCAGGAAACCCCCTTTTTGGGGATGTCTCACCCCTCAGTAGAGGATAGAGTCAGCGTAGTATAAGACGCACCGATAAAGCTATTTATGTTTTCAAGCCCTATTTCTTACTATTTTGTCTGATATTATATCAATACAATTATCACCCCCACAATATATATATATATATATATATATATATATATATATATATATATATGTGTGTGTGTGTGTGTGTGTGTGTGTGTGTGTGTGTATTTTGGCACATTCTTTCATTTATACATGTAGAATTAAACAAAACACGTCTCCTGTTTAACGATTTTATTGATGATCTTTTCAAGGTTTCTTGGCCAACTTTTATATTTGGATGGAATTCGTGGATTAGTCCACCGAAGTTCATATCCCCAATACTTTCGGCACTTCGAAGTGCCATCATCAGGGGTGATGTGTTCCATTTTTTAAAAAGTATATTAATGGATGTGGAGCCTCCACATCTATTAATATACTTTTAAAAACTCTCGGTTTTGAACGGTTAGTGTAGAAGGTAGATTTGAATTCAAGGTCAAAACGATATTATTTGAATTCAAATCTGGACGGTTGGATTGAGTGGCATTTAATAACCTTAATCTGACCCCGACTTCCTGTTGTTGGGGTGAAATGTGGGAATAGACAGAGAAAGGCTTTTAGTTAGTCGGCTGCTAGCCATCATTATGTAAAGACGTACCCAGAAGGGCTCAGCACGCGTGGTTAAGGTCCGGTGGTTAAGATTAAATAAAAAAATGATTCACAAAAATTAAATTTATCACTAAAAAGAACGACAACCATGGCAAAATGGAGGAGAATCGAGACCATCCAAAATACAGCATTGTTGGGATCGGCTAGAATACCCAAAAGAGTCCTGGAGACCTGAGGAGACTTGCTGTCACTCAGCCTCCAGTGAACCACCAGCTACGGCAGGTGTGAAAAACTAATAATAATAATAATAATAATGAACTGCTTCTACTATCTAACCATAGCTGAGGGGGGAGATGGGCGATGCCTTTCTCAATGTCATTATTGTGAAATGAAACTCATTCCAGGAGAGATGACATTTTGTCTTTCTTGAAAGAAAGAGTATTATACGAAAAAATATAAAACCAATCTTCAACTTATCCCTCAAAGTGATTCCCAATAAATTTAGCAACAAACAACTGCAGACAACTTACTGTAAAATCGAGAAAAATCCTTGGAAAAAAAAACCATAATAAATCTGACCATCGCTCACAATTTACCACTTAACATAAAATAACCCTGAAAAACAGCGAGAATTGCATTGCATGCCAAACACCCTTTAACTGTTAAACATATCCTTATAGAATAGGATGATTTTGCTGTTATTAGACAACATTTTTCTGGGGGGCCTTAGAATGACCGACTGCACCTCTGCAGAGGGGTAAGACTCCCCCAATGTGGCCACCTGTTGGCCGTGGGTGGCGACCCGTGATGCTTAAGGATAGCGCCCAGGTGGATGAGCAGTCAATGACTTGCAACTCCACTTTGGCCCTTACTTGAGCTAGACGGGCAGTCGAAGAGGCCCCCTCCGATCAATCGGCTGGTCACGTCAAGCCCTATATGATTTCCTCAACCCTATTGCCCTTATGGCAAGCCCAACCCCTTTTTATCATATGGGTGCTAGAAGGCGGTGGCTGCGGGTCTACATGTCCTGGGAATGACGTTAAACTCTATCTGATGGTGAGGTTCCAGTTTTGGAGGTTTGGGGAATGTGGAGCACCCCTTCATCACCATTGCTCCCTGGTCCACTCTGACCCGGAGTGGTAGTACCTGTTAGGGTCCCATCTATGGGTTAAATAGAAAAATATGAGTTTATAAAAAAATTGTATTATCCATTAAGAATTGATTTATTTAAAAACTTTATCGGCATTAAATGACCCACTGAGGTTGATATGCCGTAAAACAAAACAAACAAACAAACAAACAAACAACATTTTTAAAACACAAACAACATGAGACATATCTCAAAATATCAGTATAGATGAAATGTTCTCCTTTCTGAAAGAAACAAATTATACCCTAAAAATATAGCAATAAACTTGAACTTAATCCTATAAACTTATCCCTTAAAGCGATTCCCAATCCATTCAGCAACAAATAACTGCAGACAACTTACTGTCAAAAACCGAGAAAAATCCCTGGAAAAAAACAACATAACAATAAATCTGACCATCCCTCTCTATTTACCACTTGGTATAAAATAACCCTAGAAGGGTTGAAATGCCATTAAAATCAATTAATTAATCAATCGTTCAGATTTTCTTTTAACTCTGCTAATCGAGTCAATTTCCTCTGACGCTTTTGTAACAGGGAAACCAATTTAAGAGAAGGAAAAAACTGAAGAATGGTATTCAGAGAATCTGTGGCTCACTGTTGTAACCTCCAAAAAGTTTGGCAGATCCTATATAAACAAACCCCCGTGAAACTAATGGTACGGTTCACGTTTAACTAAACAATTGGGCACTGATACGTTGTGTGTGACGAAAGAATAGGAAATATTGACTGGATTTAAAATTTGTTTATGGACTTCAATGTTTTATTTTCTGGGCAAAAAAAAAAAAAAAAAAAATTGCTCTTGAGATAAGCTATTAATAAATTTCTTTCAAACTGGAAACGTTTGTCTTAGATTTGAATCCAATCCTAAAAAAAGATTTCGAAATGTTTTCGACAGAAAAAAAGAAAATAAATAAATATATTTCCCTGCAAAAGTCATTTGCTTACTTAAAAAAAAAAACTTTTCCATATAACTTTTTATTGTTGCTATTGTTGATATTTTTGGTTGTTGCTATTGCATGTATTTACTTAATCCGTTCACCACAAGTAGGACGTGACCCAAAGTGGCAAGTGTAG
>CM042159.1:8910648-8915648 GCA_023376005.1 Doryteuthis pealeii
TTTCCCCCCACTTTCTTTCTTCTTTCTTTCTTTCTTTCTTTCTTTCTTATCATATTTTTCTGTGCAGCGTGTACTTTTTCTTCCCATTCTTTCTTTATAATAAAAACGGAACGGTCCATTATTAAGCTGAAGTGACGACACTTATTTGGTCGGTCTTATCTTTAATCAGAGGGTGTTACAATATGATGACGGTCGTATTTTGTAGGAACAAAACCAGAAGAGTGGAACCAGATTCTGAACAGCCCGGTCCTGAGGGGGGGGGGTATTCGATTCGTTCTGTTAGGGTGAACCTATAAGCAGAGGTCCGACAAGCGGGGGTGGGGAGAATAATAATCACTAATCATCAAGCCAAGCCAAGACATATCGATGCCAAAAGATTAATGGAAATTTTCCCGCCAAGTACAATTATATACTTCTAAAATCTTCTTCGGTCAAAGGTCAAGGTCAATGCCCACTTAAAAGGTGAACTCACATTGCTATTGTTGTATAGCCATATATACCCTTATGGAGTTTCATGGTCTAATGGTTAGAGTCGTGGGAAATGGACTCGTAGATCCGAGTTCAATTCCTGGACGAAGCTGTTTGCATTTCACATGACGCTAATACTCTTGGGAATAATATGAATCCAATTCTCCCTCCAGCTATGAGTAAATAGCAGGGCAGACTGGAATCTTTAACCATGGCTAGGTAACCAGTCTAGAAGAAGGAAAACTCTGAATTCAAACCTGTTAAACTCCGCTTAAGAAATTGACCTTGTGTCACATCCTGCTCGTGCGGGGGGTATATACCTGAAAAAATGTAATTAAAAAGGAAAATAACTGGTGCATTATATCCTTTATTCATTAATACTAGCAAATATATGCACCCTCCGGGTACAAGTATTTAAGTTTAATGTAATAAAATATTATATTAAATTAGAAAGGCTAAATAAGAATACCGATAAAAAGATTTGAAACAGAGGGAGTATAATAAAAAATAGAACAATTGAAACTTACTCTTCCATCACTCTCGTCTTTCATTGTTATTTTTTCTGATTTAAGTATTTAGTTAAAAGAGGAAGTAAAGAATAAAATGACAGTTATTTTTTCTTGTTAATGGATTTCATTTAAGATTCATTGAAGAGATGTTTGCTTATATTCATTAAAATAAAACCAAACAGTTAGAAATCAATAATACTAAGCACATATTTAATAAAATTACATTTTTGATATCAATATGCAAATTAGCCTTCCCGTTCACACTGTAAACCACTATTTTGTTGTATATATAAATATAATTGCATGTTATCAGTACGTAGACATGGTTAACAGTATGAATAATGTAAAACAATTTTATTAATAATTGAGGTTTAGATAAAAATACAATCATGGAAAATGTGATGTCAATAACTAAGGGAATAGTGATATGAGTAGTAATATAGTTTCGGTTACAGACAGAAAAGCACACAATCTCCATTATAATAAGATATAACACTGAAAATTTCAGTAAATTCCGTTAATTCGCTGATTTTTGGTATTTATTTTTCTTTCGGCGGGGTGACATACAATGGTGGAATTTAGGTCCGTTAAGTTCAAGTTTACCGGGAGGGGGGGTTGTTGCTTCAGCGGCGTTATGACTCAGTTCAAACTCATGAAGCATAAGTTCTCGAATTACAAGATGTTGCACGTTCATCAATGTCAACAAATGTTTTCCAAATGTGCATCGAAAAAAACAAAAAAACAAAAAACAAAAAAAAGAACTCTTCATTCAATTTTTAAAAACTTTCATGATGAAACAATCGACATTCGGAGACTGAGAGACGAGAGAGAGAGAGTCAAAAGTTTTGCATCGAGCAATGGTATTTTTTTTTCGTTGTATCAAACTGATGTGAAGTGATAAAACAACCCTCACTGACACAATGGACAAGTCTGAAAATACTATAAATAGTGTATATATTTTGAACTAAATAAAAATACGTATAGTAAACTTCTAATATTGTTTCCTGTGTTTATTCATTACTTTTACTGTTGGACTACGATTGGAGTCTATCCCCTTTTCACTAATGCTAGACCAAGGAGATTATTTTTGCGTCTGAAGTGGAGCGCCACACCTACCATCAGCTCCTTACTTTACCGCACATATCCCTATGCTACTAATACACTGAGTGGCCAAGGGCCAGTTTCGAACCAGGAATCTTGTGGTTCCTGGGCGAACGCTCTACCGACTGAATTAAACCGGCCTTATCTTGTCAATTTTATTATTATACAAAAACAGGTGCAACTTATTGGGATTCTCATATGATTATTATGTCCTATCCCCCCAGGCAATACCTGCCCCCTTGACTTAAAGGGCAGGGCTGGGTTTATTGGCCAGCGCCTGAGGCGCCCCCCTTGAGAGGGAATGCCGACGGGATCGACGCAATTTTTGTTCTTTCCCACCCATGAGCTTCGGCTTGTGGGTGGGCCCATGTTAAAACGAGGCCTTGTGCCCAGCCCATACAAGTGGGGTATGAGGCAAATACCTGTACCTTTAACAAAAATCCAGACCAAGTATACAATAAGCACCCCAACTGGGAGCTGTTTTGAAAGGAACAACTTTTGCTTTTCACTGTAAACTCCCGGTTTGTTTACAAACAACGGACAATTTTTTGCATTAGAATTTCACTAAGATTTGTTCCTGTATATTTACAACCCAATAAGTTAAAGCGTAGTCCGACAGTAAAGTCATGAATAAAAGCAGGAGACAATATTAGAAGTCAAATATAATTATTTTATTTTGGTTCAAAATATATACACTATCTAGATTCTCCTCAGACTAGTCTATTGTGTCAGTGAGGGGTGTTTTATCACTCCACAACACAAACACATATTATATAGGCTGATGAATATAGGCATGGGTGTGTGTGGTGAAACTATTCTCACTCCAGCTATAAGTAAATAGTAGGGCAGACTGGGCTATTTAACCTTGGCTGGTTAACTAGTCAAGGAGAAGGAAAACTCTGAATTCAAACCTGTTAAATTCCGCTTAAGAAATTGACCTTGTGTCACATCCTGCTTGTGTGGAGGTGTTGGTATATATATATATATATATATATATATATATATATATATATATTGCCTGATAATTTGCTTGAAGCATTGTTAAGTATATTATTATTTATTTATATTAAGAAGGCAATTACAATGCGTATAAAAAATAAAATAATGTCCAGTGTCTAATAAATTTCGAAGAAACTTCATCTTCAGAGAATGTTTTTGAAATGGACGCGTTCTTGTGTGTTTTTTGTTTTGGACATTATAAACACGCGTCTCGTGGGTTGCTATAACGCCACGCGGAAGAGACGTGATATCCGTTGTTCAATCAATTTCAATTTCATTCCTTTTATTTATTTATTTATATATTTATAAATAATATATATAATATATATATATATATATATATATATATATATATTTATACTAAAGCTGAGTGAATCAGTGGTTGTTTATTGAAGGCTTTTTTCCCATTTAATTTAATGCCACAAATATTCCTAAGTTCTAGGATTAATTTATGTTTGAAAAATCCATTTTAATTGGTTCTAATGAGTCGTAATTGGTAATTAAGTAAAATACTGACCCATCTCTTACTCCACATTCTACCTGTCACTTTTCCCTCTCTATATATATCTTGATTACCTCCTCGTTATATACATGAATTTCTCTGTGAGTGTAAAGAGAGTAATTTAGAGAGTGGGAAATGTATTTGTATGTTAAGTTTTAGAAGTAGCTAGCCTGTAGCTTCTCAACATCTTAATCGGGTCCGTTTCAATTTAAATTAGGTCAAACGTCCCTTTTCTCAGAAATCTTACCAAATGATTTTAATGTTTTTTTAAAAAATTCTCCGGTCGTATCTATTAAAAAATAATTCGCTTTGCGAACTCACTTTTCCCTAATCCCATTTATCTATTCAGAGCTCAATGGGTGACCCAACGGGCCACGTTTTGTCTAGTATATATATATATATATATATATATATATATATATATATATATATATATATATATATGCTCCAAAAACTCTCTAGGTGTGACTTAAATTAACTTTCACTACCAGCATAAAGCAATGATCGTCTGTTTACATATTGGATATCTCTGGTTATCGTAAAATATATAAACAAACGTATGTATTTAATAGTTTAAACACCAGACCGTGACAGCAGCTGTCAAATGGCCGAGAGTTTAATAAATCGAGCGGACGAAAAGTCAGTTGGGTTTCGATCCTGGTCAGCGGTACTTGTTGTGTCTAGCCACACGGAAGAGACGTGAAACGTCGAAACACGGTGTCTGATGGCTATTATATATATATATATATATATATATATATTGTAAGATATTTGTAATATTTGTAAGATTAGACCGTGATACGCGAGAAATTCCGAGCTGAAACAATTAGGACACAAATTTGTCAACTTCAAATTACCAGCAGAGACACATTTTAAATCACTGCTGAATACAGGCAGCAGGCAGCGATTTATTTTATATTAGCAGCAGCAGCTATGACATGATTAACGCAAAACATTTGATTTTTGTTTAATTAATTAATTAATTATATCCCTTAATCAGTAAAAATCAATAACCAAATTTGGTGTAGTTATAAGGAGGTTAATGTGTATGCAAGATATCGAATCTGAATAACATCTCGTTTCTGAGTTATAAGTCGACAAGTATATACCAAACTTTCTTTTATATATATATAGATATATATGTGCAGATAAAGCGACAGACAGACAAGTCGAAAATTTCGACCTCGCAATAAATTGCTAGTGAAGAATCCACAGAGAAAACAAACGATGTATATGGAGGTGCCGCCCTTTCGCCAAAGATTTTACTAAACCCCCCGCCCCCGCGCCCGTCTCTCTCTGAAAGCACAGAGCCAGTGATGGACCGGTCGAACCACATTGAATAAGACACACGACACTGGCTCCAAACAGAAAAAGAAAAAAAAGAAAATAAACAGCAACAACAACAACAACAACAACAAACA
>CM042159.1:8918148-8925648 GCA_023376005.1 Doryteuthis pealeii
CATGAATTCCACCCAAATATAAAAAAGTTGGCCAGAAAACTCGAAAAGATCAAAAATAAAATTGTTAAACAGGAGATGTGTCTTTTGTTTAATTCTACATGTATGAATGAAAGAATGCTGCCCAAATACACACACACACACACACACACACACACATATATATATATATATATATATATATATATATATATGCAGCTTGCTACATTCATAAATAAAAAGTGCTCAATATCGGTCAGAGAACTTTTGACCTAATGAACACATTGGAGAGAAACTCACAGTCGCCAAGCGTCATTAACTAATTGTGTAATATTGAGAAGTACTAATCGAAATCCCGGGTAATAGCACCATCAAATAGATCTGTTTAAAAAGTATTTGTATTTGATAGAAATACTTGATGCCATATAACTGTGAATTATTTGTAATTGTTTACTAAGGATTATTATTAGTTACTTTGGTTTTTTCTTATATGCTGTTGTGTGATGCATCGTGGGAAGGGCCGACCATTTTTATATGACTGATTTTAGTTTAGTTGGTGGTGCATGCTGGGAAGGTTAGTTTTTTTAAGTAATATTTAAGATATCTACTCAAAATTCGTTTAATGATTGATTGATTGATTTTAACGTCATGTCAACCTGTTTCGGGTTATTTCTGTGTCTCAAGGTTAGGGAATCGTGTTCATTGTACGTTTATGTTTACATTTTAGTGTGGTTCTTTCTTAATAGCTTTTTTCCAAATAGTTCTATCGAATATTAATAATTTTTAAACATATCTGTTTTTACCCATAGATGGGACTCTAACAGGTACTACCACTCTGTGTCAGAGTGGGCTTGGGAGTAATGACAATGAAAGAGCATTCTCCACACCACAGATCTCCACAACTCGAGCCTCACCAACAGATGAAGTTTAGTATCATACCCAGCACACCCCTTTTACGGAGGATTTACCCTCATGCAGAGGAGACAGCGTATTCTATGCCTTGCCGACAGGGAGATAGTTAGATTTTAGGGACACAAACGAATTGGGAGAAAATAAGGAAAAGGGATGCAAAGCGTTAATAATAAATACTTACATGATTGGGTGTCTCATCGTAGTAATGGTAGCAAGCTAGTCCTGCAGATCCATTACTATTAATTGGCAAGTTTGATCCTCGCTAGATGCCCATACTTACGACCCTGTGGGACAATATGACCTTTAGGCACCCCTTTTGCGATCTCGTTTTATAAGGACATTTTTTTTCATTTTCACCGTCAAAATCCGGTTTGTTAGGGGTTAGGTTTAGGGGTTAGGGTTAGGGGTTAGTTTTATAATTAAAAAAAATCTAAAAATCGTCTGTTAACAAACAAACGGATTTTGACGGTGTAAATGGAAAAAATCCTTATGAAACGAGATCGCAAAAGTGGTGCCTAAAGGTCATATGGTCCACCCTGTGTTACCTCCTACTTGTGGCGAACCGGTTTGGTAAAAAAGGCGTCCCATCTTTTCCACAGAGAGAGAGAGAGAGAGAGAGAGAGAGAGAGAGAGAGAGAGAGAGAGAGAGAGTTTTCTAAATTGACGCTATAAAAAAGAATAAAAAAAAAAAAACTCAATCAGACCAAATACCAGTCATCAAACTCAACCCTAAAGAAAATAAAATCCAATTTATTTCACGTACGAATATTTACCGTTTCTCTTCCAAAATGTAACTCGACTCTTACACGAATACCAACCCGAGGTTAGAGCAGTAACTCCGTAAAAACAAACTCGTTAGTCACTTGATACCACTTTTTTTGTAAATATACAACGCCCAGGCATTACGTTTGTTAATGGACTTAGTTGTTGTTGTTGTTGTTGTTGTTGTTAAAATCCTCATTGTGTTTTTGTTTTTGTTTTTTGTTATGATTTAAACACCATAATATCAGTATTTCTCGAAAAAAAAATTTCTCTTATTTTTTTAGATGGGGCTTGATAATTTGGATTATTTGGATTATTCGGACTATTGTTCTCATCTTTATTGTTATCTACATAACGTTTCGGCCGATGTGCTCTCCAGCCTTCTTCAGGTATTTCTTGTCGGACTCGGGAATCTTCTCTTCGAACTCTGGAGACTTCATGTCGTAATCGGGAGCCTTCATGGAACTTCGAACCGGACCCTTTATTCAATCCACGGCGGCAGACTGTTCCCATTCCATTAACCATGACTGGGTAAAAGTGTTGTATTCATTATTCTATGTTATTGTCACCCTTGGCCAGGGCTGAACCTGTTTACAAAATAAATCCCCCCCCCATTGAAAAAAAATCAGAGAATTATCCGATTTTAATGAAATTTTCGGTGTTGATTTATCAATGGATGACTTTTATAATGCATTATTTATTTTATTTCAAAACTTTGATTTTTCAGACCACTAAATTTTTCTTTATTTTATATCGAAACTAATTACAGTATAAATAGAAAGACAAAGACTGAAGAATAGAAGAAAACAATTTTTGAAATGATTTTATTTTTCTGCGTATTTAGACCAAATAGACATTTCATTTAAAAGTTATTAATTCTTCTATAATGAGTGTATTTATCATTTTGTGTGATTACGAAGAAACATTGTTATAAACCTTAAAATCTTAAATAATATTTTTTATTCCGTATATACATAAAAAGCTGCCATGTTTGCAATATATTTGAGCAAAACTGACCGAAGATAATAGTATCAAATAGGCACTGCCAATTTGTTCATTTTAAAAACGAATTAAAATTAATTAAATCGATTATTTAAGTTCAAATTTTTGTCAAAGTCGAAAAGTAGTAACATAATGAGCATCAGTAAAAAAAAAAAAAAAAAAAAATGAAGCAAAATAATATTACACATGTAATTTATTTTTAATACATTTTAAACTATAATTTCCGGTCAATTTTGCTAAAATATATCGTAAACACGGCCGCTGTTTTTATGTATACCCCCCCCCCATTATTTTATTTTAAGGCTTATAACAGTTTCTTCTTAGAAATCAATAACAAAAAATATACACTCACTTACAAACGCTTTGATAACTTAATGAAATATATTTTTCTTTTCGGTCTAAACACGCAAAAAGACGATCTACAAAATTCTTGTGAATTTGTTTACAAAAAAGAAATGACCGTGAGAAAATGTCACGTGACGTATCTTTGTATGGGAGGTCGTTGTTGATGAAAAAAAATTAAAAAATCTGGAAATTACCTGATTTTGATAAAATTTTAACATAGTTAAATGTCTCTAACACAATAACCTTCCGTTCTCCCTCTTACTCACACAAAGAGACAAATATTTATACAAGGAGGAGGTAATGAAGATATACAGTGAGGGTGAAAGTAATATGTAGAATGAGAGAGAGAGTCAGTCAGTTTTTGACTTAATTGCTAATTACGACTAATTAAAACCAATAAAAATGGAAGTTTTTTCAAACATAACGTAACCCTAAAAACAAGGTATATTTTAGTATGAATTTTGTGTCATTAAACTAAACAGGAAAAAATCCTTTAGGAAATAAAAGGTGATTATCTCAGCTTTAGTAAAATAATATAATATAATGTAATATGACATATATATATATATATATATATATATATATTTATATATATATATATATATATATATGACAGCACCCCAGAAGGAAGCAGCTGTATGGCCACTTTTCCCCCATCTCCCAAAACCATACGAGTAAGATTGACTAGCATATATATATATAGTGGTAACTTTTCTTAGGAACTTGTAACTCAATTTTCCCGTATATCAAATCAATTTTCCACATTAAAATACCATTAATCCACCCCCCGCCAAAAAAAATACTCTAATTTTTTGTTACTTTTTTCTAATATTTATTTTTTTTATAAATGATATTTTCCTTTGGCGAAATAAATTCGGAAAATGAATTGTTTTTAGTGAACTTATTAACATAAGCGTATCTGAGGCTCGCTCATACCTCAAACTTTAGCTTCCAACACAAAGCCAAAAAATCGACCGAGCGACAGCTCGTAACTGAATAGAATCATTGCAATTTGGTTTCTTAAAGATTTCTGATGTTTTTATTCCATTTCCAAACTTGTGTCAAGCAACCTTGGCATCACCATTATTTTAGGCGACACACACACACAGCATCCATTTTTTAAATTGTTTTCCCTTTCTTTTTCTCTTTCCCCGTTTTTGTACTTTTCTTTCTTTCTTTCTTTTTTTTCTTTCTTTTTCTTTTCTTGCTTTTTCTGTCTTTATTTATATATTTATTTCCTTCTTCTTTCTTTCTTTCTTCTTTCTTTCTTTCTTAATTGATCAACACATTTCTATCCACATTTTTCCATTTTCTTCAAACTACTTAGCGACTCTTGTTTATTGTCCAATTCCAAAATTAATTGTTAAAATCCGTTGAATCTAAAAATCCTTTAATCCTTTCCTCAGATCTCAAAGAATTCTTTATCTTATTCATCATTTGTCACAATGTCACGTGATGGAAGTTTAAAGGAAATAATAATGAAAATCCCGTCATCATTTTATGATTCTATCCTTCTAAATTATTTTTGTAAATACTGAATATTTTTGGTAAACAAACTTAGAGCCAGTATTATCTTCATTGTTATCTGTATAACGTTTCGGCCGATATGCCCTCCGGCCTTCTTCAGGTATTTCTTCTCGGACTCGGGAATTTTCTTGTCGTAATCGGGAACCTTCTTGTCGTAACCGGGAGCTATCACGGAACTTTGAACCTAACCAGAGTCCGACAAGAAATACCTGAGGAAGGCCGGAGTGCATATCGGCCGAGACGTTGTACAGATAACAATGAAGATGAGGACAATAGTCCGAATAACGCAGATAATACTAATCACCAGGCCTCATCTCAAACAGAGAAACTTAGAGCCTTTAGGAATTCTAATTTTTGTAAGTGATTTAGTCTTAATTTTTCTGATTCTTTTTAAAATATTTGGCTTGATAATTAGGGGAGACACACACACAGCATCCAAGATTGCAAAGAACCATCTGCGCACAACTGTTATGGTTTAACGATCGTCGCATTTATTTTGGCGCAAAAAATTCGGAAGGTAACTAAGGACTTTCCCGGAAGAAGTTAAAAAGCGGAAGCGAGGCTTTTCCGGTCGGAGAGACAAAGGGGTCAAGATGTCGGAAATAGATTTGATCGTTGATAAAATGCGAACAAAGGAGACGCGTAGGCGTTTGAGATGTACAAAAGGCAATACGGTACGACGCGACGCGGAAGACCCCAGAGAGACGGCGAACAGAGCACAAGTGAGTGACCGCACTCACGGTCACAGCCGATGGGCTGTGAACCATCACGTAGCCACCTCCCGCCTCCCCAACGCTATTCATCCCAACAGCAGCAGTAGTTCCCATTGTCAACGCTTGCCACTCACACGCACCACGAGGGAATTAAAGAAATAAAAAGTTCAATCTCCTACTACATACAGCATGCCTTGTGATTCGTTAAGCGACCCCTACATATATCGTCTAAGGGTTAGAGACGATACCCGCAGTATACCAGCAACGTATACGATTCAGAGTAGCGAAGAAGGCACTACGCAACACAACGTCCTGATAATATTCATTTTGCGTGAATCAACATTAATTAATTTGATAATTAGAATCACCTAAATGTGTTAATTAGATATAACTATGATCAAATAGGTAATTATTAGATTTTACTTATTAGTCTTCCTGTTCCTATAACATGGTTGGGTCATGGGTGGGTGGTGGTGATATGTATGTAGCGTGTCTTGTTCCGGAATGGTAGAACCCACCCCTCACCAGATCTACAACTGTTTTGGATTTATGTCGCATCCTGCTCATACGGAGGGATTGGGCGAAAAAGGTGCCCGTCACGTAATAGTTTTGCGAGAAATGGACACGGCGTTACGTTAAAATCCTGGACGAGACTGGTTGTATTTCACATAGCATTAATACCCTTGGGAAAGGTATGCGTCCAACTAATTTCCCTTTAGCTATGGGTAAATAGTAGGACAGACAGGGCTCTTTAACCGTTGTATGGCAACCGGTCTAGGAGAAGAAATCTCTGAATACAAACTTGTTAGATTTGCTTAAAATTGGCCTTGGTCACATCTGGTAGTTCAGGGGTGGGTGTGATTAGTACATGCAAATTATTTGAATTCATAATTTTCCTTATCCTAGACTGGTTACCTTACCAAGGCAAAGAGCCCAGTTTACCCAACTAAAAGCCTAGCCTAATAAATAAAAAAAAAAAAAAAAGATTTAGTGTTTATGCTTTGTGGTCACAACTCGTATAACACTTAAGTCACGTGGTGTAATTGTTAGAGTCGTGGGAAATGGACTCGTCGACCCGAGTTCAAATCCTAGACGAGGCTGTTTGTATTTCACAGAGCGTTAATACACCTAGAAAAGGTATGCATTCAAATTCTCTCACCCTACCTGTGGTAAATAATAGGACAGACTGGGCTCTTTAACCATGGCTAGGTAACCTGCCAAGAAAGGAAAACTCTGAATTCAAACCTGTTAAACTTCGCTTAAGAAATAGACCTTGTGTCACATCCTGCTCGTCCGGAAAGGTTGGTAAATATATAAAACACTTAGGTCAACTTTTATGAAATCATAAATCCTTCAACTCTAAATTGGCTACAATGAACAAGCTTATCCTGAAGGACATTATAATAAATTGGAGTTTGACTGAAGATCGTAATTGTTTCAAGGCGTATATCAACTCAACTTACCTGTCCCAGAACAATGGCTTAATAACTTAGACGTAAAGATTATTTCTGGTCAGTCAGTTCTCATAAGGTGCACTTCAATTGAAGCATGACACCACACTAAGCCAAACATAATATATATATATATATATATATATATATATATATATATATATATATATAATATAAGATTTTTGAAGGCAATTTACCACTTCTTAAAACAACAGATGATTACAACATCGCCGTGGGATAAGTACTATTAAAAAACACCTAGTACTTTCAATAACTCTGATGATGGAATTTTATTTTCCGAAAATATTTAGAATTAAAAAAAAAAACAAGTTAAATAAATATAATTTTCAACACATATTGCATTGTAAATTGCCTTCAAAAATCTTTATATTACACATACACACAATGCTTCAAAGATACTATAAAAAAAACCCTCTCTAATTTGACCTGAACTCTCTACCACTCCGCTCAGGTAAGTTAGTATTAGGATGATTCTAAGCTGGTCCTTTCTTCCAACAGCGGAGTGGTAGAGGGTTCAGGTCAAATTAGAGAGCTCGATGTTCAATTTTTTGGACATAGCAATATAATTAGTAAAGAAAATGCTTAAAAGATCGGCTATGTTGCTGTTTTTTTTTTCTGAGCCCATTTCTGTCGAAATGTATCTGAATATACCAATGAGTTTCATCAGACCGCTAACTTTATTGAAAATGGTATACAGATAAATTCTGTAGTTTCTTTTATATTTATCCTCGTGACCCCTCTGACGGTATCGGGTTTCAATTTATCTTATCTTTTTAGGAATTGGTTATGTT
>CM042159.1:8930648-8953148 GCA_023376005.1 Doryteuthis pealeii
ATGGGTAAATAGTAGAACAGACTGGGATATTTAACCTTTGTGGGGCAACTAATCAAGGAGAAGGAAAACTGAAACCATCTGTACTTTGCTGAACTTGTGTCCATATTCTACCCGTGGCCGACAAATCCATACCATTTGGGGGTCACGTGACTACGCCTGGCACATGCGCATGCACATTAATCAATCTAGAATGAAGCCAAAACAGGAAGTTGATTTGTTAATCTAAATGTGAATCTTATATACAAGCACATGGCAAAGTCTTTTTTATAATGAATAGGGCGTCCCATGGTGGTGAAATGGTTAGCAGGCTATTCTCGCAAATCCATTACTACTGAATAGCGTGTTGGATCCTCGCTGGATTACCCATACTTGTGATCTTGTATCTTATCCTACCCTTGGCTAACGGGTTGGGTTAAATACCTACAGCTAAATCGAGACATCCCATCGTGTTGTAGTGGTTAACAAGCCAGTCTCACAGATCTAATCAAATACTGAGTTCAATCCTCGCTGGATTCCCAATACTTGCGACCTTGTGTCACATCCTATCTTCAACTCAATAAGCCATTGTAAAGTTTCAACAATGTTTGTTTATCATTCGAATCCATACCCAGAATTTGGTTCCAATATCATTCTTTCAGAAGACCAGTGCCATACAATTGAACGCCATTCGAGAAGAGTTAAAGAAAAGGGACAAATAGAACACAACATTAACAAACTAACACTACATGATAGCCCGTCATGTCGGATTAGGCTGTAGAATACGCTTTACTGCACCTCTGCAATAGGGTACCCCCCCAATGGGGTTACGTGTTGGCCGTGGGTGGCAACCCATGATGCTTAACGATGGAATCTTGGTGGATGAGCTGTCCATGACATGCGGCACTCCACTTTGGTCATTACTTAGGCTAGACGGGCAGTCGGAGAGGCCCCCTCCGATCAATCTGCTGGTCACATCAAGCCCTAGCGTTTATATAATTGTCTCAACCCTATTATCCTTATGGCAAACGCCAACCCATGTTCTAGAAGTCTAATGGTTAAAGTCATAGGAAATGGACTCGTCGACCCGAGTTCAATTTCTGGACGAAGCTGTTGGCATTTCACATAGCGCTTATACCCTTGGTAAAGGTATGAATCCAATTCTTCCTCCAACTATGAGTAAATAGCAGGACAGACTGGGCTCTTTAACCATGGCTAGGTAATCAGTCTAAGAGAAGGAAAACTCTGAATTCAAACATTTTAAATATTGAATACCATCATGAATGAGAATAAAACAAAACGTCTTCGGCATAAAATGACCCAACAGGATTGACGTGCCGTAAAATCCAACCAATCAGCTAGACGACAGCAGCCAGTAAACTTGTAACACCAGGAAGAGGAGGAGGAGGTCAAGTTGTGATGCGTAAAGATTCTCTCTTGCAGAATTCTAATCGGCACTGAGTATCAGACGTCCTCCACCTTTAGAACCAGTACCGGCCTGGCGGTATTATAATTGGTGCTCGTGACCACAGGATCGATCCTGGTGTAGCCAATTGACCAAGAAATAGGTCTGGCGAGGCGAAAAGGAAAATATCTCGACGACTCGGCCAAGAGGAAGATCCGGTGAGACGAAACATAAAACGTGAAGATGTCAGCGATGAAATATCACCAGTCGCAAGAAGGTGAAATCAACGATCGATAATAAAAGCCACAGAAATACTTTTGATATCTTTAGTTGGCTACTAAATCGACCAGCAAACCAGAACAGACGATAGTAAGACAAAACCCAGTAATATTTGTCTTAGTTTTTTGATAATTTTTATTATCTAAATTTTTCGGACTGCTGCTCTCATCTTTATTGTTATACACTCAATGTTTCGGCCGATATACCCTCCGACCATCTTGTCTTTCTTGCTATTTTTGAAATAAGGCTTGATAATTTGAATTATTTAGATTTTTCGGACTCTTGTTCTCACCCTTATTGTTATGTACACAACGTTTCGGCCGATGTACCCTCTGGCCTTCTTCAGGTGTTTCTTGTCAAACTTGAAAACCTTCTAGTCATAATCGGGAGCGTTTTTGTCGTAATCGGTACTTCAAATCGTACTCTTCATTTGGTCCATTGGGGGTAGATTGTTCTCTTGCCGTTAACCATAACCGAGTACAAGTGTTAAGCTATGTTAAGTATTCTATGTTAAGTATGTTATTATCTCTCGTAATTAAGATTGAATCAGCAATCTACTTAACACTTGTACCTACTCATGTTTAGTGGAATGAGAAGAATCTACTAAAATGGATTAAATAAAGAGCTCGGTTCAAAGTTCCGTGAAGGCTTCCGATTACGACATAAAGGTTCCCGAGTTCCACAAGAAACCCCTGAAGAAGGCCGGAGGCCAATCGACCGAAATATTGTGTAAGTAACGATAAAGATGAGGACAACAGTCCGAAAAATCTAAATGATACAAATTATCAAGCTTCATCTAAAAAAGAACAAGAAAGGCCGGAAGTGAAGCGGAGTAGGAGGAACAAGAGTAATTGTCTTTAAAGAAAAGTGTAGAAAAAAGAGAAAGAAGGCATGAACTCTAAAGCGCAAGAAACAAAATAAACAAGCGAAGATAACTCGTATGATGATTTTTGTCGGTTGAAGGATAAATAGAAGACTTTATCATTGATAAGAACAATTCGGACGAAAGAAGTAATACAGTCCAGACAAGCTTTGTCACTGAAAAACTTAATGCTTCTTAAGATAAAGCAAAAACACCAGCCAGATTCCTCACCGTGTATTTTCTCTCCTAAACAAGAGTGAAAAAACAAAAAAAACAGAGCGCTTCCCCAGTCGAATTGGATCCTTGGTAATCCCTTGGTAAAGAGTCCTGAGTATTGGTAATTGTCTGGTAATCCTGAGTATTGTAAGTCCCTCAATGAATGCAATTGGAATTATGACTAGTGTGGTGGTTTAAGTAGTGTATCAGCCACGCAGTATGGCTAGTGATTGGCGAAGTAATAAACCAGACGGACAATTGGAGCACTCCTTATATACCAAAAATATTCCAACAGGTGGTGAGTAAGTATTTACTAACATCCCACCCTGTCAGTCAAACACAAGAATCATTATAGTGGGGAACCATGCACAAACCGAAGCTCAAATGTGGCTAGTGTTTAAAAATTGCATCAATCCCGACGACATTCCACTTTTGAGGCGCCTCCGGTACTGGGCAATAAACCCAGCCCTACCCCTTTTACACGATGGGACAGGTGTTACCTGAGAGGATAGCCCCCTGGGATCACGCTGATATTAATATTTTACCGGTCCTATGGTCGAAACTATTGTCGACGTTTAAACGTTTCGGTTTAGGATAAACCTTCCTCAGGACAATATAATAGAAAAGAAAAATAATTACATAATTATATTGCAATAAAAACTTGTTATTCTTAACAGAGAGTTATCTCGTTCTTTGAATTGTCAACACCTGCGGATGCTCATTTCTGCTAAATTACCGATCCGACCATGTTGCGCCGATCGCCGTTCTGAGGATCTAAAGAAAACCACAACGTGGGCACAGAAAGCATTCACGAAACATCAAGATGGAAAACGCATGTGGTCAATACAGTGATTGGACCACACATGTGCCGCGAGAAAGAGTGTCTATTTTAAACGTGACTTGAGTAGATCTATCAAAACATAAACAAAATATCACCTGGTTAATCAATACAATTCAAGATTTGGGTTGGGAATTGAGAAATGTAACTGAGGGATGAGATAGATGAACTAAGGTGATTAGTAAATTTACAGCTGTTGGTTGGAGATAACAGATTGTACTAAGCTTCACGATCTTTATTATTGTCCGTGAAGCATTCAATCCAGAGATCATTTGGACATGTTGTCTTTCGGACATCTGTCACCACTTTAGAGACATATCACTCAAGATGAAATCAATACTAACTTATGAAGGGCTTACGGTCAGGTCACGTTGAATGTACCGGTATCCGCAAGATCAACGAAGTTAAGCAACGATGAACCTTTTCAATGCTTATATGGGTGACCATTTAAGCAACACCAGGTACTGTAAGAAATCGTATATCGAAATGATTTAATTCGGCATTAAATGACCAGAAAAAGGTTAATAAGCCGTAAAAAACAACTAGCCAACTAACTAATTCATGAGCATAGGCTGATCTAAAAGGTAAATTATGCCATTATTATAATTCATTTAGAGTGTGTCACCTTTGTGAACAGGTATGAATAATTAGTGTTAGTATTACATAATGAATAGGCATAGCCTATCATTTTTGTAAGAAGTGTAGTGTATATTCTAAAACTAATGGCTGGGAGTTCATGCAGTTTGATTATCAGCAGCCTTAAATCCAGAGTCCTCTGGAGCCGGTCTTTCATAGGCTTGGAGAGTCGCATGACCAGGCGTCTCTTGGTAGAATTTAGTCAGTCAGAGTTGAGCTCGGCAGCCCTTTCGGGCAGATATATCTTTTGTTGCTGCTGATTTTCTCCCAACGCGCGCGGTTAAGATTGTATCGGGAATAATAAAAGTGTACACGAAAATATGGCTCCGTGTTTCCATGATTAAAGAACAAGAATTAAAAAAAAATATAAAGTGCAGAGAGATACGAAGAGAATCCCGATAGAGAAGCAGATACTCGGCCGACAAGAAGAACCCAATAGCCCAATAGTAAAACACTAGATTAGCATATAACATAATATAATTAATATATAACACTATAGGGGATTATCTTCCCTTTGCATGGAAGAGTTATCTTCCCGCTGTGTTGCCGTTTGTGGCCACCGAGGACCTCTGGTATATAAGCGGCTGATTCAAATGCTTCCTCCTCTCTTTCCTTACTGCCCTGAACGAGCACATGGGTTAGACTTATGTCTACCCCCTTCTCGGTGGGGCTTTGACTCCCTTACATTACTGTAAGTCTTTTATACAGCATGGACTATCCTTTAGTTCCATGTCTGTAACATTTATATTTTATGTACATTTGGGTATCTCGTTTATACCTAAATATTGTATCTTGTATTTACCATTCATGAATGTGTCCTTTTATCTCTACTCTTATATCTTATTTGTATCTTATGTATCTATGTACTTGTTGTACCGGCCGTTCCTACAGTGGAGAATATACACCGGTTCTCACTATAAATAGTGAGAAACCGAGTGAAAGGTTGTACTGTTACCGTTTAACGGCAAGCTAGCCGTTCCTGTACCATTATTGTAAATACACTTGTCTTATTTTACCCTACCTCGACTTGATTTCTTTTTTACTGTTGGACTAACATCACAACAATTAGAAATAATTTAAGATTTCAGCCTCTATCTATTCCAACCTGTTATTTGTTTGTTTGTTTGTTTTCTATCTATTATCTATCTATCTATCTATCTATCCCCAACCTGTTTGTTTGTTTGTTTGTTTGTTTCTATCTATCTATCGATCTATCTATCATTCCAACCTGTTCATATCTATCTATCTATCTATCTATCTATCTATCCCAACCTGTTTATTTGTTTGTTTGTTTGTTTCTATCTATCTATCTATCTATATATATATAATATATATATATATATATATATATCCCAACCTGTTCATATCTATCTGTCTATCTATTCCAGCCTGTTTATTTGTTTGTTTGTTTCCATCTATCTATCTATCTATCTGTTGTACCGGCCGTTCCTACAGTGGAGAATATACACCGGTTCTCACTATAAATAGTGAGACACTGAGTGAAAAGGTTGTACTGTTACCGTTAACGACAAGCTAGCCGTTCCTGTACCATTATTGTAAATACACTTGTCTTATTTTACCCTACCTCGACTTGACTTCTTTTTTACTGTTGGACTAACATCACAACAGTACTTTATGTATCTTATCGTTACCATGTGCTGTACACCTATTAAATGTTTTGTCTCACAACGTGTCGGAGCTGTTGTTCAATTATTAACTTTGATTCTTACAACACCTTCGCGTGTACCAATCACGTCTTGACTTTCGTCTTCGCATGTGCCAATCACATCTTGAACTTTCAGATCAATCAACGGTTATGAGCCTTTTTTCTACATATACATTTACAACTCTAGTTATTTAAAAAATATCCATCACGGTTTGAACAAAAATTTATTTTTCTTTTCTATTATATTGTCCTGAGGAAGGTTTATCATAAACCTAAACGATTAAACGTCGACATCAACATCAAAATAAAAATTAATCTTTTTTTGGAACACTTAGTTTTTATAATTTCTTTTTGTAACATTAGTATGTTTACCGCTAATGGATAGGAATGGCATTTTTAAGTATTCAAGATGATAAATTTGCCCATCCTTTCCCTCGAGGAATAGGAAAGGGGTGAGATAATTGCGAGGTACAAACTAGGTAGAAAACATCACCCTCTGTTGGAATATTTTGTGATATAAGGTGTGCACCAACTCCCACCTGAATTTATAGACTATCCAATGTCACGTGGTTTATTCCTCCGGCCAATCACTAGCCATACTGCGTGGCTGATACACAACTTAAACCACACACTGACCCATAATTCTAATTGCACTCATTCAGGAGGGACTTACAATACTCAGGATTACCAGACGATTACCAATACTCAGGACTCTTTACCAAGGGATTACCAAGGACCCAATTCCACTGGACAAGCGCTCTGGCTTAAGGCCTACAGGATGGTCCAGAAGATTGTAACACCATCAATAAAGTTTCGCATAGTAGCTCTTCAGGGCAAAGATCTTTGCCCTGAAGAGCACTAAGCGAAACTGTTTGTAGGTATATCTGACTCATTAGGTTTAACTTTATTATTTGCTCTACTTAGGTATTGAGTACTCTTTACTTTTTAGCTTTAGATAATCCTGGCGGTTTATATATACATTTTTCATATACATATAATTTTTCATATACATATATAATTTTTTCTTTTGGCTAAGTATTATAGTATCAAACGATTTTTCGGTTGGTACGACTATCTTCTTTTCTTTTTTTCAAATTTTTTTTCCCCAGGTGATGTTTGGTATATTTTTACAATCTTTGCCGAGTTTCTTCTACCGCAAAGGGTTTACCAACAAGTTTGGTATATTAGATTATATATATATATATATATATATATATATATATATAATATATATATCTGTGTGTGTGTGTATGTGTGTGTGTGTGTGTGTGTGTGTGCGTGTGTGTATGTGTGAGAGAGTTTGTGTGTATTAAGTTCTGTAGCTAGATATCAAATACCAGATGGGATATTGGCTATCGGTTTAGAAAAGAAGATGACTATTTCTAAAGTTGTTATTTAATGTCGCGGATAAGAGGTATCCAACGAGGACCGAACTGGATTTTACCCAACCCCGTTCGTCACGAATAGGATGTGACACAATGTCACAGACATGAACAAAAGCATCAACATCATCATGCTTAATGTCATACCCCCCGGCACCCACTTTGGGGGGTTCTTAACATTCTTCAATGGATACAGTCAGTGTTTCTTAGACTTTTCAGACTGAGCATGAAACTCACCAGTCCATCGGTTCATTTTCAACTCAAATAAATAATGAATAAATTGAATTTTACTTCGCCCATTTATGTCTGGAATTAAATGTCCAATAGAAACGCCTCAAAATTGACCGTTGTTGGTAACCATGGCGAAAATGGCGACATCAAAACTGACCTCCAAATTGACCTGGCATAATTGGTGCGAACTTGTGAAATTATCGAAATGCCTCGGGTCAGGGTACAGAGTCTGGGTCGGTGGGGGTGAGGGGGGAGTCATTATAGGGGTGTGGATGGTAAACGACTGGGTGAGGAGGAATTGATCGGGGGAAATAAAAAAATGAGGTGAGGGTTACAAATATAAAGAGAAACGAAGGGAAATTAGGAAAGAGAGAGAGAAAATTGAGAAATAAAAAGAAGAAAAAAAAAAAAAAGGGAATAACAAAGAAAGGTGTGGGGGGGGGGGGAATCGGTGTGGGTGGGGTGGCGTTGAATCTGTGTGGGGTGGGGGTGCATAAAAGGAAAATAAAAACAAATCAAAAAGAAAATTGAGGAGCAAAAACAAAAAATGAGAAGCAAAAAAAACAAAAAAAAAAAAAAAAAACAAAAAATACCCCCCCCAAAAAAAAACAAGAAACCCCTCCCCTCCTCAAAAACTAGCCCCCCCCTAAAAAAGCGACAAAATACATATAAAACAAACAAAAACTAAGTGAAACAAACAAAAAGAAAACAAAAACACAAAAAAAAAACAACAAAAAACAAAACAAAAAGGGGGGGGGGCAAAAAACAGAAGAAAAAAAAAACCCAAAAAAACAGAAGCAAATGGGATATATTATTTATCCTGTTGTGTTTGTAGCTGTAACAAAATGTCTAGTTTTGTGAAAAAAAAAAAAAAAAAAAAAAAAAAAAAACAAAAACAAAAGAAAATAGAAAGCTGTAATAATAAAAAATAAAAATAAATCAGAAAAAGAAAATTGAGGAGCAAAAACAGAAAAAAGAGAAGAAAAAAACAAAAAAAAACAAAAAAAACAAAAAGAAAAAAAAAAAAAAATGCCCCCACCCCAAAAAGACCCCCCCCCAAAAAAAAAAAAAAAAAAAAAAAAAAACAGAAGCAAATGGGATATATTATTTATCCTGTTCTGTTCGTAGCAAAATGTCTAGTTTTGTGGAAAAAAAAAAAGAAGAAAGAAAAAAGAAAAAAAAAAGAAGAAAAAGAAAGAAAGAAAGAAAGAAGCAAGCCGTAATAATAATCCTCTGAACGTTGTTGTTGTTGTTGTGTAAAAGGTCAAAAGAAAAGTCTCCGATCGACTCAGCTTGAAGTGGAGTCGAAAATAGAGGCCGACTATTTGGAATGACATGGACAGACACGCACACACCCCCAGCCATACCACACCATATCCATTCGATTAGATAGTCTACTTTCTTTACGCTTGTTATATGTCAAAAGAAGATGAAAACATTTTATACCACCAAGAGACACTTCAGATATATGAGCATTTTACGCTCAATGTCTTTCTAGATAAGTATAAACATTGACACACACACACACACACACACACACACACACACACAATACATATATATATATATATATATATATATATATAGAGAGAGAGAGAGAGAGAGAGAGAGAGAGAGAGAGAGGGGGGATGCAGGTGGTGTAATGGTTAAAGTCATGAGAAATGACTCGTCGCCCCGAGTTCAAATCCTGGATGTGGCAATTGCATTTCACTTAGCGTTAATACCCTTGGGAAAGGTATGAATCCTACTCTCCCTCCAGCTATGGATAAATAGTAAGGCAGACTGGGCTCATTCACCTTGGTTAGGCAACCGGTCTAGGAGAAGGAAAACTCTGAATTCAAACCATGACTTTGTGAATTGACCTTGTGACACATCCTGCTTGTGCGGAGGGCTTGTAGCCACACTGAGGAGCATGATATGCCGAAACACGTGTCTGTGATGACTTATTAATATTATTAATTATAATATATATATATATATATATATATATATATATATTGAGACAGGCGGACAGCAGTCATACAGGAAAGATAGATAGATAGATAGATAGATAGATAGAGAGAGAGAGAGAAGAGAGAGAGAGGTGGGAAGGGGAGAGAGAAGTGAGAAGGGGAGAGAAAGGAGGGATAGGGCATACGTTGTGTAACGGTTATCGCCGTAGGAAATAGACAAGGTGACCGAAGTTCAAATACTTGACGAGGCGGTTTGCATTTCTCAGAGCGCAAATACCCTTTGCAAAGGTAAGTATTTACCCAACCCGTTCGCCAATATATATATATATATATATATATATATAAATATATAATATTATATATATATATTGAAACGGGGATGACAATGGAATAAATATCGAGCGAATTGCAATTTTGATTGTCGATAAAATAATCAACCAAATAACTCGGAGTTATGAATGAATATAAAAGTGCTCAATACGTTTGTAGAACAAGTTTAGTAAACTGATATACACTGCGTTTCAAATTATTAAAACTTAGTAAAACTTTTCCATCTTATCAAAAATATCAGGGAATAATGAAAACATATATATATATATATATACACCTACTCCATGAAAATTATAAGGTTCTAAATAAGGAACACAATTTACAGTCATTTACATAATTTATTTAAATTATTAGTGAATCAAATTATTAGCGAGGTATTAAAAAATACCACATTAATTGCTTAATTTCCAGATTTTTAGGGATACATACAGTAAAGTAAGTCGTCGGAGTGGCCTAAAATCGGTATCAGCCAGACAACGAGGGAGTCTATCCCCCTTTCACTAGCACTAAACCAAGGAGATTGTTTTTGCGTCTGGTGTTGAGCGCTACACCTATCATCAGCTCCTTACTTTACAGCACAGATCCCTGTGCTACTCATACGCTGAGTTGGTGAGGGCCGGTATCGAACTAGGAACCTTGTGGTTTCTAGCCCAACACTCTACCAACTGAGCTAACCAGGCCCTTTACACACAGTAACTAAGATGAAATTCAATTGAAATTAGAAAATACAAATGATAGTAAAAAATAATAGTGGAATTGTTTAATATCAGATATGGGATCGTTTTTTTGTTTTTTTAAATGACTTGCAAAAGGCCTTGGTCATTTTGAACATGTTAATTTCTGGTTTCCTCTTGTGTAATGTCACGTGATACGTTTATACATTTCCCACCACAAGTGGTCTGTGCTTCTAAATCGGTATCCATTCTGATAAACAACACTCCACAAGGTTTCAGTTGGGTTTAAGTCTGGAGAATTGGTCGGCCAGTTCATCATACGGAGTCCGCAGAAGCCTAATTTGCAATTTCTTCAATGTTTAGTCTTATGTTTGAGAGACAAACTCTCATTTCCTCCTCAATGCATTGAAGAGTTCCTCTCTTTTTACTCTTAATTGTTGCGAAGGTTAAAAATCCCAGTTCACATAAATATGAGGTGGAAAATTGCAATAAAATGGCCAGCACTTTTTTAGATATAGACACTTGTTTTTTTGATAGAAATCAAAAAAACTTCAAGAGACAATTCTTTGTATTTAATCATTATGGTATAATATAGTAACTTAGTATATATTTGCTTTTTGCAACAGGAATACTACGGAGCGCACCTGAAAAAGTTCTGGGGCGCACCAATGCACCCTGGCGCACTGTATGAGAACCACTGCTCTACCCCTTTGCAAAGTGGAATTATTTTTTACCCTTCACGATAATCACGTGATTAAACCGCCCACATGTCGAGTTTCTTTCTATTTTTTCTTCTTTCCATTTTCCAATTATCCAGAAAGAGTCGGTGACGTCACGCGTGAAACGCTGATTGAAGCATTTGTGGAATTTCGAATATCTCAAACTGTTGCCAAAAAAGCAGGTACGTTTGCAGGGGAAACATTTTTTTTTTTTGGTTGGCAAAATTCTCTTTATTTATTTATTTTTTGTAAATTTATTCTCATTTTTTCTGAAGGGTTTGTCATGTATAAAAGAAAAAAAGAAAAAGAAAATAAAAAAAAAAAAAAAAAGAAAAAAAAAAAAGAAATTCAAACTACCACAGCCACAAGCACAGCATCACCGACAACACCTTCACGGCAAACCATTTCGGTCAGTGGATGGATTTGAGGCGTTAAGGAGCAAATAAATAAATAAATAAAGGAAAGAAGAAAAGACTAACAGCAGTAATGATGATGATGATGATGATGATGGTGATGAAAAAAAAAAAGGATAAAGAGGAGGAGGGGGAGAAGAGGAGGAGAGAAAAAAGCGACATTCGAAATTGGAAAGAAAAAAAATGAACCGAAATATTTCTATGAATGAAAAAAAGATGTCAATAGAAAAAGAAAAAAGAAGAAAGAAAAGTGAAAGGAATGAAGAAAAGGGAAAGATGAAGAGGATAATAGTTAGAAAAATAAGAAAGAGATTGAAGAAAGAGGAAGAGAGAGAAAAAAGAAAGAGAGGGGAAGGAAAAATATAAAAAGAAGTCGGACAAAAAAAGAAAAAGAAAAAAGAAACAAGAAAAAAGGAAGAAGTCAAAAAAAGGAGAAAGGAGTATTTTGTAAGAATGAGAGGATAGAATAAAAAAAGAAAAAAGAAGAAGAAGAAAAAAGAAAGAAGTAACAGAGGGGGAAAAGAATTACAAGTCGGACATCATTAATAAAAAAAAACATTGGAAAAAAGAATGAAAAATAAAAACGAATGAAAGGACGGGAAAAAAAAAAGAAGAAGAAGAAGAAGAAGAAGAAGAAGAAGAAGAAGAAGAAGAAGAAGAAGAAGACCGTAAAAAGTGAAGTAGAAGATTTTGTATAAATTATAGGAAAAAATTAAAGAAGCAACAAGAAAAAAATGATGAAAAAGAAGGAAATCCGCCGACATTGGCGAAGGGAAGGATGATAAAAAAAAATCGATTAAAAAAAAGGGGGGTTGTAATTTTTCCGGTCTGTTTGTGGTTCTGGGAATGTCTGACGTCGAATCGGTTTTGGATTTCCATCATTTTGGAAAGAGATCAATATTACAGCATTGTCGTCATAGCAACAGTGATGCAACGACAAAATTATTTTATTTATAATGTATTATATAATATATATATATATATATATAATATATATATATATATATATTATTATTAATACAATATTTAATGTACAATTGTTACCATTGGTTTCAAAGTGGCGTATTGGCCACTTATCATCAATCCACGCGCTCGGAAAGAGTATTGTATACTCTTTCACGGGTGCGTTGTCTTGATGATAAGTGTCCAATACGCCACTTTGGAACCAATGGTAACAATCACGCTTTAAATGTATTCTTTTCGGGCCTGACATACAGTCAGTAAAACCCCATATATTTTTTATAAAATTCTAACCTTCAAATGGCACATGTCAAAATGTGAGCCCAATCGGATTATTAGTTTACAAATTACAGTTATTTAAGTGAAGCTACTGTTGCAAATTTTCAAAACAATGGAAAAATCTGGAGGTGAAGTTGTTGTATCTGATGGTGATAAACTTGATTGAATCTTGCAGTGTTTTGAAGCGCAAATTGTAAGGGCCTGACACATAAATGGCGCCACTAAAAAGAAAAAACATGTTTTTTATAAAGTACTAACCTTCAAATGGCACGTGTCAAAATTTGAGCCCAATTGGATTATTAGTTTACGAATTACAATTATTTAAGTGAAGCTACTGTTGCAAATTTTCAAAACAATGGAAAAATCTGAATTTCCTGTGTTGATAAAGCATTGCTTTCTGATGGGAAAAATTCTGTTCGAGCAAAGCAATGGCTTCATAAGTTTTATTTGGACTCTGCTCCGTCGGAAACAACGGTTAAGATGTAGTATGCTGACTTTAAACGCGGTCGTACAGACACAAATGATGCTGAACGCTCAGGTCGCCCAAATTCGGCAGTTGTTCCGGAAAACACAAAAAAAACTCCACAAACTCGTTTTAGCCGATTGTAAATTGAAGTTGCGTGAGATAGCAGAGGAGTTGAAGATATCAGAAGGCGGTGTATTCACCATTTTGCACGAACATTTTTCAACATTTTCCATTTGTTTGCACTGTTTAACGCATCAAAAGGAGTTTTGCGAAATATATATTCTCTTTGATTTTTTCACATTTATTTCTTTTCTTATTAAGTTATATATAAAGGGTTCACCCGAAACATTGGGAAAATAGCAAACCAAGGGCAAAATAACAGTTATACTTTGAGGCGTAACACAGATTCTCAGAGATACGTAGTTCAAAGTTAACTAACCTGAAAAATTTTTTTAAAAAACTGGTGCATTATTCTTTATTCATTATATCAACAAAGAAAATGTCATTAAATTCAGTTATTCCCTGATTTTTTGTATTTTTTGACATACGATGGTGGAATTTAGGTCCGTTAAGTTCGATTAACCGCCTTAAAGATGTTTAAAAAAACAAAACATTGGCATTTTATATATATAGATAGATATAAACGAAAGATTCTGTAATTTGTCTATATAATTTTCTTTCTTCTTTCTTCTTCTTCTCTTTCTTCTCTTCTTCTCTTCTTCTTCTTTCGTTTCTTCTTCTCTCTTCTTCTTTCTTTCTTCTTCTCTTAGTCTTCTTCTTCTTCTTTCGTTTTTCTCTCTTCTTCTTCTTCTTCTTCTTCTTCTTCTTTCTTTCGTTTGTTGTTGTTGTTGTTGTTTTGTTCTTCTTCTTCTTTCGTTGTTGTTTTGTTGTTGTTGTTTTGTTGTTGTGTTCTTCTTCTTCTTCTTCTCTTCTTCTTCTTTCTGTCTTCTTCTTTCTTGTTTATATGTCTGTCTATTTGTGCAACGACAAAACACACGTCCTTTTATCAAGGAAAATTGGTGGAGACTAGCAAAGACCAAAGTTCAATAAAAACCCAACACTATTTTTTGTCTGAGAGGGGGGGGGGTCAAAAAAACCTTTTACCCCTCATTAAATAAAAGCTAAATAGAAATAATAAAGGGATAAATCAATGATATATTAAAAAGTTAATTTAAAAAATGATTAAAAAATAAAACAAATTAATCTATAAATTAATACTCGTGTTCCTAAATTGTACAACCGTTATCATCTTGCAACACACCTTCTGGTTAAAAGTGAGACCGTCCAAATTGTCCAAAATGAAATACAAAAATGTAAAAATTCTTATTTCTTATTAGTGTTATCACCTCAGCTAAATATTGGACTATTCCGTTTTTATTATAAAGAAAGAGAGGGAAGAAAAAGGTCATGCTACACAGAAAAAATATAATAATAAAGAAAGAAAGAAAGAGAGTAGGGAAATATAGAGATAGGGGTGAGCGTACGGAAGTGATAACGCTTATCTGCTTCAATCGAACATAATGAAAAGATGGAAGAAGGAAAGAAGAAAGAAGAAGTAAATAAATTATCAAGATTATCATACTTTTTACGCGTTGAACTATTTAGTAATAGCTCTTAAGTAAACATATCAAATGTTGTAATGATTAAATTATCATATTGTGGTATATCCACAGGTCCTACCAGGAAAAGATAAAAACATAATAAAAAAGTAAATAAAAGTCAAATACCACCCTGTCGGCAGGGGTGTTAGAATGCACCGACTGCACCTCTGCAGAGGGGTAAGACTCCCCACAAATGAGGCCAACTGTTTGACGTGGGTGGCGACCCGTGATGCTTAAGGATGGAGTCCAGGCGGATGAGCAGTCAATGACATGCAACACTCCACTTAGACCTTTACTTAGGCTAAACGGGCGGTCGGAGAAGCCCCTCTGATCAATCGGTTGGTCATGTCAAACCCTAGCACCTATATGATTTTCCCAACCCTATTGCCCTTATGGCAAGCCCCAACCCCTTTTTATCATATGGGTGCTAGAAGGCGGTGGCTGAGGGTCTACATGTCCTGGGAATGACGTTAAACTCTATCTGATGGTGAGGTTCCAGTTTTGGAGGTTTGGGGAATGTGGAGCACCCCTTCATCCCCATTACTCCCTGGTCCACTCTTACTCGGAGTAGTAGTACCTGTTAGGGTCCCATCTATGGGTTAAATAGAAAACATGAGTTTATAAACAAAATTGTATTATCCATTAAAAATGAAATTATTTCAAAACTTTGTCGGCATTAAACATTTTTGAATACCAAATTAACAATAGAAGTATTCGGCATAAAATGACCCAAGGGTTGACATGCCGTAAAACCCAACCAACCAACCAACCTAAAAGTCAAATAAAAGAAAAATACAAACAAGAATAATAACAAAAATAAATTACTTAAAAACAAAAATATAAAGGAAAAAAAATTGATACAATAAATATTCTTTCTTTTCTTTTAGAATTCTTCATTTTTTTTTTTTGTTTATTTCTACCTTGTCTTTCTCTTTCTTTAGACATTCTTCTCTTTCTTTCTTTCTTTAACTTTTTTCTTCTTTCTATTCTTTATTTCGTCTTCACGTCCCTCTCTCATCCCGTCTTTCTTCTCTTCTTCTTTCCTCTTCTTTCTCTCTTTTCTCTTTCTCCTTCTCTTCTCTCTTTTCTTTCTTTCTTCTCTTTTCTCTTCCTCTTTCTCTCTCCTCTTCTCTTTTTTTTCTTCTTCTTTTCTTTTTCTTCTTCTTTCTCTTTCTCTTTCCTCTCTTTCTCTCTTTTTCTTTCTTTCTTTCTTTCTTTCTTTCTTCTTCTTTCCTTCTTCTTCTTCTTCTTCTTCTTTCTTTCTCTTTCTTCTTTCTTTTTCTTCTTTTCTTTCTTTCTTTCTTTCTTTCTTTCTTTCTTTCTCATCTCTTTTCTTCTCTTCCTATTGTTCATTTCTTTTTCTTGCTCTTCTCTCTCACGCCTTTCTCTCTCTTCTCATATTCTCCTCTTTTCGTTCTTTCTTCCTTCCTTCCTTTCTTTCTTTCTTTCTTTCTTTCATTTCGTCACATCTCTTTTCTCCCATTCCTATAACCCATTTCTTCTTCTTTCTCACCTCTTCTACCCCTTTCTCTCCCTCCTCATATTCTTCCCTTTTCTTTCTCTATCTCTCCTCTCTCTCTCCTCTCCCCCTCTTCTCTCTCTCTCTCTCTCTCTCTCTATTCTCTCTTCTTCCCATATATCTTATCTTCTTCTCACTCGTTTCCCCGCTCTCTCAGCATCATCTCTCCCTCGGCGCTACCACACTTTCTTTCCACCGAATTTATTCTGTTGGCACATGAACAAATAAATCAGTAACGCCCACTTTTGACCGGAACTCATTACTTCGACCCTCTTCCCGTAAAATGGCTTATCGTCAGTCATCATTGTTCCGAATGATGACGTCAGAAGCAAAGGTGCCAACACTAATGGCCGACCAAGAAGAAGTGCTGAGAGAAAATGATGAAAAAAGAAAGTCGACATTTACGAACGGGCGGACAATGTTGTAATTCTCCTTTGAAGCAGAAGAACACTCAACCTTTTACGACAAACATTCTCCACTGGACGATTCAAATTTCTCATTTGGGCAACTTCTACCGGAAAAGTGTTAAGATGGCAGACATAAAATGTCGACCAACTACGTGCAACGCACTGCGCATGCCCAGTTAGTTTTCTTTGTAACGCGCTGTCTTATTTTTACGGTTGCATTTTTCCTCTTGTTTTTCTTTTTCCTTTTTTTTTTCTTGGAATAAAATTCCTTTTTATGTGAATCTTTCTTTTATTTTTACTTATATAAGTTATAGCTTACTTCTTAGATAAAATAAAATGTTATCTTTTTATTATGAAGAAACATTGGTCACTACGTGGGGTCAGGTAAAACCATGGTTGATTGTCTCGCTGAATGTTTGGGATGAGGCTTGATGATTAGTATTATCTGCGTTATTCGGACTATAGTCCCCATCTTCATTGTTATCTGTACAACGTTTCGGCCGATATGCCCTCCGGCCTTCTTCAGGTATTTCTTGTCGGACTCAGGAACCTTCTCGGAATCGGAACCTTCTTTTTCGAACTCGGGAACTTTCTTGTCCAATTGGACACATGGCATTGTGGATAAGGTAATTAGGTTAAGACAGTTCTAAAGTGATAGTTAACTCTGGATTCCAGGTTCAATCCTGACAGGCGGCAGTTACATAGAAAAATAATTAACACAGCTCCTACCCCAACTATGGTTAGCGGAATGAGAACAGGATACCCCCGTGGACTAAATAAAGGGTTAGGTTCAAAATTCCGTGATGGCTCCCGATTACGACAAGAAGGTTCCCGACTACGACAAGAAAGTTCCCGAGTTCGAAAAGAAGGTTCCCGAGTCCGAGAAGGTTCCCGAGTCCAACAAGAAATACCTGAAGAAGGCCGGATGTACAGATAACAATGAAGATGAGAACAATAGTCCGAATAACGCAGATAATACATAGTTGATTGGTTCTTTGGTTGGGTTTTACGGCATGTCAACCCGTTGGATTTTTATTCTTGATGGGTACTCATATTTTTAAACTCATTTTTTAGTTTGGTTTGTTTGGTTTGTTTTACGGCATATCAACCTCAGTAGGTCATTTAATGCCGATAAAGTTTTGAAATAAATCAATTCTTAATGGATAATACAAGTTTTTTATAAATACATTTTTCTATTTAACCCATAGATGGGACCCTAACAGGTACTACCACTCCGGGTCAGAGTGGACCAGAGAGCAATGGTGATGAAGGGGTGCTCCAACATTCCCCAAACCTCCAAAACTGGAACCCCACCATCAGATACAGTTTAACGTCATTCCCAGGACATGTAGACCCTCAGACACCCTCTTTTAGCAACCATATAATAAAAAGGAGTTGGGGCTTGCCAGAAAGGCAATAGGGTTGGGGCAATCATATAGGTGCTAGGGCTTGACGTGACCAGCCGATTGATCGGAGGGGGCCTCTCCGACCGCCCGTCTAGCCCAAGAAAGGACTAAAGTGGAGTATTGCATGTTATGAACTGCTCATCCACCTGGGTTCTATCCTTAAGCATCACGGGTCGTCACCCACGGCCAACAGGTGGCCCCATTGGGGGAGTCTGCAGAGGTGCAATCGGTGCATTCTAACGCCCCAACCGACAGGGCGGACCATTTTTTAAACACATTTTTTGAAAACTCATTTTGTTCTATGTAACCCATAGATGGGGCCCTAATAGGTACTGTTATTGACAGGTTAACGACCATATAGAAATCTGATTAAAACGGAAATTCTTCCAAGATGAAGCCGGGTAAGTACTACTCTATGGCTGTATAGTTTGGACTTTAATGAAACACCTGGAGAAAGGGCTGGATGGGAACTATGCAAGGGTGCTGCGTGTTGTTTTAAACAAATCCTGGAAATTGTACCGTACAAAACAGCAGCACTGGCACCCCTTTTTGATCTCGATTAAGAAAGGACATGTTTTTCATGTACACCGTCAATATCCAGTTGTTTGTTAGGGGTTAGGGTTAGGGTTAGGGGTTAGTTTTATCATTTTAAAAATTAAAAAATTGTTAAAACAACCGGATAATGACGGTGTAAATGTAAAACATGTCCTTTCTTAATCGAGATCAAGAAGGGGTGCCTAAAGGTCATATGGTCTGCAGCACTTACCCCCCATCTCGCGAGCTATATAAGGAAGACGCCATATGTTGTAGGATCCTTGAGTTGCTTCACTCTGTGCGTGTTTTTCATACTCATCAAAACGAAATTCCGCCCTGTCGGTTGGGGCGTTAGAATGCACCGATTGCACCTCTGTAGAGGGGTAAGACTCCCCCAATGGTGCCACCTGTTGGCCGTGGGTGGCGACCCGTGATGCTTAAGGATAGAACCCAGGTAGATGAGCAGTCCATGATTTGCAATACTCAACTTTGGCCCTATCTTGGGCTAGACGGGCGGTCGGGGAGGATCAATCGGCTGGTCATGTCAAGCCCTAGCACCTATATGATTTTCCCAACCCTATTGCCCTTATGGCAATCCCCAACCCTTTTTATCATATGGTTGCTAAAAGACGGTGTCTGAGGGTCTACATATCCTGGGAATGACGTTAAGCCCTATCTGATGGTGAGGTTCCAGTTTTGGAGGTTTGGGGAATGTGGAGCACTCCTTCATCACCATTGCTCCTTGGTCCACTCTGACCCGGAGTGGTAGTACCTGTTAGGGTCCCATCTATGGGTTAAATAGAAAACATGAGTTTATAAACGAAATTATATTATCCATTAAAAATGAAATTATTTAAAAACTTTGTCAGCATTAAACTTTTTTTTTTACCAATAGAAGTATTCGGCATAAAATAACCCAAGGGGTTGACATGCCATAAAACCCAACCAACCAACCAACCAACCAATCAAATAAAATTAGTGAATGTTGGATATAATTTTCTTTTACTCTAACTTTTAGGTGGAAAATTTTCTTTTGTCGTAAGATTTCATTTTGCAATAAAAAGTAAAAATATTCTGGATAGTATTTTGTTATGTCAATATATTATGTAAGCGAATAGGAATACACACACATACATACATACATACATGTATACATACATACATACATACACAGAGAGAGAGAGAGAGAGAGAGAGAGAGAGAGAGAGAGACAGACAGACAGACAGAGAGAGAGAGAGATCGCACGTGTGTATTTGTTCTTTTAGAGATAAATTACCTCCAGAGTGATTATCCAATAAATGCGACTTGTAATCTGGCAATTTAGTAGCATTATTTGCTATTTAACTGAGGGAATTTGAACAGAACGTTTAACGACAAATCGAGCTCATCTTTCAGTGTAGGTTTTTTGAAATGACATTTCGTCAGTATTTTCAGATCAGATTTCGATTGCTTTAAAAATCTTTTCAAGTCACCCAAGAGGACGTTGGCAGTACTCGCAAGCCATTCCTAGTATTAGGAGTTCAATCCTCTTTGGGATTTCACTATTTGAGTCTTTCACCACATTAAGCAAACTTTATATAAATGCTAGCCAACTTGCCACCAATTGCCACAAATACCAGTACTCGAAAGTCATTGCTAGTATTGGAAGTTCAATCCTCTTTGGGGATTTCACTATTTGAGTCTTTCACACATTAAGCAAACTTTATATAAATGCTAGCCAACTTGCCACCAAGCCACAAACACCAGTACTCGAAAGTCATTGCTAGTATGGAGGTTCAATCCTCTTTGGGGATTTCACTATTTGAGTCATTCGTCACGTTAAACAAACTTTATTTAAATGCTAGACAACGTTGAGTTTCCATGTAAAACATGATATCCATGATTATATTGATGCTTCTGTTCAAAATGAGAGAAATGGAAAATTTTGTTCTATCGAAAATCTGAATGATTAAAACATGATGTTCAGTGCGGCCGCAGACCCCATAAAAATATCATTCACTTGAAAAGTGGACTAAAAATTTCTTTAATCTCTAAGAACATTCTAAATTTTAAAATTCTCTTCGGGTCAAGTCACGATGAATCGGTACGATTCTCGCCAGCTCATCGGAGTTAAGCAGTGATTATCTTGTTTAGTACTTAGATGGGTGACTACTTCGGAATAGCAAGTGTTATGAAGAGACAAACAAATCTTATTAAATAACAACTCTTATTTATAGTTTTGTTTTACTCGTTTATAAATACATCTTATAGTATTTATGTAGCTTCTGGATATTTACCACATACCCACGTGTACGGGTTAGGCACAAGGCCCTACTAATGTGGGACCACCCACAAGCTGAGACTCATGGGTGGCGGGTGCAAAAATTGCGTTGATCCCGTCGGCATTCCCCCACAGGAGGGTGTCTCAGACAGTGGGAAATAAACCCAGCCCTGTCCCTTTAAATCGAAGGGGCAGGTATTGCCTGGGGGAGGGGATAGCCCTGGGATCAATGCTATTAGCTTATACGGTCCAGGGCCTCTGTCAAAGGCGCATTAAGAAATTAATCGATTCTTTTACGCCAAACCCACCCCGTGTCTTAGTGCTATATGCCCACATCTCGATTATATTGGAGACACAGAGAGAGAGAGAGAGAGAGAGACAGACAGACAGACAGACAGACAGACAGAAATTAGAGTAGAGATGGGATGATATGATGATAATTCTTACTTGTTAATGTTCTGCTTACTGCATCTAACTTGGGCGCCATCTTCTTCAGCGGATCTAGTGGACTTTCTGTTAAGGGTTGGTCTTCTTCTTTCTGTTGATTCTTCTTCGTGCTGGGCTGGTCATTGTTTTTAATAATCAATTCTCACAACAAGACTTGGTGTTTTCTTGATAATAAAGTTGTATTTCCAGAATCCAGCCCATGATTCCGTTGCGACAATAGCGTCCGCGCTCCTCATAAATCTGGTCGCATCTAAACTAAACTAATTCTCAATTGTTTAATCCATCTATCGTTTGTTTGTTTGTTTGTTTGTTTATATCTATCTATCTATCTGTCTGTCTATCTATCTATCTATCCCAGTCTGTTCATATCTATCTATCTATCTATCTCAGTCTGTTCATATCTATCTATCTGTCTATCTATTTATCTATCTATCTATATCAGTCTGTTCATATCTATCTATCTATCTATCTATCTATTCCAACCTGTTCATATCAGTTGGAATGTTACCGTCGTCACTCATCGATCCAGGTAACTTTCCACGGAACCGATCATTTTTAATCCAACGGACCTTATTCAAAATATTCTAACTACAGGTACGTATATAAATTATAAGCTGATTATGATTAACATTAGATTCTTGGTGACCTGGTCACTGTCTGAGCTATTTCGTCAAAGAAAGTAGTTCCCATAGTCTTAGAATTGTCTAAATAGTTCAAATATGCTTGGGGAAGGATGGAAAAGTATTGCCTTGTTAAGACAAAGGTAGAATATAGACACTGTAGAGATGGTACAGTGGGTATACTAAAAAGCAGAGATGCTGATAGATACGAGTCCTGCGTCCCTGACGCACAAAAATCTAAAAGGAGGCAGGAAAATCATATCCATGCGTCCTAGTGTTTTTCTTTTTTTTTCTTCCTTCACCATTTCAAGCTTACTGTAAATACATTTCAACAGTTTCTTAGAAACGAATTACACAGGATAGGTTACAAGGTAGTAGTTAGACGGTTTAGTTGCGACCTATAAATGTTCCCGGGGGCTCAT
>CM042159.1:8958148-8985648 GCA_023376005.1 Doryteuthis pealeii
ACGTTCTAATAGCGATATATGTTGTATAGCGGTTCTTGTCAACGTGCCTCCAAATTCACGACACTAAAAAGGTGTTCGGTACGTGGCGGTCATCTTGTCGATAAAAAAGTACAACGCGAGAAATATATCGTCACAAACTGCTTAGCTTTTATTTCCAGGGCTAGTCTCGTGGTTTGTGTTGGAGAGGAGGAAAGGCAGAGAGAAAGAGAGAGAGAGGACACTGTTAAATTACGGTGATCCCACTACAGGGACCAGAGGTCCGGTCCGTACCCTACGACTCTCAAAGCAAAAAGAGGCCGGTATTTTTCTTCGTCGTTCCACGTCACCACGTGACTTCCGGTTCCGGTCAACACCCGAAACTTCCGGTTGACATTCAATTCTCCTTTCGGGGGGTCACGCCCCGGTCAAACTCACGACAACCGTTTTGTGCTCATCGCTTTTTAAAAAACCTTTACTCACTCTTATTTCTTCTTCCTCTCTTTTCTAATAGTAGTTCTCACAAAACTCAGGAAAATCCCCATCTTACTACATATAGATATATAATACCAGTCATGTATTTACTAAAACTTGTAAATCTCTATGCAATTTCTATACTTATCTATGATATCTGCTATTCTGGGTCGGTTTTTGGGTTAGCTGGCATCTCTCTGTTCTTCGTGTCTGGAAATTACTTGGGATCTTGGGATGTACTTGCGTCCGTTGACAGTTCTTAATAACGAACACAAGACATTGTTGTTTTTTCTCAAAGATCCCATATCTTATTTTAAACCCAAGTAAAATGCCTTGGAGGATAGACTGCATCTTCCGTATGTCCTCAAACACTCAGCCCAGTCACCGATGTTCGTCCACACCGAAAACTTCCAACCGATTTCCTTCTCTCACCATCTCCCTTTCACACCTCACCCTGCTGGCACCTTTCAACCAATGAGAATCCAATAGGTCAGCCTTTCACACGTCATCCCAAATCCTAGTTATTTCCACTATTACAAAACGTATAACTAAAATTTTGGGGTTTTCCACTTCTCATTATTTTACTAGGAGAACTCGGCATCTCACAATTCAGAGTGGTTCGTTACCACACTTCGGAAAAAGCATCCAGAGTTGCCGAAACCTTCGATTCACCCAAGTAAATGAAAATCTTTTGATTATCTGTGACCATTAAGAGCAGTTGATTAACCATTAAAACATTTTTCGCTATTAGTAGTCTGTAGAGGAGCCTGTAGCGATTGTCTGCCCCTATTCTGACTGGAAGAGTTATCTTCCCTTGTTTCAAGGTTTGACCGCTAGGCGTCCCTGACTATTTAATCAGGGAAGCGCCAATTCTGAACTCTCTTTGTCTCCGGACTTCAACCAACACAGATGGCTTAGACGTTTGCGTCTACACCCTTTCAGGTGTCTGGCTTTCGCCTCCCATCCTATTTTCAGTAAGTGACATTACTTTATAGACTCTCCATATCTTTCTTATACACTATTACTTCTTTATAGTACATTTATGTACCTTCCATATTGTACCTCTATTCATATATGTGTGGCTTATGTATCTTGTCTCATATATGTATTTCTGTATAAATGTTTCTCCACGTGCTCATGTAATAAAGTCCATTGTTATCTTTCATACCTTTGTCGGAATATTGCTTGTACATTTTACGTACCACATGGGAAGGCCACCTAAGCCTTCCAACCATATATAATAATTTCAAGGAAGCGCATGGTGTAATGGTTAAATTCATGGGAAATGGACACGTCACCCCGAGTTCAAATCCTGGACGTGGTAATTGCATTTCACTTAGCGCTAATACCCTTGGGAAAGGTATGAATTCTACTCTCCCCCCAGCTATGGATAAATAGTAGGGCAGACTGGGCTCTTTAACCTTTGTTAGGCAACCGGTCTAGGAGAAGGAAAACTCTGAATTCAAACCTGTTAAACTCCGCTTAAGAAATTGACCTTGTGTCAAATCCTGCTCGTGCGGAGGGTTGGTAAATGTATATAATAACTTCAAATCTTACAGTCCTATTGTCGATATCAGCTGAACAGCGAAGGAGTATATCCCCTTTTCGCTAGCGCTAGACCAGGGAGATTGTTTTGTTGAGGTGGCGCGCTACACATACCGTCAGTTCTCAGATGTTGCTTTACCGCACAGATTAGATCACCCAGTTTGTGCTACTCATTCACTGAGTTGGCGGGGACCGGCATCTAACCTGGAACCTCGCGATTCCTTGGTGAATGCTCTACCGACTGTTACAATCCTGTTAGTCATTTTATAAGTTTGATATATTTCTTGAAGTTTCGAAGTTTTGTATTTTACCCCGGACATACACATACATACAACTGCCCTTTATATATGTATAGATAGATTATATGTAAAAGCCGTCGTCGGGGCGGCCTAATGTCGGTATCAACCAGACAGCGAGGGAGTCTATTCCCTTTTCATTAGCACTAGACCAATTTTTCATCGTTTCTACCTTCTTTAAGTAGTATATGCAGATACTGCTATATTAATATGAAAGTATGTGTTGTGGACTAGCCTAACGTACTTTACGTAGAGAGTGAATGCACTGGTCTAAGATTATTTATACACGGTTGTCTGAGAACATCGGAGTGATTACCAAGACTGCAAAGGTTACGCGAACCATCTACTTCGAGGTTGTTGCACTATATTGTAAGTTACTATATGTCTGGCACACCTGTAGTTTGAATGTACTAGTATACTGAATACTCTATGATCCAGTATAAGGGAGAAAAAATGTGGAGTCCGTAGATACTCCTTGTCAGTCAATCTGTAGTATTTCTTGGTAGAAAGATTGTGGTTATTTCATATCAGTCTAACATGATCAAAGGGGAACCACTCTTGACTGATAAATTATTTATTTATTTTCCCATTAAACTAACCCTAAACCCTAACCCTAACCCTAAACCCTAAATCCTAACCCTAACCTCGTCTTCTTTTTTCCTTGTAGATCAATAAATAAATAAATGATTTATCAGTCAAGGGTGGTTCCCCTTTGATCATGTTAGACTTATAGGAAATAACCCAAGATTGTAGTATCAGTTACTCCTTGTCTGTTAATCTGTAATATTCCTTGGCAGAAAGATTGTAGTATCAGTTACTCCTTGTGGCCTGTAGTTTTCCTTCTAGGAGGGAATCCAGTTGGTAATTGATTTTAGGACAAATTATCAACGACCTTAAATATATTTTTGTCATTTTTTCATTGGTCTATCCAGATTCTGCTACTTGGGACAGTTTATAAATATAACAGGTGACTTTTCGTACAGCTTGTACTCATGTGGTACAATGGTTAGCAAGCTAAATTCGCAGACCATTGTTAGTGAGTTCGATTCTCACTGGGTGCCCCATACTTCTGGCCTTTTGCCACATCTAAGCTAAGCTTAGTAAATAACTATACCTCATGTGGTGTAACGGTTAGCAAGCTAGATTCGCAGACCATTGTTAATGAGTTCGATTATCACTGGGTGCACTATACTTCTGGCCTTTTGCCACATCTAAGCTAAGCTTAGTAAATAACTATACCAAAAATAATGGGTACCTCACGTGTGTAATGGTTAGCAAGCTAGATTTGCAGACCATTGTTAGTGAGTTCGATTCTCACTGGGTGCCCCATACTTCTGGCCTTTTGCCACATCTAAGCTAAACTTAGTAAATAACTATACCTCATGTGGTGTAATGGTTAGCAAGCTAGATTCGCAGATCATTGTTAGTGAGTTCGATTCTGACTGAGTGCCCCATACTTCTGGCCTTTTGCCACATCTAAGCTAAGCTTAGTAAATAAGTGTTATAGGTGATATAACCTATCTACATAATGGAATGATCCTACTACTACTATAAGTAGCAAAGACAATTGTAGCTTGAAGAACAAGCGACACAATTCAGTTCTAGACTGTATTGTCGGACGTAACTTCACTTTCCTTTGTTCAATACACTTGTATCAACTTTCACAAGTCGTTTGTCTTTATTTGTGACCCTTAATAACCCCCACAACATTTAGTAAATAAGTACACCTAATAATAATCGAATTAAATCAGACCCTTAATTTCCCCCAAATTATTGATTTTGCGTTGTTTAGATTAGGAATAGAACTTTCGACCTTCTCGTCTAGATGAAACAGTCTGAACTGTTGGACAAACACAAATTCGATTTCATTCTTTTCTTTCAAAATGAAACAAAGAGGTTAATTGGTATGAAATGATTTTGTCTCATTTGAAAATAAAATATTAGTGGAGGTGGGGGGTAAAGGCAGAGTTGAGAAGGACAGAGAGAGAGAGAGAGAGAGAGAGAGAGAGAGAGAGAGAGAGAGAGAGAGGTGGAGGGAAAAGGCAGAGTTGAGAAGGAGAGCGAGAGAGAGAGGTGGAGGGAAAAGGCAGAGAGAGGGAGAGAGAGAGAGAGAGAGAGAGAGAGAGAGAGAGAGAGAGAGAGAGAGAGAGAGGGGAGATAAAGTGATTTTACTGAGTGGTGTTGGCGATGGTTGCGCGGTGTGGTGTGGCTTCTTTTGGCCTAGGGCGCCCAAAATATTTACGACATTTATTGGCTTTCAAGGCGATCATTTCCAACTTTAATGGAATTTTGTCGCAAGCGAAAGTCCCCAACCCGATCAAATGTCTACCTCCACCTACCGCCATGATGAACAGGACTATATCTCTCTCTCACTCCCTCTCACTCTCTCTCTCTCTCTCACTCCCCCCTCTCTCTCACACACACACCCTCTCTCTTTCTTTATATCACTTTCTGATTCTTCGATAACTTTTTCTTTTCCTTTACATCTTGTCAGATGAAAGTTTCCTCAATCCTCTCTCTCTCTCTCTCTCTCTCTCTCTTCGCCATCCCCTATACTCTATCTCTGTTTTGCTGTCCTATCTCGTTCTCTCGCTCTATATCACTCTCTGCTTCTGTCTCTGTCTCTGACTCTCTTTCTGACCCCCATCTCTCTCTCTCTCTCTCTCTCTCTCTCTCTCTATCTATCTCTCTCTCTCTCTCTCTCTCTCTGCTTCTGCCCATCTCCCCTCTCTTTTCTACCTTCTCCCTTTCTTTTACTTTTTTTCTTTCGCTTCCTTTTAAATTCTCTTTTCAATTTTTACCCTTCTTTTCTCTCTTTCCTTCTCTCTTTAATTTTTTCTCTTTACTCATTTTTACCCTTTCTCTCTTTTTCGTTTTCCGTTTTTTTTTTCGTTCTCTCTTTCCTTTTTTATTCTTTCTTCTCTCCTTACTCTATCTTTCTCTTTAGAACTCTTCTTAGTCTTTTCTTTTTATATCAATTACACACATACACAATTTAACACGCTCTCTAATCTTCTTATCCCCCCCCACTCCCTCTCTCTCTCTCTCTCTATCTCTCTATCTATCTATCTATCTATCTCTCTCTCGTTTTCCCTCAAGCGGCGTTTTTATAACGACGAAAGACAAAGTCAAATAATGACGAACTCTTCAATCAAGAAGATTGAAAATGTAATTGGTAATCAGAATTTGTAAAACAAACTTCACGCATGCGCAGATCGTACACAAGAAGTTGATTATATAAATGTAGCTCGATTCATATCTGTTATAAACATGTACGAATGATTCTTTGTATTTTACAAGGTCCAATATTCTAAGTAAGATTGTGTTGTACGAGAGTTTTTCAAATTCCAGTGGGCGTGCTTTTAAATTATAATTTTTTTTAACGATCACAAACGCCGGTGGGAAATATACACAACACAACTATCTCACACAGCATAAAGTTATTAGTGGAGTGACCTATTGTCTGTATCAACTAGACAGCTAAGAAGTCTATCCCCTTTTCGCTAGCGCTAGACCTTTTGCTGAGTGTAATGACAAACGATAACACCGATAGACTTTGGAAAGATTTATTCTACTTAGAACAATTGGTACACTTATTGAGAGTTTATATAGTCTAGTATTCACTAGAGAGTCTCCAAAGGGGAGGCAATCATAGAATAGGGGAGGTATCAATTAATTATTACACTGAGGTAGAGCGCCACACCTACCACCAACTAGTACTTTACTGCACAGATTAATATTAATATTCATACAAGTGAAAAATCGAAGAGAAATTATGTTAAAACTAGCAGGACATATCACAGTATGATAATTCAATTATTACAACGTTTGATATGTTTACTTAAGAGCTATTGAAATAGTTCAATATGTAAAAAGTATAATAATCTTGATTTAACTCTCTCTCTCTCTCTCTCTCTCACACACACACACTTTTTTCTTTCTTTCCCACTTTAAAACTAACCATTCTCACAAAATAAAAACTTTTAGAATATAAGCATTGAAGTGAATATTAAAATAAATAAAGGAAATATATTTAGTATTGTAAAATAACGGGTGCAAGAAAAATAAAACATTTATTGCAAAAACACGGACATTTACGAGGAAATAATTAAGGATTACCGCCCTGTTTAATCAGAACAATCGCCTTTTCGTTTTTATGGTTGTCTTTTCCAATTGATAATCCGGGATAAAAAAAATCAATAATCCGCGATGAACAACTGTTTGTTTTTAGTTCATACCGAATTAAAGACAAACAATTTACGCACGAATTTGGTATTTGTGATTTTTTTCGAGGGCAGTAAATGTTTTTTATAAGTCTTTGCACATTGGGTGGCACATATAAAAGAAAATCGTATTTTTCTGGTTTGGGAAGAAACAGCTGTAACATTTCGACTGACCATATCAGTATTCTAATCTTCGATCATATACAACAGAAATAGGGAGAGAAAAAAAAAGAAAAAAATAAGAACAAATTTGCTGCTTATCATCACGTAACGTATTAAATAAGCAGCGAGTCAAGTTTTTCAAGACACCGTCGAAAAAAAAAAAAAAAAAAAAAAAGAAATAATGACCTTCGCATAACTCAACTCAAATTATTTTATTTCCTCAGTTTCAGCGGCGGGTTTTTGAATACGCTGACTCTATCCCCTGCAGAGGGTAAGAAAAAATGGACCATATGACCTTTAGGCACCCCTTTTTATCTCGATTAAAAAAGGACATGTTTTTCATTTACACCGTCAATATCCGGTTGTTTTAACAGACGATTTTTAGATTTAAAATTATAAAACTAACCCCTAACCCTAACCCTAACCCCTAACCCTAACCCCTGGTCCCAACCCCTAACAAACAACTGGATATTGACAGTGTAAATGAAAAACATGTCCTTTCTTAATCGAGATCAAAAGGGGTGCCTAAAGGTAATATGGTCCGAAAAAATAAATAGGCTAAGTGTTAAATCTAAATCCCTTACACTACATTACAAAATGAGTAGGCAAAACGTTAAATTCAAATCAATTACACAACATTACAAAATGAATAGGCTTATTATGTACTCCTTGTACAGAATAGTCCATTCGTAAAAATTAAGTTAATTTTGTCTTAAATTATATTAAAACAAAATTAACGTAATTTTTTTAATTAAAAAATGTAATTTGCTCCATTAAAAAAAAGTTATAGTTAAATCAAAAAATTAAAAATTATTCTATTTCCTCATTTTCGGCGACGGGTATTAGAATACGCTGACTTTATCAACTGCAGAAGGGTAAGACCCCACCCTGCAAAAGGTATAACCCTAAATTGCATTTGATCTTTAGGCAGCAGTTTTAGAGATCTGAAGAGTGTGGAGTACCTTATCATTGCCATTACTCCCAGGTCTACTCTGACCCGGAGTTAGGGTCCCATCTATTTTTAAACTTGGTATGGCAACCAGTCTAGGAGAAGGAAAAGTTTGAATTCAAACCAGCTGTACTCCGCTTAAAATTGACCTTATATCGCATACTGTCCGTGGCAGAGGAGTTGGGTAAATGCATATCCTCATAGAAAAATTACTTAATGAGTAATGAGTTCGATCCTCACTAAGTGATCCATACTTGTTGCCATGTGCCAAATCCAAGATAGGCTTAATTTATTTTATGAGAATTTTGTTAAGATTTAATGGTATACGTTAGTTTACAAGTCAAGAAGATCATTGTTATTGAGGTTGGTTTTCACTAGGTGCCCTAAACCTCGAAATTTGTCTCAAACTCGCATCAGAAATTTGGATTTTTTTGTATTACAGTAACTGCGTAGCTGGCCCGACCTAACTTTTTATAGTTTTGTCTGTTTTTGTTTTTATAGTTTCCAGAAATTCAAGATTTTCCAGATTAAGCTGTCTTTAATTTTCGAGGTAAAACTGCTGGTAATTTATGAGGTGTAACTGCTGGTAATTTTTAAGGTGAATCTGATGGTAATTTTCAGGGGTAAGCTGTCTCTAATTTTCGAGGTGAAACCTCCGATAATTTATGAGGTGTAACTGACGGTAATTTTCGAGGTGAAACTAACGGTAATTTTTTAGGCAAAACTGACGTTAATTTTCGTGGTTTCTTCTTGTTGTTGTCAGTCAAACTCATCTGAACTTATTTCTCTGTGATTTTTCAGGGTTTTACATTACAAAATGAATTGGCTAATTATGTATTAGAAATGAAAGCCTGTCAAACCGTAAGACTAATTCTATTTTCCCATGGTTTAATGCTAACGTTAGATTTAAGATCTTTTACACAACATTACAAAATGAATAGGATGACCGTTATATCTAAATTATTTACACAATATTACAAAATGAATAGGATGACCGTTATATCTAAATTATTTACACAACATTACAAAATGAATAGGATGACCGTTATATCTAAATTATTTACACAACATTACAAAATGAATAGGCATTTAAATCTTTTACACAACATTACAAAATGAATAGGATGACCGTTATATCTAAATTATTTACACAACATTACAAAATGAATAGGCTAATATATATATTCATTTATATTATACAGAATATCCCATTCATAAAAATAACGTTAATTTTGTTTTAACATAATTTAGAAATGTAATACTTAAGTCTCAGTCATTTGATTCATTAAAAAAACAAAAAACGGTTATAGTTAAATTCCAAACGTACAAATCGATCATCGACTTTTACTCGACGCCTTTTTAGTGTTTGAGGGTGGGGGAGAAAAAGACTAAAGAAACATGGCTGATGCTAGGTGAATACATATTTTTTGGACTTTCAGAAGAAAGACTAAAGAAAAATTCAGATATAAATGTTATGACTTTACAATTTATAGAACCTGGGGTATTTAGAATAATTTTCAAGTTTATTTCATGAAACATTGTCGTTATTATCAATTAGTAATCAACAAAAATGAAATAAGAAAATGAGAAAAAAAAAAAAAAGAATTAATAATGATGGTGATATTTGTATTTGAAGAAATTGCTTGAAGCCAATCAAAATGTAATTATGAAAATGAACAAAAAATAAAAGACAAAACAAAAAACAACAAAATTCTCTTATGATTTAAAAATCTATTCGAATTCAATGAAAATATTGGATTCATGCAAAACTTTCAATAAAGAGCGGTACCTTGACTTACGAGTTTACTCAGCGTATGAGTAGCACAGGGATCTGCGCGGTAAAGTAAGGAGCTGATGGTAGATGTGGCGCTCCACCGCAGACGCTAAAATAATCTCCTTGGTCTAGTGCTTTTGAAAAGGGGATAGACTCCCTCGCTGATTGGCTCATACCGACTTTAAGTCTCCCCGACAACTTTACTTTTTACTTTACTAGAGAGTTTGGGGTACTACGTCTTTGCTATTATTGCCAGGTCCACTCTGAAAAGGTGTGAGTGTTGTTGAATGAATATTCAATGGACTAGCAAAATAAAAAACGCCCCCGGGCGATGTAAAGATAGATTTTTTTAAACATATTGCCTGAGGGGTTGGAGCAAGTTTCTCAGCGAGTTAAGTAAGTAAAATCATCAAATTCATTAAAGAATTAAAAAAATAAAACAATTTGAAATATAAACTTTAAATATGTATTAAAATAAAACAAACTATACATAGATATATAATACCAGTCATGTATTTATTAAAACTTGTTTAAAAAAACCCAATGAGGACTGTCTAATGTTGCATGTTCAAATTTTGAGTGTATTTATTCTATGTTATGACGATTTTGGGTAAAGTGACGTAGCAGTGACGTAGTTTTTGTTACAGACAAAAACCGGAAGCGAATCTCCATTATTAGAAGATAGATAAAAGAGGGAATTAAATATAGACCCATAAGGTTTATTTGATGTGAATACACTTCCGCACCCACTCCAAATAATTTTATTTACTTGAAAATAGGTTACAGAGGTGTACAGTACATCTCGGCATCTTTCATCCCTAGGAATCATCCATAGGATGGAGTGTATCTATGGGATGATTTCTAAAGAAAAGATTTCTTGGAGGTGCGTGGTGTAATGGTTAGAGTCGTAGGAAATAGCATCGTCGACCCGAGTTCGAATCATGGCCAAAGCTACAGTCCACATAGCACTAATACCCCTGGGAAAGGTATGAATCCAACTACTCTCCCTCCAAATAAGAATAAATCATAGAGCAGATTGGGCTCTTTAAACTTGGACAACCAGTCTAGGAGAAGGAAAACTCTGAATTGAAACCTGTTAAACTCCGCTTGGGGTGGTCACTACTAGAATAGGCCCAGTCCTAATCAGTGATCTATTTCACTGCACTCTTTAACCTTGGTTAGGCAACCAGTCTAGGAGAAGGAAAACTCTGAATTGAAACCTGCTAAACTCCGCTTGGAGTGGTCACTACTAGAATAGGCTCAGTCCTAATTAATGATCTATTTCAGTGGTCCCCAACCTTTTTTGCGCCACGGACCGGTTTCATCTAAGACAATATTTTCACGGACCGGTCTTCATATGCTCCGGCCTACATTTGCTCGATAATCGTTAATGACGTAATCTAATAATAAATCATCCGCAGTGGTCTTATGTCAAATACAAACATCAACAGACAATAAACAAACTTTTTGTTCATAAATTAATAATCAACATCTCTGTAAACGAAAATATTTATTTTAGAACGAAAATCCTTTCTAATAAGAAATAATTATAATAAAAAACTCAATTCAAGTGACAATACTGATCATTTCTATATAAAAGAGTGAACAAGTGAATCAAATAATAATAACCAAGACCTGTCAAGAGGCACAGAAGTCACTTTTGAAAATAAAATGATAATCAATAAAAAAAAAAAAAAAATTCAAACGTTCTGTGCGGCCCGGTACCTCATGGCCCGCGGCACGGTACCAGGTCACGACCCAGTGGTTGGGGACCGCTGATCTATTCCACTAATTTTTTAATTTTTTGAAATTTTGAAATTTTTTGATTTGTTTGAAAACAATTTAAGATGGAGAACGAGTATAAATCTAAAGCAGCCACTGAAGAAAGACGTTTAAAATGAAAAGATGTATCTACTTTTTAGGGAAGGGTCTTATGTATCAGCAGGGGCTACGGTCAGCGTATAAAGGGTCTTTTTATTGTTACTTTATTTTTAAAAAATAGATATAGCAAGGAAAGTTGGCAGAGTGTCCTATTGCCGGTATCAGTCGGAGTTTATCCCCTATGCGCTAGCGCTAGACAAGAGAGATTTTTGCTGAGGAAGAGCGCCACACCTATCGTCAGCTCCCCACTTTATTACGCAGACCAGATTATCTTATCTGTGCAACTCATGCGCTGAGTTGTCGGTATCGAACCAGGAATCTAGCGATTCATATGCGGGTGTTTTACCGACTGAGCTAAACTGACCCTTAATAGATGTAATCACCAGTTAATTAACTTAACACACTTTGCAATTGTTCACACATTTATAACAACATTTAAAAAACAACTGGATAAGTTACACATCAAGGGGAAGACGAAATAACGACGCTCAGATTGAACAAAAAAATGCACTAATTAAAAAAAAAAGTAAAAAGAAAAGAAAGAAAGGCGGAATAATGAGAATAAAATTTTTCAGAATTCCAAATATTTGTCGGCTTCTTTTTATCAAATAAAAAAAAACTGGAGATGTACTTTTCAAGCACCAAACAAAACAGTGCATTCCTCTCTGGTTAAATATTCAATTAAAACACACACACACACACTTGACGAGTTGGATAAGACGTATGCATGATTTTATATTGCCATGATTTCACATTTATACGCTTATTCATTTACACGTTTAAATCGACCAAGACACCATTAAGCATCCCATTTGCGACTTAGATTCAAAAGGACATGTTTGCTTTTCACAATTAACTATACTAAAATGAAAATAAACGCACTGTAAACACAATTCCGCTCGGCATAAAATAACCCCAGAAAAGATGACACGTCGTTAAAATCAATCAGCCAATCAATTAATCGAATAATTCTAATTTTTGTTAGATTAAAAGGACCATATGACCTTTAGGCACCCCTTTTGCTTTGCTGATTCATAAGTACATTTTTTTCATTTACACCGTCAACATCCGGTTGTTTGTTAGACGATTTTTTGAGATTTTAAAAAAAAATTATAAAACTAACCCCAAACCCTAACCCCTAACAAACAACCGGATGTTGATGGTGTAAATGAAAAAAATGTACTTATGAATCAGCGAAGTAAAAGGGGTGCCTAAAGGTCATATGGTCAGATTAAAATAGCATATAGAAGTCTCTAAACTGATTAATTGATTGGCTGATTTATTTCAACCTGTCTTGGGTTATTTTATGCCAAGAGTTTGGAAAATCACGTTCACTATACGTCCATATTTACACTTTTTCTATAGTTTTTTTCTTGTGATATTTTACGCAGCCCAATAATCATTAAACAGATCTATTTAACGCATAGATAGGACTCTCTTAACAGGTGCTACCACTCCGGGTCAGAGTTGTCCTGGAAGTAATAGCAATGAAGGGTTGCTTTACAATCACCAAAACTCCAGAACTGATTTCGAAATTGAACTGAAAATCTAGAATTAACGGAAAAAAAGCAACTGGATATTTCCTATTTCTCTGAATGTTTGAGATGAGGCCTGATGATTAGTATTATCTGCGTTATTCGGATTATTGTCCTCAACTTCATTGTTATCTGTACTATGTTTCGGCTGATATGCCCTCCGAAAAGAAGGTTCCCGAGTCCAAGAAGGTTCCCGAGTCCGACAAGAAATACCTGAAGAAGGCCGGAGGGCATATCGGCCGAAACGTTGTACAGATACCAATGAAGATGAGGACAATAGTTCGAATAACGTAGATATTTCCTGTTATCATCATCATGTCTCGCGGATATCCATGACAATCTCTCGCCAACCATCCCTATAATTAATTGACTCCGGGAGTTCTTCCGCACTGCATGCCGTATCCGCACAGAGCTGGTCTATGTAGGTCTTTGCTGGACGACCCGTGCTAGCATGTCCATGTACTGGTTTCCACAGAAGGACGTCACTTATAAGCTCATCCTTACTTCTCCAGTAGTGTCCGGCATGTCTTGTTCATCTTACTCGGATAATTATAAAACATACGACACGCTTTGTAGGACATCTAAATGTTTACGTGTCTTTCAGGCTGTGGTTATATCAGTGTTACTGTATGGCTGCACCACTTGGACCCTAACGAAGCGCCTTGAGAATAAGCTAGATTGGAGCTGCACACGAATGCTGCGTGCAGTCTTGAACAAGTCGTGGAAACAGCACCCCACAAGGAAGCAACTGTATGGCCACTTGCCTCCCATTTCACAAACCATCCGAGTGAGACGGAAAAGGCATGCAGGACACTGTTGGAGAAGCAAGGACGAGCTCGTAAGTGACGTTCTCCTGTGGAAGCCAACACATGGATATGCTAATGTGGACCGCCCACCAAGGACCTACATTGACCAACTATGCGAGGATGCTGGTTGCTGCACAGAAGACCTCCCAGGGGCAATGAATGATAGGGAAGGTTGGCGAGAGATTGTCATGGATATCCGTGCTGCTTGTGCGATATGATGATGATGATGATTTCTTTATCTTATGAGTGGTTCACGTGGTAATTTATACGATATAAATATGGCTGACATTGAAGAGTCCGGTTGGTTTTTTTTTCTACGGTAGTCATTCAGGACATGCGAACCCCTTCAATTAACCACAAAGATGTATGTGTTTGTATGTGTGTGTGTGTGTGTGTGTGTGTGTGTGTGTGTGAGAGAGAGAGAGAGAGAGAGAGAGAGAGATGCGATTACTGACTACAAACTTAGGGCTACTCCATACCCCCCCCGCCCCCCAGGTTACCCTGCAGATCCTGGTATAAGCATTGATGTAAGCAGTAAGTGTGCAAAATCAATATCCTCAACACGGTGTGTCTACACGGGATCGTGTCAGCCCTGGCAACAGCCGGCCAGGAGTGTGTGTGTGTGTGGGGCGGGGGCAGCCATTCATCCTCCTGATACCATCGCGGCCCCCGCTGGGATCCCAGCCGGTGGCAGCCTGTTTCTTTAACTCCTTTTGCAAATTTGCAAGTGCCCGTTTCGCATAGTGTTTTTTTTTTTTTTTGCCGCCCACACACTCGGTGGGCAAATCAAGCGAAAGGCAAACAATCTCTCAAGTGATTAGCTCACTTCTGTCCATATATGCATATATATATATACATATATATACATATGTGTTCCTCATATCTCTCCCACATATATATACATATATACATATATATATATATATATATATATATACATATATATACATACATATATATATATATACACACACACACATATATATAAAGTAAAGTCGTCAGGGCGGCCTAAAGTCGGTATCAGCCAGTCAGTGAGGGAGTCTATCCCCTTTTCAATAGCGCTAGACCAAGGAGATTGTTTTGGCGTCTGAGGTGGAGCGCCACACCTTCCATCAGCTCCTTACTTTACCTCACAGACCCCTGTGCTACTCATACGCTGAGTTGGCGAGAACCAGTATCAACCTTGTGGTTTCTAGCCGTACGCTCTACCGACTGAGTTAACCCGGTCCGTGGTATATATATTATATATATATATATATATATATGCAGGTTAAGAAATCAGGTTGGCAGGTAGTCAGTCGGAGTTCGCTTCTAGCCAGGCATAGTTGTTATGACTAGCCACACTAAGGAGGCGTGAAAGACCGAAACACGTGTCTGTGTATAACTTATTATATATATATATATATATATATATATATATATATATATATATATATATAAAGTATAAACAGATCAATTGAAATAGGCAAACAATCTCTCAAGTGATTAACTCGCATCTGTCCAATGTCACGTCAGATCCAAATTGCAATTCTATTTTGATGATGATGATGATCATCATCATCATGATCATCATCATCATGATCATCATCATGAGCATGCAGAATCTGCACAGAGTTGCTTACGGTCAAGTCATATTGAATGTCGTATTGGAATCGTGTGGTTTAATGGTTAAAGTTATGGAAAACGGACTCGTCGCCCGGAGTTCAAATCCTGGACGCGGAAACTGCATTTTCACTTAGCGCTAATACCCTTGGTAAAGGTATCAATCCTACTCTCCCTCCAGCTATGGGTAAATAGTAGGAAAGCCCGGGCTCTTTAACCTTGGTTAGGCAACCGGTCTGGGAGAAGGAAAACTCTTAATTCAAACCTGTTGAACTCCACTTAAAAAATTGACCTTGTGTCACATCCTGCTCGCGCAGAGGGGTTGGTAAATATATATATATATATATTGAAAGCGCCTGTTCCCGCTAGATACACCGAAGTTAAGCAGCAATAATTAAATGGGTGACCATTTAAGCAACATCAGACACTGTAAGCAACCGGATATCAAAATGACCCGAAATGATTGATATGCCTTAAAATAAACCAACCAACCAACCAACCAACCAACCACACAGAGTTGATTGATATAAGTTTTTGCTAGTCGGCCAACACTGGTGTGTTCCTGTGTGGGTGTTCGTCTTATTCGGATGGTTTGTGTGATAAGAAGCATGGGGACCTTACAGCACAGCTTCCAGGATTTGTTTAAAACAGCACGCAACACCCATGTGCAGTTCTTATTTATTTTTCACCCCAAGGCGTTTCACTAGAGTCCAAGTGGTACAGCCGTACAGTAGCACTGATACGGCTACAGCTTTGAAGAATTATCGGTTTATTTTAATGAGGGAGATCGGATTTCCGCATGATTAATAATCCATCTATAGGAGTCCATGTTTTTCTTATGCGTTCATGACGTCGCTTTGTGTAAATGAGATATTACTACCTGGGTATACGAACTGGTCGACACGTTTTAGAGGCTTACGGTTGAGTTTGGAGATGCCGCCATCTTGTTTAAAACATATGAACTCAGTTTTATCGGAGTTCACGTTAACTAATGCCTCTTGCTGCCTTCTCAAGGTTATGAGGGAATGATTCGGCTTGGACTGGTGTATTTGCGAAACCGGAAAGAGGTATGCCTTTATCCCAGCCAATTTGCCGTGCCTTAAATTAAAACAACAAAACAAAAGGAATAATTCATGAATTACTTTAGCTTAATTATATTCATCATATGATAAAGCGAAAATTCTTCCAAGCTGTTGTCGTGTCAGTGCTACTGTAGGGATGCCTCATTTTGAACTCTAATGAAATTCTTGGAGGTAAAGCTAGATGGGAACTATACAAGAATGCTCCGTGCTATCTTGGACAAATCTGGAAGCAGCACCCAAAAAAGTGTTGTATAGTCACTTACCTCCAATTGCACAAACTATTCGGGTAAAGCAAACAAGAGATGCTGGAGAAGCAAGACGAGCTCATAAGTAACGTTCTTCTTTGGGCACCTGCATATGAACATACCAGTGTGGGTTGGCCGGAAAAAAACTACATTGACCAACTCCGCACGGATTTCCTTCACGGGTGTCGAGGAAGAGTCTTTTGGACAGATTTCTTTCCGTATCTATTGAAGTTGATCAATAGGGACGGGTGTCGAGAAAGAGTCATGGAGATCCGTAGTGTCGGCATGACTTGATGAGGATGATGGTGTTCATCATATAAGTATTTTAAATTTTTTCTTCCTTTTTTTAAGAAAATCTGAATTGTTAGAAAAACAAGTTATAATATGAATTCATAGGTAATAGCGGCTTTTGGACAGATTTCTTTCCGTATCTATTGAAGTTGAAACCTTTGATATCCAAGGCCCTCAAATCAGCCACCTGCTCTTTGGACAGAATGGTTCAAAGACGGTTGGCCTAGGAACCCTTGAACGATTGAATGACTATTTCACAGAGCTCTCCTTATTATTCTTCGGGGCAACGCATTTTCAATTTTATTTTTTCGGCGGTGTCAGTGGATTGGAAATGACAACCCCCACCCCCGCTTTTTTAATTAAAAAGATGGTATCATTTCATTAAGAATGTCCTATACAGTTTCCCTGCGTCCCCAGCGCTTTGGAAACCTTTCTTTTGGGATTACCTTCGTACGCGTGTGTGTGTGTGTGTGTGTTTAGTTATAAGAACAGAATTAATTCTGATTTATGTAATGCATTGACATATAATAATGAAAGCTGGTTCCCTAATCTATATTAACAGTGTTTGCTTATATAAAACTAAGTATATGAGATTTGATTGTTTTTCTTATGTGCTTGAACACATATCTGTCTTAGAAGAAAACACAAAAACATAAAATATCTACTTATCTTTGTTTCAAAGATCCTTCCCTCTGTATATATTCTACCATGAAGGTAATAGTTTATGGGAAAGCCTAGTAATTGAGATAACTCATACTTGCATAATCCTATTTACCAGAATGGCTCCAAGATAACATTAGAATTGAAAATGGGATGTGTGCATATATATATATATATATATATATATATATATATATATATATATATAATTTAATATACCAAGCGTGTTGGTAGATCCTTGCGGAGAGAAAAAACCCGGCAGAGAGTTTGATTGTAAAAATATACTACCAAACATCAACCAGGAAGAAAAAAAGTTTTGAAAAAAAGAAAAGACCAAGATATTCGTACCAACAAAAAATAATCTATTGGTATAGTATTTGGCCAAAAGAAAAAACAATTTATATGCATATATATGTATATAAGATATATATATATTCATATAATCGCTAGGAGAAGCTAATTTGTAAAAAGTGCTCGATACCTAAGTAGAGCCAAGTAATAAAGATAATCTACTGAGTCAGACGAACCTACTATTAGTTTCGCATAAAGCTCTAAATCTGTCTTTAGCCCTGAAGAGCTTTATGCGAAACTAATAGTAGGTTCGTCTGACTCAGTAGATTATATATATATATATATATATATATATATATATATATATAAGTTAAAGAGACAGTTCTTCCAGGCCGTTGTTGTGTCAGTACTGCTGTATGGCTGCACCACCTGGACCCTAACTAAGCGACTAGATAATAAACTAGATGGGAGCTGCACAAGAATGCTGCGGGTGATCCTGAGCAAGACGTGGAAACAACACCCTACGAGAAAACAGCTGTACGGCCACCTGCCACATATCACCCAAACCATCCGAGTAAGACGGACAAGACACGCGGGACACTGCTGGAGAAGCAAGGACGAACTCATAAGCGATGTCCCCCTGTGGAAACCAGCACATGGGCACGCCAGTGTGGGCCGACCAGCAAAAACGTACGTTGATCAGCTCTGTGCGGATGCAGGATGCTGCATAGAGGACCTCCCGAGAATGATGAGCGATAGGGACGGATGGAGAGAGATTGTCATGGATATCCGCGCTGAAATGATGATGATGATGATATATATAAAAAGGGATGAGTCTGTCTAATACTTAGATTGGCTGACAATTTAAACAAAAGCAGGTACACTATGCAATCTGATGCCAAAATGACAAAATCGAATCGGCATTAAATAACCCGAAAAGGGTTGATATACCGTAAAAACCCAAAGCAATCGTAGGTTACAAGTTCCCCAGTGTGCTCAGCGCTTTGGCGATCTTATTTTTGGGATTACCTTCGTATGGATGTGTGTGTGTGTGTGTGTGTGTATGTGTGTGTGTGTTTTAGCCATAAGAACACTGTGAATTCTTACTTTCGGGTTAAGTCATGCTGACAACATCAGTTCCCACTTGATCAATGAAGTGAAGTAGGAATAATCCTTTTTCTGTAATAACATGAATGACTACTTAAGAAAAGAAGGCAATCGTAAGTTGTCTAAGTGTTATTGCGCCACACTCAGAAGAGCTTAGGAAATTCTAATGACGTACGGAAATCGTTTTAAGCGGTGTAGATGGCATCGTTTTAAAAAGAAAGGAAAAAAAAAAAAAAAAACAAAAAAAAAAGACCCATTTTCTCGAAGACTCTTCGGAAGAAGAACATTTTACGACTAAGTCGTTAGAGCATTCGCTGAAGAATCGCAAGATTTCGGGTTCGATACCGGTTCTCACCTAATTCTCATTTTGTAATCAAGTGTAAGATTTAAATTTAAGAAGTCATATGAGCCGTCCTCTCTGATTGGCTCACGAGGATGATGATAGAATTGGTTGGTTGAGTTGTTGGATTTTACGGCATGTCAACCCTTGTTGGGTTATTTTATGCCGAAGTCGTTTTGTTTCATTCATTCTTGATGGTATTCCATTTTTTTCGAACTCAGTTTAAAAAAAAACTCTATTTAACCTATAGATCGGGCCCAAACAGGTAATACCTCTCAGAGTCGACCTGGGCGTAATAACAATGAAGGAGTACTCCACACTCCCCAGAGCTCCTAAACTGGAACAGTTTAACGTCATACCAGGAAAAATATTTTTGTAATGAAGTATAGGATTTAAATTTAACGGTCACTAGAAAATCACACAATCTATCGGATAAAGGTTCATATAATTTGATTGACAGCAGGCCAGATCCGGAAGTAATCTGAGTGGTCTACTCTGATTGGCCAACGGGGATCACTTGATCGGTGTCTCATGGGAAAGTGGTTAGAATAATAAAAGTCAACCGCCATGTTGTGTGGACGGTGAATCCGCCTGTGCTCCCTTTTTCTTCACCGTGCATTCAAGTTATATCGTTATCGGGAAATAAAGATATGCATACACTAAAAAGACAAAGTCTCAGTATTCATAATCAATCAGTTTCGTTGGTTGCGTGGATGGATGGATTTTACGGCATGTCAACCCTTGTAGAGTTATTTTCTACCGAAGACATTTTGTTTTATTCATTCTTGATGGGTATTCAATTTTTGTTTTTCTGACGGAGAACGAGAAAGGAAAAGAGCAAGACATTGTTTAGCCTGCCGGGATCGAACCCGCGTCCTCCCGCATGCAAAAATAAATGCGATTTAGGCACTGGACGGACGCGAGGTTCGACTGATGTGCCCGGATGTTTGGGTAATATACCCATAAAATAACCAAAGCGAGTGGAGCGTGGGGGTACTAGCAGAGAAGCTTTCGGCTTACGTAAGACGGCAGTCAGAAAATATTATTTTGACGACGGCGACGGATTTTCAGCTGCTGGTCGAAGACTGTGTTGTCCAAAAGAAAGTTTGGCCTGCGAGAAGACAGTGAACTCGCTTCTCCCCCCCCCCTCAACAGGAAAATATCTATTCCCCCCCTCTATTTTTCGCCCTTCTATAGTTTTTCAACTCAATTTTTTAAACACATTTTTAAAAAAATCGTTTTTCATCTATTTAACCGATAAATGGGACCCTAACAGGTAATACCACTCTGTTCCAGGGTGGGCCTTGGGGTAATGGCGATAAAGGTGCACTCCACACTCCCCAGAGTTCCAGAATTGGAACTTCACCACTAGATGCAGTTTAACGTCATACCCAGTCAACTAAGAACCTCAGCCACCGCCTTCTAGCATATATATGATAGAAGGAAGCGCGTGGTGTAATGGTTAAAGTCATGGGAAATGGACTCGTCGCCCCGAGTTCAAATCCTGGACGTGGTAATTGCATTTCACTTAGCGCTAATACCCTTGGGAAAGGTATGAATCCTACTCTCCTTCCAGCTATGGATAAATAGTAGGGCAGACTGGGCTCTTTAACCCTAGCTAGGTAACCAGTCTAGGAGAAGGAAAGCTCTGAATTCAAACCTGTTAATCTCCGCTTAAGAAATTGACCTTGTGTCACATCCTGCTCGTGCGGAGGGGTTGGTAAATATATATATATGATAAAAAGGGTTGGTGGTTTGTCATAAGGACAAGAGCTTAGACAATTTAATCACCGACCACCCGTCTGGTTTAAGTAAGGGTTAGAGTGGAGTGTTGCATGTTATACACTGCTCAGCTATCAAGATTCCACCCTAAAAATCATGGGTCGCCACACACGTCAAACAGGTGGACCCACTGGAGGATTTTACCCCTCTGTAGAGGTGCAGTCGGTGTATTCCACAGACCTAGCTGACTTCTAGCCAATTTTCATTATCAATGTCGGGAAACCTGCGATTATTACATACCATCTAGATGAGTGACTTTACTATGATCGTCATTAAATACATTTTTGTCTCTATCAGTCCATAGTTTTATTATTTGTATTCTATTGGCATTTTTAAAAAAAATGATTTTTTGCAAGGAGTTTGTGTAGCATTACATGAGTCGTCAGCACCAGAGTTGAGTGATATCGCTGACACCCAATCAAGCAGAGCCTACTTATGATTAATGAGTCGTGGGCGATGCTGACAAGAAAAATGGGTCCGCATAAAAAAGAGAGCATTTTGCGTTCAAATACATAATCGGCCAGCCAGCCAAAGCGTATAGACTAACCAGGATCTCTATTTTAGATAATTCGCCGCCCACTCTCTTTCCCAACCCTGAGTTACGTCGGAGCGTCACAATTGCTGAAAATAAACTATATTTGCTATAACTTGTTCTCTGTGACCTTTTCTCCCTAACAATTGTTTTCTAGACGATTTCGGCCATTTCATCTGATTCTGTGTCCAGTAAAATACGATGATCTAAGAAGTTCAATCAGTAACTGTTCTAAAGCCACAATTCTATATTTGTTTTTGTTGAAATAACCGAAAGCGAATAATTGTATTTAAAGGATTCAAATTGTTTCTGACAACATAAACTGAAAAGCCAACCGAGTTAATGGTTTTACCAAAAGAATTTCAAACACAATTATTGACTAGAAATCATCCTGTCTAGTTTGGTCCATTTATCTGACTTCCTCCCTTGTTTATCTAATTTCACACATTGTGAGTTTTTCACACGTTTTAATTGCTGCTCTTTCACTGGAGTCTGAGTGAAAGCAAGTTTCCTCAGGTCTCCAGGAATCTTCTGAGTATTCTAGCCGATCTTAACAATGATGTATAGTCTCGACTATTACTCTGATTTTCAATTCCATCAGTCTTTTTTCCGGGTTTTGGAGACCTTCTAAGTGCACCAACTACAATTGGTATCACTATTATTTGACTCCATGAAAGTTCTTCCCACCCGCCTTAGTTCACTGGAGGCTGAGTGAAAGCAAGTCTCCTCAGGTCTCCAGGTTTGGCCATTATTGCTTTCGCCACATCCTCAGTGTTTGAAGGCGGCAACTCATCTCAAACACCACTCCAGCAGACTCTTCTTGCAAGACGTCTTCGCTGGTTTGGTCATGCCCTTCGTCAACAACCCGGTGACATCATCCGTAAATCCATCGACCCAGTACCAACTCAGAGCCGGAAGAAACGCCAAGGGAGTCAACTAAAAACCCAGCTCAAAACGGTCAAACAAGATAAGAAGCTGATCTTGGACCCAGGCCTTTATTTAGTTTGTTGATGGAACCACGAATAGCTGATGTTCATATCACTAATTGCGTTGGAAGGCCGCGCATGGTCTGCCTTCATTTGGGATATAGTGAATTTGTTGGATGGAGCCGGCTCAACCGAACCAGGTTGAATGCCGTCACAGATGCAGATAGATTACAGAACCAGGCGGTACCTACCGATGCTAGCACTCAAATCTGTCAGTTGTATCGCATTTATTTGTATTATTAACTTCTTTTTTTTATATTTAGTACAATCATTTACCGAGTCATTACCCGTGAAGGACCATTAACCATGAAGGACCATTACCCGAGGGAAGGACCATGTGCATTTGAATTGCACACATTCTGATGTTCAGTGATACTTAGCATCTACATTGTTTATATTTTATTTACATTATTAATTGAATTATTTACATTAATAACATTTTTTGAGTAGATGATCAATTCCACACTGGATTTTTAAAAAATCTCTTGTAAACAGGAAACCCAGGAGGGGGGGGGGGTCTTGCTAATGTTTTGTCTCTACTTTTATTGATCATACCTAGGGTGCCAATTATCATAAGTATTAACGATACTTTTTATGGGCCACATTTTGTTTATTTCAAGATCTTTATATTTACTTATTTTATTCAATTCATTTAGTCAATTTTTTTTAACACTTCTGATGAATTATTATTATTATGTGAGGTTTTCACACCTGCCGTAGACGGTGGTTCACTGGAGGCTGAGTGATAACAAGTCTCATCAGGTCTCCAGGACTTTGAGTATTATAGCTGATCTTAACAGTGTTGTAGTTTGGATGGTCTCGATTCTTCCTCTGATTCCCAATTCACCCATATTCTATTCCAGAGCTTTGGGGGCCATTCCAAGGGCACAATTGCAATGGTTACGACCTTCACCTTCATGTTCCACAGTTTCCTCAGTTTTCTGGCAAGGTCCAAGAATTATTATTATTATTATTGCTGTTGTTGTTGTTGTTTTACTCCTTGTGAGTTTTTCAAACCAGCCTAAGCTGATAGTCTTTCACGGGAGTTTGAGTGACAACAAGTCTCCACAGGACTGTTCTGAGTGTTCTAGCCGATCTCAACAATGCTGTTGTCTGGATGGTCTTAATTCTTTCTCTGATTTTCCAATTCCACCATTTTTTTAGGGACCGTTCCAAACACAATGATCAGGCCACTGTAACCTCGGGCCTTGTTTGTGTGTTTTTTTTAATTACCTTAAAATAAGAAATCATCAGATAATAACCTTGAACTCAAATGTGGTTTCGGAGCTAAAATATCGTTACTACTACTTCAAGGGTTTTCAAGCAACATAAATATCACCAGACTTATAGACAGAACTTTGCGTTATACATAGCACAATAAAGATGAGGAAAACAATCCGAAACATCAAAATTATTTATATCAAACCTCATCTAAAAAATACAGACAAATATCCTATAGTGCTTGTATATTTTCCAATGAATATTTATTATTATCATAGTTTTTTTTACCCCTATCGTAGATGGTGGTTCACTGGAGGCTGAGTGACAGCAAGTCTCCTCAGGTCTCCAGGACTCTTCTGACTATTCTAGCCGATCCCAACAGTGTTGTAGTTTGGATGGTCTCGGTTCTTCTGATTTCCAGTTCCCCCAAATTCTTTTCCAGAGCCTTGGGGATCGTTCCAAGGGCACCAATTACGATTGGTACTACCTTCACCTTCATATTCCACAGCTTCCTCAGTTCTCTGGCAAGGTCTAAGTCAATTATTATATTATTATTATTATTATATTATTATTATTATTATTATTATTATTATTATTATTATTATTTACTCCTTTTGAGTTTTCACATCAGCATTAGCTGATGGTCTTTCATTGGAGTCTGAGTGACAGCAAGTCTCCTCTGGTCTCCAGGACTCTTCTGGTATTCTGGCAGATTGCAGCAGTGCAGTGTTCTGAATAGTCTCAATCCTTTTGGGACTGTTCCAAGTGTAACAACTACAATTTTGGTATAACTTTCACTTTCATATTCCATAACTTTTTCAGTTCTCTGGCAAGGTCCAGATATTTGTCCATTTTTTCATTTTCCTTTAGCTTCACCCTGTGATCTGCTGGCACTGAAAAATCCACCAGTTGACTAGTTCTTTCTTTTTTGTTTATCAACACTAGGTCTGGCCTTCTTGCTGGGATAAGGTGATCCGTTTTTATCTCAAAGTCCCAGAGAATTTTGTGCGTTTCGTTCTCAAGAACAGATTCTATTTTATGCATATACCATTTTGTTGTATGGTCAAAATTTAATTTTTTGCATAATTCCCAGTGGATCACCTTCCCAACCCAGTCGTGTCTAATTTTGTATTCTCGTTGTCTAGTTTGCTACATTCGCAGAGTATATGGTTAAAAGTCTCATCTCTATTACCACAAAGTCTACATTTACTATTCTGTTAGGTCTTATCAATTTTCGCTTTGATGTAGTTTGTCCTTATGGCATTATTTTGTGCAGCAATTATAAGTGATTCTGTTTCTCTTTTGAGGTTTCCCTTTCTTAACCATGTCCAAGTCTTTTTCATGTGCAACCTCTTCTATTTGTCGTTTGAAGCGTCCGTATAATTGTTTTTCTTCCCATTTTTGTTTTCTAGTCTTTGTCGTTTTTCTGTTTGTCCATCTGCCGTTTCTACTATTGTTGGCCGCCATAAGTAGTTTGTCTTTGCTCTTCCTTGTGTAATCTTCAAGTTGTTGGATTGTGGTTTCTACGCATTCCTCTATGTTGGCAAGACCTCTTCCCCCTTCCTTTCTTGACACATACAATCTATCTCTATCATCTCTAGGGCGGAGAGCCTTGTGCATGGTCATTATTATTATTATTATTATTATTATTATTATTATTATTATTATTATTATTATTATTACAAGTACACTTTTGAGATGTTATTATTGAATATTAATATTGTTTTCGTAATCGATAAATATAAAATTATTATTATTATTATTATTATTATCATTATTATATTTTACAAGTACACTTTTGAGATGTTATTATTGAATATTAATATTGTTTTCATAATCGATAAATATAAAGTTCACAGATGGCTGTAGAGAGTGACGGTCGGAAGAGCTGAATTAAAAAGCAACTAAAGTTAAGATGAAAGAAATCCTATTAAGAACACATTAATTATGATTCCTCTATTAAAGAAGAAAGAAAAGTAAAAAGAAAGAAAAGTAAAAAGAAAGAAAGGTAAAAAGAAAGAAAGGTAAAAAGAAAGAAAGGTAATGATTTTTACAATGAGGTTTAAATTGACGTCATATGTGACGTCAGATAAGTCGTTAAGCACACTTCATTTAATGTTAATGTGAATATCGACATTTCACTGTATCTTAAAGAATTCTTAAATAAGCTTTCTCCAGAGGCGGTCATTGTCGTCGTCGTTGTCGGTCGGGTGGCGGCGTGGTTGGTGGTGGTTGGTATTGGTGGGGTTGATGTGGTAGAGGTGGTTGGTTGGGTGGGTGGAGGAGGAGGAGGATTACAACAACTAATGATTTGACGCCTGAACAAGCAGTTTTTCCAAATGTTATTATCGACTCGTCCAATCGGAAAAGCAAAAAAACATCTCTTCAATGTTCAATGTTTTTACGGGCTAAAAAATACCGACGGAGTTGGTTTGACAAAAGACAGGAGAGAGAGACAGAGAGAGAGAGAGAGAGAGAGAGAGAGAGAGAGAGAGAGGGAGAGAGAGAGAGAGGGGGTCAGAGAGAAAGAGAGAAAGAGAGACAGACAGACACACACACAGAAAGGGGACAGAAGCAGAGAGAAGAGAGAGAGAGAGAGAGAGAGAGAGAGAGAGAGGGAGAGAGAGAGAGAGACGACGACGACGACGGAAAGAAATAGGGCCAATAAAACAGAAAGAGAGAAAGAGAGATAAAGAAAGAGAGTATAGGGGAGTTAGTGAGAGAAAGAAAGAGTGAGTAGCAGAGAGAGAGAGAGAGAGAGAGAGAGAGAGAGAGAGAGAGAGAGAAGAGAGAGAGAGAGAGAGAAGGGGGATAAAGAAGAGAGTATAGGGGAGTTAGTGCGTGAAAGAAAGAGTGAGTAGCAGAGAGAGAGAGAGAGAGAGAGAGAGAGAGAGAGAGAGAGAGAGAGAGAGAGGCTGGAGATTGGTGGTGGGAGATTGATTTTGGTAATAAATTTGTGAATGTTACTCGAGCAGAAAGTAATGCTGCTCTCTTTGCAGTAAAAACAAATTATTTCTGACTGTAAAATCATTTAACATCTATATGAACGAATACAAAACGGGTCCGGAATAATAATAATAATAATAATAATAATAATAATAATAATAATAATAATAATTCTCTGGGACTTTGAGATACAGACGGATCTTCTAATCCCAGCCAGGAGACCAGACCTAGTATTGATTAACAAGAATGAAAAGAACTTGTCATCTTGTGGATATTGCCATCCCACGGACCACGGAGTGAAAAGGAAAGAAAGCGAAAAGATAAAATAAATACTTGGACCTTTCCAGAAAACTGAAAAAAAAAAAACAACAACAAAAAAACTGTGGGACATGAAGGTAAAGCTCATACCAGTTGTAATTAGTGCCCTTGGAACGGCCCCTAGGGTCTGGAAAATAATTGGAGCGAATTGGGAATCAGAGGAAAAATCGAGACCATCCAAACTACAGCATTGCTAGGATCGGCAGGAATACTCAGAAGAGTCCTGGAGACCTGAGGAGACTTGCTGTCAGTCAGACTCCAGTGAACCACCGGCTACGGCATGTATGAAAATCTAGAATAATAATAATGGTTGTCCCCTTTGTAAGATACTGTGGACCATTCTTTAAATGGACAAGAGAGGAACTCCGACAGTTGACTAGAGACGACACAGACAGACTACATGTGTTAAGAAAAGAAGAAGATGAAGCATTGAAGAGTCTGTAGATATGACAATTTGAGCACATGAAGAATACACT
>CM042159.1:8990648-9020648 GCA_023376005.1 Doryteuthis pealeii
CCTGCGGTTGACATTTGGTGGAGAGAAAAAGGTCACCGTGAAAATGGGGTGGTGAGAATTTTTTTTATTGGGGCGAGGGTCGTCAATGTCCGACAAACAACATTGACAGATTTTGAAAATAATTTTACAATTTGAGAGAAGTTTAGGTAAAAAGACATCTAAAATGGGGTCAACGGTTAAAGAGAAAATATATATATATATATTCTTTTAGATTGGCAGAAGGGTACATCTGCAGAGCACTGAATAAATAAAAATAAATAGTCATAATGCTGTTAAATCAATGTTATGTTGATTAGCTTTGACCAAACATATGTTAACAACAACTTGCTCTCTCTCTCTCTCTCTCTCTCTCTCTCTCTCTCTCTAAATATATATATATATATATATATTATATATAATATATATATACATTATACTCTAGCTGAGGGAATCAATGATTATTTGCTAAAGGTTTTTTTCTTGTTTAGCTTAATGACACAAAATCCATACTAAAATATTCCTTGGTTTTAGGATTGAGTAAATGTTTGAAAACAATTCCATTTAAATTGGTTCTAATTAGTCGTAATTTGCAATCAAATCAAAAACTGACGCGTCTCTTACTTTACATTCTGCCTGTCACTTTCTCCTCTCTAAGTATATCTCGATTACCTCCTCGTTATGTAGGCTAGTTTTTCTGTGTGTGTAAAGAGAGATATTGGAGAGTGAGTGTGAAAGGGACATTTAACTCTCTACTTTATTTGTGTGTTGTTTCAGATTAGCGAGCCCGTAATTATTCCAAGAACCAGGCACATTTCAATTTAAATTAAGTCAAACGTTCCCTTTCTTAGAAATCTTACAAAAGGATTTTAATTTTTTAAAAAATCTCCGTCCGTATTTATTTAAAAAAAAAAATTCGCATTGCAAAATCACTTTTCGCTAATCCCAATTATTTACCCAGATTATCTAGTATAAAAGTCGCCGGGGCGGCCTAATGTCGGTATCAGCCATGCAGCGAGGGAGTCTTTCCCCTTTGCACTAGCGCTAGACCAAGGAGTTTATTTTAGCGTCTGAGGTGGAGCGCCACACCTACCATCACCTCCTTACTTTACCGCACAGATCCCTGTGCTACTCATTCGCTGAGTTGGCGAGGGCAGGTATCGAACTAGGAACCTTGTGGTTTCTAGCCGAAAAAGAAAATACTTAACAATTATAGATTCATTTCCAGCGGGGTGATGATCGATAGGGGTTGTTGGTGAGAGATTGTCATGGATATCGGTGCTGCCGGCACGACATGATGATGATGATGATGATATATAAGTCAAGCCACACTTATACAGTGACAGCTATCCATCATTTTTTTGTTGCTCATATCTATCTATCTATCTATCGATCTATCGATCTATCTATCGATCTATCTATCTTTTCATGTATATGTATCTATTTCAATCTGTCGGTAGAGCGTCCGTCAAAGAATCACACAGTTCGACCGGCCCTCACCAACTCAGTCTATGAGTAGCACAGAGATACGTTCGGTAATGTGAGGAGCTGATGGTAAGTGTGGCACTCCACCCCAGACTCTAAAATAATCTCCTTGGTCTACCGTTAGTGAAACGGGGATAGACCTCCTCGCTGTATGGCTGATACCGACATTAGCCCGTCGACTGTTTTTATTTAAACATGTCTATCTGGAATCTGTTCATATCTATCTGCCTATGGACAGATAGATGGATTGGAATTAGATAGATAGATAGATAGATAGATAGGAATAGACATAGACTGATATGGATAGATAGATAGATAGATAGATAGACATGAAGCAATATTGCTGTAAAGATAGATTTGATCAAAGAAAGTATTTAGTCTTCTTTGTCGTTAAAATTCCTCCCATTTCTTTTTAATTGTAAATAAGACAAGTAGAATTAATAGCAGAATTCTTGAAGCAGCAGCAGCAACAGCATCATCATCATCATCACCATCATCATCATCATCAGCAGCAGCAGCAGCAGCAGCAGCATTCGGATGGATGGTTGTCCCCGCCCCTAAAAGACCGATGGCATTCGCACATTGCATTAAACACACCACAATGCGAAAGGATAGAGGAAGATGGTAACGAGCCGAGCAAGCTGCCCTAAATACATTGGAGGTTGACGGAAACGGAAACCAAAGACCGGAAACGAATGGTCGATCGTCACTGTCATATTGATTTCGATTCAAGATGTCTGCCTATTTGTTGACAGACATTGGCCGAATTTTAACTGGCACAATCCGTTGAGCAGATTGTCAAGACTTTTATTTCAATTTAATGCTACAGTAGAGTTTACTTAATCAGCCATTATTATTTCGAAACCGACAAGTGACGTCAGAGCCACAACTATTACTGTAACTAGCAAGAATGTGCGCCTTCTGACGGGAGTAAGTATTTAAATTTTAATGTAATGAAAGATATTAGATTAGAAAAACTAGCAAAATTAGAATAAGAACGCATATAAAAATATCACACTTATTTTAGTTAGATTTTAATTGTTTTATATATAAAATAGGGCCGTTTTAGCTCAGTCGGTAGAATGTTCGGCTAGAAACCACAAGGTTCCTAGTTCGATACCGGCCCTCGCCAACTCAGCGTATGAGTAGCATAGGGATCTGTGCGGTAAAGTAAGGAGCTGACGGTAGGTGTGGTACTCCACCTCAGACGCTAAAATAATCTCCTTAGTCTAGTGCAAGTGAAAAGGGAAATAGACTCCCTCGCTGTCTGGCTGATACCGACTTTAGGCCGCCCCGACGACTTTACTTTACTTACTTGTTAGACTATTATCAAGAGAGAGCCCTGTCAGGGGGGGACTTTAGAATTTACCGACTGCACCTCTGCATAGATATAAGACCCTACCCCCCAAATGTGGCCAACTGTTGGCCGTGGGTGGTGACCCGTGATGAGCAGTCCATGACATGCAATACTCCACTTTGGCCCTTACTTAGGCTAGAGGGCGGTTGAAGAGGCCCCCTCCAATCAATCGGCTGGTCACGTCAAGCCCTAGTACCTATATAATTGTCCCAACCCTATTGCCTGTATGGCAAATACACAACAGTGAGGAGCTGGTGGTAGGTGTGGCGCTCCACCTCAGATGCTAAAATAATCAGATGCTAAAATAATCTCCTTGGTCGCAAGTGAAAAAGGGGGTAGATTCCCTCGCTGTCTGGCTGATACTGACATTAAGCCGCCCCGACGACTTTACTTTTTTACTTACTTATATATAAAATAATTCATAAGATTGATTTTAATACGTTGGAGAATAAAACAACAATATTAGAGATCAATAACATCAAGTAATTATTTATTAAACCCGGTTTTATTAAAACCAGTATACAAATTAACCACAAAATATATTATGTAAACCTTTATTTCTTAGTGATATATAACACACATTTTAAACGCACAAATAAAATGGGCTGTTTGAAGTAAATCTTATTCAAGTTTTCATAGAGACATCGTTAATAAATAAGATTTATTCTATATTCTATAAATTAATGGTTTTGACTATATTTTAGATACTCTTGGAAAAACTTACTCAATTCCTGAGAGTATTGGGACGTAAGTAGTGACGGAGTTTTGGTTAGAGAATACACCGAATCTCCATTATGATGAGATCTGTTTACTGATGTAATAAGGAGATTAAACAGTTATCCACATTCTTTTTTATGGAATATCCATGACAATCTCTCGCCAACCTTCCCTATCATTCATCGCCTCTGTGAGTTCTTCTGCGCAGCATCCAGCATTCTCACATAGTTAGTCAATATAGGTCTTTGCTGGGCGGCCCACATTAGCATGCCCATGTGTTGGCTTCCACAGGAGTATGTCGCTTATGAGCTCGTCCTTGCTTCTCCAGCAGTGTCCCGCATGCCTAGTCCGTCTTACTCATATGGTTTGTGAGATGGGGTTCAAGTGGCCAAACAGCTGCCTCCTTGTGGGGTGCTGTTCCCACGACTTGTTCAAGACTGCATGCAGCATTCTTGTGCAGCTCCCATCTAACTGATTCTCAAGGCTCTTCATTAGGGTCCAGGTGATCCATACAATAATAATGATATAACCACAGTTGGAAAAATTGTCGCTTTAGTTTGTCAGAAAATCGGATTTCCATATGACTGATAATTTAAAGCTTAATTTTGCGGTTATATATCTATTTCTGCCAACAGGTATCTGAATATAACACTGAGAGCATTAAAACACCCAGATAAACACCTTCCACCACCTTCCTGTCATAAACACAACCACTTCCTAAAAAGTTAAGATGAACTTAAACCCGATATCTTCACAGGGGTCACCAGAAAAAAAAAAATCTGTGTACCATTTTCAATAAAGTTAGCGGTCTGATGAAACTCATAGGTATATTCAGATACCTGCGGGCAGAAATACATCTATAACCGCAAAATGGCCGATTTTTAAGCCTTTTCTTTACCACTATATATATATATATATATATATATATATATATATATATATATTTATATACTATTGGAGGAGGTAAGTTGTATAGTTTAGCACTTCCTGTAGAAGCCTCTATTACATAATGGGAAAATCCATTTATACTTAACATTTTTGAATTGATCATTTCAAAAAAATCTTCGGATTCTTCTGAATATTTTCTATTTATTGTCACTGGCATTTTTTATTTTTTTTTATTTGCTTTCTTTTTCATTTTTAACTTTAACACTTCGCACCGTCAGTAGGTTTAACCCCCCCCCGACGTTTTCGCGCAAATACCGACTGTTTCACATATGGAAAGGATTGTCGGTCGTTGCTTTAAATGTGAATGGATCGTTATAAATATTAATAATATGAATGCTTGGCATGACTGTTTATCTAATTAGAAAAAAATATGTCGAGAAGAAAAAAAATGGTATAGACGGAAAGCTGTTTGGTTGGTTGGTTTGTTGGTTGGTTGGGTTTTTTACGGCATGTTAACCCATAAGGTCCTTTTATGTCAAAGATGTTTTTGTTTATTCATTCTCGATGGTAATTTTTTTCAAACAATTTTGTAAACTCATTTGTTTTAAACACACGGTTTTTCAATTTAACCCATAGATGGAACCCTAACAGGTACTGCCATTCCAGGTCAGGGTGGATCTGGGAGTAATGGCGATAAAGGGGTACTCCAGAGCTCAGAATTAGAACCTCACAGATAGAGTTTAATGTAATACCCAGGGCATGAATACCCTCATCCACCATCTTCTAGGACACATATATGATGAAAAGGTTGTGGATTTGCCACACGGGCAATAGGGTTTGGACAATTATATAGGTACTAGGGCTTGACGTGACCAACCGATTGATTGGAGGGGGACTCTTCAAACGCCCGTCTAGCCTAAGTAAGGGCCAAAGTGGAGTATTGCATGTCATGGACTGCTCATCACGGGTCACCACCCACGACCAAAAGGTGGCCACATTTGGGGGGTAGGGTCTTATACCTATGCAGAGGTGCAGTCGGTAGATTCTAAAGCCCCCTCTGACAGGGCTCTCTCTTGATAATAGTCTAACAAGTAAGTAAAGTCGTTGGGGCGGCCTAAAGTCGGTATCAGCCAGACAGCGAGGGAGTCTATCCCCTTTTCACTTGCGCTAGACCAAGGAGATTATTTTAGCGTCTGAGGCGGAGCGCCACACCTACCGTCAGCTCCTTACTTTACCGCACAGATCTCATACGCTGAGTTGGCGAGGACTGGTATCGAACTAGGAACCTTGTGGTTTCTAGCCGAACGACTGAGCTAACCCGGCCCATCAAGTAATTTAACATAAAATTGGCGAATAGTTTTATTTCTGATTTTATATCATTAGGTAAATAATTTATGGATATTAAAAACAACAAACGTCCCAGTAATGATTCCCAACGAACACCGGACGGTATATATTGTGATTTAGAATAAACATAGTTCTGTCTGTCAAATCAGTACTTTACATTTTTTACAAGTTTAAAGCAGCGGGGTGGGGGGGGGGGAGAAAGAAAGAAAAAAAGATTAATCCATACTGTCGTTCTGTGGAAATGGTCAGCTTAGTGGAATCCTAGAAACTGAGGAATTTCCATTTATTTTAATCAATTCTGTCCATAATCCCAATCACCCTGGCAATTAATGTCGACTCCGATTTAGCAGTCGGAATCTTACGCCCCCCCCCCTGGATTAAACGAGGAAGAATGTTTGCAATTAATTTTGAATATTATTGGTTATTTGCAGAGATTTAGCTGATAAAAGAACCAATGAAAATTATTGTTTTATTCAGTCGATAGAGCATCCGCCAAGGTATCGCAAAACTCCGGGTTCAATATCGGTCCCATTAGATAATATTATCTGTTCGTGAAGTATCTGGGAGCAGATCGTAGGTGTAGCGTTCCACCCCAGAAAAAACAATCTGTCTGCACTAGCGAAAAGGGTTTAGACTCCCTTATTGTTTTGTCAATTATTCATTGCCCAATAGTATTATTCAAAGGAAAGGTAAGGAACCAATGCAGTTTGGCAGTGGTAGTGTCGCAGAAGTTGATGGTAGCACTGGATTTCAGCATCACACCACCTTAGGGACACCGGCTCCTGATTTGTTTTCGGGGTTTACTCCCCTTAAACAAGTATTTTAAGTTCTCATAATAATCAACTTTAAAAAATGATTAAAGAGTTTAAAAAAATGACAAACACTACAGACTTTAACTTCTGAAGTTTTAACCTTGAAAAAGAAAGAAAAAAAATTGCACTTTAGATATGTGACACTGTGTGTGTGTGTGGATAACAGTGGCAGTGTGGAGAGTACGGGATTTACTGCATGGGCAACAGCTCATCCTCCATATGAACCCGCCCAGGCTATGTAGTTAAAAAACACACTTTGACACTACTCCAACGTCTCTCGTAGACGGAAGGCTGCCAACAATTACGACTGACTTATTTTCGGGATAACAGTGGCAGTGTGGGGCAAAACGTAGAATCTAGCACAATATCGATTTTTTATACGATTAAACAAAGACTACGATTTTATAATTTGTCCCCCTCACCTCGCCAAACCCATACTTAGATTACAAAATAGCTTATATTAGCATTTTTTCATTTAATTAAAACTAAATAATTACTAAATAAATTTCACGCACACACACACACACACACACACAGAGAGAGAGCACGTAATAATAATATTGTAAAAAAACACACATCACGTAGTAAAAATATTGTAAACATTTTTTCATCACGTAGTAAAAAATATTGTAATTACTAAATAAATTCCAATAATTAGATAATAATAATATAATAATTACTAAATTAATTTCACACACACACATACACTCATCACGTAGTAAAAATATTGTAAATAAAAAAAAATCATTACGTAGTAAAAAATATTGTAATTACCAAATGAATTTAATAATTTAATAATAATAATGTAATAATTACTAAATAAATCTCACACACACATACACACACATACACACATACACACACACTCTCTCTCTCTCTCTCTCTCTCTCTCTCTCTCTCTCTCTCTCTCTCTCTTCACGTAGTAAAATATTGTAAAAAATTCTCATCACGTAGCAAAACATATTGTAATAAAAATATTATTGTCAAAATTTACTTAAAATTGAATAAAACATTAAATTAAAATCTCTCTCTCTCTCTCTCTCTCTCTCTCTCTCTCTCTCTCTCACACACACACACACACACACGCACACACACACACACGCACACACACACTGAATTAATGAAGATATTGATTAATTACAGCAAACTGCGGGAGTTCATGTTGTAATTACAACCTGAACTCCCGCAGTTAGCTAAAATTAACCAATATCTTCATTAATTGAGTGGTGAAACTAGAGTAGGTTATTTCTATACACACTATAATAATAAATCCGCTCTACTTATGTATTGAGCACTTTATATTTGTTATAACACTGACTTATCCGAGTAACACTTATACCAACCAAATATTAAGACCAACCCGATATTTTTACCGGGAAGTCATTTCTTTTACACACACACACACATACACACACACACACACACACACACATATATATATATATATGTGTGTGTGTGTGTGTGTGTGTGTTAGGTTGGCGTAGACACAAAGTCAGCTGCCCGCGGTGAGCGACAATTATTACTAGCCGTAGTTGCATCAGTGCTACTGTACGGCTGCACCATTTGGCCCCTGACGATGCGCCTGGAGAATACTCTCACAAGAAAGCTGTTTTACGGCCACTTGCCCCTATCACACAAACCACCCGCGTGAGTCGACCAAGACATGCTGGACACTTCTGGAGAAGGAAGGACGAAGTGACGTCCTTCTGTGGAAACACGCACATGGGCACGTCAGCAAATAACTATATTGACCATCTCAGCGCGGATACTGTATGCTGAGCAGAGGACCTCTTGAAGGCGATGAATGATAGGGACGGTTGGCGAGAGATTGTCATGGATATCCGTGCTACTCGCGTGACATGATGATAATGACGATGATAATATACATAATTCTTTTTTTCTTGTTTACTTGTTACCTATAGATTTTTAGGCTATTAGGTTAATCTTGATCAAACGGTATGTGACCTCCCTTGACCTCAAGGGTTGTTAGAAAGATAACTGGGGTTGGGATTTAGAGGAGGGTTGAAGTGTATTCTAAACAGACAACGGCGATATAATTGAGGGTGGTGATGAAATCAAATCAAGCACAAAGTTCGAAAGGACAAATGAAAAACAAACAAATAAACAAGAAAACAGCGAAAAAGGCTTTGAATTGCGAGAGATACGAAAATAATATCTTACTACTTATCAACAATAATTAATATATATATATATATATATATATATATATGTGTGTGTGTGTGTGTGTGTGTGTGTGAGTGAGTAAATAAACAATGTGTTTATTTGATATGGCTTTTAGCCGACAATTTTTTGGAGAATATGTGCTTAATTGAAGTCATACCTAATTTTGAAAATTAATTAGTTAATAATTAATGAATTTTAGCTAAACGCTAAACAAATCGAGAAAATGTCAATCCCTGAATGTACATTTCGACCAATTAGGTCTCATCAGCAAGGTTATAGACATGGGAGACTGCCCCGTGTGTGACTCGAAAGCTCGACTGCCAAGCAGACAGGCGGAGATTCTAACCACTACACCAGCTGGCCAGTACCAGATTCTTCGTATGTTACACATTGTTTATTTACTCACTCTCATACTGTCGTGTAGCAAGTCAATAAAAAGCTGAATATAAATAAGTTCAAAACATACGAAGAGTCTGGGAATGGCCAGCTAGTGTAGTGGTTAGAATCTCCGCCTGTCTGCTTGGCAGTCGAGGTTTCGAGTCACACACAGAGCAGTCTCCCATGTCTATAACCTTGCTAATGAGACATAATAGGTCGAAATGTACATTCAGGAATTGACATTTTCTCGATTTGTTTAGCCTTACATTTGAATATATATGCCCGCCTAAAATTCATTAATTATTAACTAGTTAATTTTAAAAATTAGGTATGACTTCAACTAAGCACATATCCTCTCTCTCTCTCTCTCTCTAATATATATATATAATATATTATAACATACATATATATATATATATATATATATATATATATATATATATATATATATTATACAGTGTTGTCATAATCTATGCTACCACATAGATTATGCAACATATTTACCTTCTTCATGTTTGTTGCATACAAAAACAATTTTATACTTTACTCCTTTTCGGACATACTGTTTTTGTATGCAACAAACATGAACAAGGTAAATATGTTGCATAATCTATGAGGTAGCATAGATTATGAAAACACTGTATAATATATATATATATATATATCCAATCATGTGAGTTAAAGTACATGTGGCTGGTTGGTTGATTGGTTATTGGGATTTTACGACATGTCAACACATGTTGGGTTATTTTATGCTGAAGACGTTTTGTTTTATTCATTCTTGTTGGGTATTCAATTTTTTTTGGCTCAAGTTTTTAAAATCATTTTTTTTCAAAATCTATATAACCTATAGGTGGGAACCTGACATGTACTACCACTCCGGTGAGAATGGACCTAGGAGTAATGATGATTCCTCATAGCGCCAGAATTGGAACTACACCACTAGATGCAGTTTAACGTTATACCGAGGATACTAAGACCCTCAGTCATCGCTTTTAAGCACCGAAAGTGAACATGATAGCGCGATTGGAGTTCGAACTCGCTTACTGCGATGTCGCAGTCAGCACGTTAGCCACTACGCCACGAGACACCATCCCCATCTCCATCACTTCTTTAGGCCTTTCTTGGTTTGATTTTACTGAAACATCCAAATGGCAGACAACCGAGGAATTTGAAGCCAATGAGAAAAGAAAGAAAGAAAGAAAGAAAGAAAGAAAGAGCTAAGAAAAGAGAGAAATTGGAAGAAAGAAAGAAAGAGAGAAACAAAGAAAGAAAGAGAAAAGAACTAAGAAAGAGAGAAATTGAAGAAAGAAAGAAAGAGAAAAAGAAAGAAAGAAAAAAGAAATAAGAAAAACAGAAAATTGGAAGAAAGAAAGAAAGAAAGAAAGAAAAAGAAGAAAGAAAGAAGTGAAAAAGAAAGAAAGAAGAAAAAGAAATAAGAAAAACAGAAAATTGGAAGAAAGAAAGAAAGAAAGAAAGAAAGAAAGAAAAGAAAAAGAAAGAAGAAAGAAAGAAGAAAGAAGAAAAAACTAAGAAAGAGAGAAAATCGGAAGAAAGAAAGAAAGAAAAAAGAACTAAGAAAGAGAGAAAATTGGAAGAAAGAAAGAAAGAAAGAAGAAATAAGAAAAAGAAAATTGGAAGGAGAAGAAAGAAGAAAGAAAGAAAGAAAGAAAGAAAGAAAAAAGAACTAAGAAAGAGAGAAAATTGGAAGAAAGAAGAAAGAAACAAAGAAGAAAGAAGAGAAAAAGAAAGAAGAAAGAAAGAAAGAAAGAAAGAAAGAAGTTTCCGTCAGTCATTAACGGAACAACGAATTTTCTGGAAAGAGAAAGAAGAATCGCTATCATCGCCAATGGTCAAATCACGTGACTGTTTTACTTGTCTTGGCAAGACTTGATACTTCATCTTTTTTTTTGTTGTCTTTCTTTAAAATCAATTTCTAATTATGACTTCGACCGCGCCTTCTATTTTCAACCTCAAATGGCGAATATACTTTCTCTAATATTTAAAAAAGGGCGGGGTTAGCTCAGTCGGTGGAGCGTTCGGCTAGAAACCGTGAGGTTCCTAGTACGATACCGGTCCTCGCCAACAGCATATGAGTAGCACGGGGGTCTGTGCGGTAAAGTAAGGAGCTGATGGTATGTGTGGCGCTCCTCCTCAGGGGCAAAAATAATCTCCTTGGTCTAGCGCTAGTGAAAAGGAGATAGACTCCCTCGCTGATGGGCTGATACCGACTTTAGGCCACCCCGACGACTTTACTTTACTTTTTTAGTATTAAGACATCCCACCATGTCAGTCAAACACAAGGATCATTATAGAGGGGTACCACGCACAAACTGAAGCTCATGCGCAGCTAGTGTTTAAAAATTTGTGAATCTCGTCGGCATTTCACTTTTGGGGCGCCCCAGGTACTATGCAATATACCATAGCCTTGTCTCTTTTAATCGAGGCAGTGGGTGCTGCCTGGTGGGGATAGCCCTCTGGGATCACGCTGATTATTAAATATCTTCCCGGTCCAATGGTCGAAACACTGGAGACAGGGTTCGGAGCAACAAGGCAAGTATACCAAACAAGTATGCTCTCTTCACATAGTGATGATTGCGTTACATCTCAAAAAGAGAATGGGTAATAAACCAAGCCATGTCCCTTTTAGACGAGGGGACAGGGGGACTGGAATCACGCTATTATCATCTTACCGGTCCAATAGTCGAAATCACTGGACACAGGACACAGGACTAGAATACTGAGTAGCGTTCTGGTGGTTTTTTTTACTGATCTCCAGGACTCTGGTAAGTATTATAACTGATCTTAACTGTACTGTGGTCAAGATAGCCTCAATTCTTCCTCTAATTTCCATTTTCTCCAGTCTTTTTTCTAAACCCTTAGAGGCCGTTCTGAGGACACTAACTACAATTGGTATCACCTTCACGTTCACCCTCTACTTTTGTAGTTCTCTGGCAAGGTCTAAGTATTTGTCCATCTTTTCGCTTTCTTTCATTTTAACCCTGTGATCCGCCGGGACGGCGAAATCTAAATGACCATCTAGATGACAAGTTCTCTTTTTCAAAATCTGGACTCTTGGGCCGGGATTATTTGATCCGTCTGTATCCCAAAGTCCCATTATTATTATTATTATTATTATTATTATTATTATTATAGTTTTTCACGCCTGTCGTAGCCGGTGGTTCACTGGAGGCAGAGTGACAGAAAGTCTCTCTCCAGGCCTCTTCTGAGTATTCTAGCCGATCTTAGTTTGGATGATCTCGATTCTTCTCTGATTTCCAGTTCACCCAAATTCTTTTCCAGACCTTCACCTACATGTTCCAGGGTTTTCACAGTTCTCTGGCAATGTCCAAGTATTTGTCTATCTTTTCGTCTTCTTTCCTTTTCACTTGGTGGTCGGCCGGAACGGCAAAATCCACGAAATGACAGGTTGTCTTCTTCTTGTTAATCAATACTTGATCTGATCCCTTGTGATCCGTCTGTATCTCGAAGTCCCATTATTATTATTATTATTATTATTTTAGTTTTACACACCCACCGTAGCTGGTGGTTCACTGGAGGCTGAGTGACAGCAAGTCTCCTCAGGTCTCCAGGACTCTTCTGAATATTCTAGCCGATCCCCACAGTGCTGTAGTTTAAATGGCATCGATTCTTCATCTGATTTCCAGTTCACCCAAATTTGGTACATTTCACAATACATGTTGATACCATGACTTCTACAGGATACTGATGTACACATAGCCCCCCTCGGTAATCCTTAACTTGTTCCTCGTAAATTCCTACTATAAAATAAACTGAACCTTCATTTTATGTCCGTTTTTTGCAATAAATGTTTTGTTTTTCATGCACCCGTTATTTTACAATACTGAATATATTTTCTTTATTTAAAAACATTTATTGCAAACATTTGAAACATTTATTGCAAAAACAAGTGAGGTTCAGTTTATTTTATAGAAGGAATTTACGAGGAACAAGTTGAAGATTACCCAAATGTGTAATTGACAGTTACCAAATCTTTTCGTTTATTTTTGTCTCTATGTCTACGGGACCATATGACCTTAAGGCACCCCTTTTTAATCTCGATTAAGAAAGGACATGTTTTTGATTTACACCGTCAATATCCGGTTGTTTTAACAGACTATTTTTATATTTTTTTAGAATTATAAAACTAACCCCAAACCTAACCCCTAACCCCTAACAAACAACCGGTGTAAATGAAAAACATGTCCTTTCTTAATCGAGATTAAAAAGGGGTGCCTTAAGGTCATATGGTCCCGTCTCCGAATCATTCTATTTTCTGATTAGTCGCACGTTTAATCGATTTGATCATGTCGATGATGCTTATCGTGATACTGATGATTATTTTGTGGGAAGTGGTTGAATGGCACTGCTCAGGTAAGAGGGGGGGTGGACTTTTGTTGTTGATGGGTTCAAAGATTGTGAAATAACAGTGATTGTTGACGGTGGCGGCGGCATCGACGATGGGTGTGGTGACGGTGATGGTGGTGGTGCGTGTGTTGGTGGTGGGTGTGTGGTGGTGGTGGGGGTGGTGTGTGTGGGTGGGTGGGGGTGAAGCGAATTGCGCGTGGGATGAAAATGCTGATTAATATTAATCATTCGACTGATAAAGAAACATTGTGAGATAATGTCAGCGAATCACTGTGAGGAGAGAACGATGCCCCACTGGCTAGTCAGAAGGGTGAGGTTGGGCTGCTGGGTAACGAGGGGGGGGTTAGGTAAAACAAAAAATGGAAGAGCATAAGTGGGTAGAGGTCAGAAAAATAAACACAAAAGATAACAAGAAAGAAAAAAGAAGAAATATAGTGATATATATATATATATATATTATATATATATATATATATAGAGAGAGAGAGAGAGATAGAAAAAAGAGTGAGAAAGAAAAAAGAAAGAAAGAAACACAGTAAGATAGATAGATAGATAGATAGATAGAGAAAAGAACGAGAAAGAAAGAAAGAAACATAGTGAGATAGATAGATAGATAGATAGATAGATAGAGAAAAGAACGAGAAAGAAAGAAAGAAAAAGATCGATAGATAGATAGATAAAAGATGATGCTAGAGATAGATGGAAACAGAAGGAGAAAGAAAGAAAGAAAGAAAGAAAGAAAGAAAGAAACTGAAAAAGCGAAATAAAAAGACTGAGTGATGCAATGATTAAGGAAAGAAAAATAGAAAAAGAAAAGAAGGAAAGAAGAAATGAGAGAGAGAGAGAGAGAGAGAGAGAGAGAGAGAGAGAGAGAGAGAGAGAGAGAGAGAGAGAGAGAACATTCTGTGACAAATAAAAAAGAAAATTAAAAAAACAAAGTGTAGGAAAAAGAAAATACAAACACAAATAGGATTGAAAAAGAATGAAAATATCGAGTGAGAAAGAAATTATTTATTCATTCATTTATTTCAACAGCATGTCAACCCACCTAGTTATCATATGCATAGAGGTTAGAGAATCGCCGTTCATTGTACGTACATATTTACATTTTTCGTATGAGTTTTTTTATTTGTTTTTTGTTTTTTGCCACACGACCCAACAGATACGAATAATTCTTAGTCCTATATATTAAAGCCATACATAGGACCCTAACAAGTACTACCACTCCGGGTCAGAGTGAACCTGAGAACAATGGAAATGAAAGGGGTTATTTCCTAGTTGATTAACATGATATTACAGGGTGATCCAGAAAAAAAGAACCCAAATTATTTATTTTCCCATTAAACTAACCCTAAACTCAACCCTAACCCTAACAATAACCCTAACCTAACCCTAACCCTAACCCTAACCCTCCCCTCCCCTGGTTGAGTAACATAATATTACAGGGTGGCTCAGAAAAACAGAACCCACAAATTTTGTAATGAAACTGTTAATTTTATTTTTTTTAAAGTTTAAGTCCAACAAGGGTTAGGGTTAGGGTTTGGGTTAGTTTAATGGGAAATAAATAAATAATTTGGGTTCTGTTTTTTCTGGGTAACTCATGTTACTCAACTAGGAAATAACCTGAAAGGGTATCCTTCTTCAGATCACACAGCTCCTATATTCTAAGCCCCGTTGAAAGGACTTGAAAGAAAGAAAGAAAGAAAGAGAAACTGAAAGAAAAGAACAAAGTTAATCAGTGGTAATATTTGTCATCAATTTTTTTAAACACCCACATTTTATCGTAAACAATTGAATTCCTTAAAAACAAAATACAAATCTTGAAAAGTAACTTTCTTCCCTTTTTCTTGAACACTTTTTAACTAAAAAAAATGTAGGTTCTTTTCTTTAAAGATTTCTTTGTCCGCCGCTGTATATTTTTCCTAAATGTTATCTAGAATTTCATTGATGTATCAGAATCAAAATTCATCATCTACTGAACCAGAACAATGATCGATAATATTGATTAACGTCAATTCAAGCATTAATCACTGATTATTTTTATCGAATCTTCATGTGAAAGGCAAAAAAATGTTTAAGGTCGAAAGATAAGTTTGCTACCCGAGTCTTTATAATTTTTTTTTTAATATAAAAAAAATTTTTTTAGCCCGTTTTTCTGTTGGAATAACAAGTTGATGAAGCACATGTAAATCCCGAGTACTTTTACGACCATTGTTGTGGTCGACTTGGGCCAAAAAGGGTACGTGTTTGTATCACTTCGGGGTATCACCAGTTGTATGATTCAAAGGTTATGACAAAGTCATAACTCGTTGGAACGCAAAACTCCGACACAGGTTGTGGGACAAAAGATTTAATAGGTATACAGCACATGGATATGACGAGATACATAAAGTACATAGATACATATACAAGAGTAGAGATAATGACACATTCATGAATGGTAAAATACAAGATATTTAGGTATCAAAGAGATACCCAAATGTACATAAAAACGTAGTTACGGATACATGACTAAAGAATAGTCATATATCGTATAAGAGACTTACTAGCAGTGAGTGGCCAGTGTTAAGGGCCGAATCCTTAACAAGAAAGGGGTAGTCATAAGACTACCTCATTCTGTCTCGTAGGTCGAGCAGCAGGCAAAGAGAGGAAGAGAAGTTCAAATCAGCCGCTTAAATATACAAGGCCCCTAGCGGGAACCGGCGACCTTAAACGGGCAGACAACTCCCCAGGCAAATACGAAAATAACTCCTACACACAGTTCCTTTTTCCACACTGGACACAAGGAGGGGGTGACTGATGGTCGAATCACATTGAAAGCACTTGTTCCCACATTATCCAGGTTATTCGGACTTTGGTGAGTCAAAAGTTTTGCAATATTTTGGTAATGTGTGACACAATTCGGCAGCTCTGGATGCTTTTGCCAATGCCGTGAAGGTGACGAACCACACTGAACTGTGAGATGTTGAGTTCGCCTGGTCCTCTCCGAGAGCTACTCACCCGATTTGCCTCTACTGCTTGAAGTACGGGTTCGAAATATACAGTTTTAAACCTACATGACCTTGCCCGATCATCGAGGTTCTTGGAATCCATGTAAAATAATATGTATGGAAGTCAGTATGTGACGTCAGTGCTCGGTCGACGTGCTACAAATGTGGAAAAATCGAAAGATTTTGATAATGGAAAAAAACCCGGAATTTGGTGTGAATAACATATGTTGGTTTCTGATTGGACAGAACAAGGAGAGAAGGAGAGTTAGACTGAAAGACACAATTAGAAATTGGAAGTCTGGATGAAACGAGCGGAAGGAGTTTGGGCTGAGTGTTTGAAGGGAACAGACGGACGATGAGGGTCTGTTCTCTTCGAGGCTCTTTACTTGGAGATAGAAAAATAAATGAGCTCTGAAAACACTAGTGTGTCTTGTGTTCGTTAATTAAAAAACTAATTACGAACGCAAGACAGAGAGACATCCCCAAGAAGATCCAGACTCATAGAAGAATAGATAGAATGTCAGCCCAACAACATACCCAGCTACCCAGCTACCAAGCTACCCAGCGACTCCGATCCAGAATAGCAATAACCAAATAGACGACCGTTAATCTCTGGTCAGCTCAGAAGATAAGTATACGAATGAATGAATATATATATATTCTTTAATCTTTAATCAAGCAAAATTTCTTGAACCATCCGGTTACTGTACAGTTGTTGCATAATCTATGTGGCGGCATAGATTATTAACAACACCGTGTAGAATGGAAATTTACAAACGGTTGGGGACCTCTGACCCCACAGGTGGAAAACCCGCGAATCACGTGAAATTACATGAGAGCTGGTTAACCCTCAGTTCCAGCTGAAACATCAGGCAAGAAGGTTTTCCTTGCCTTAGCTGGGGGCTCACCTGCATACGCGCGCTGTGTTTAGTTAGAGAAAGAAGTTTAGTTAAGAATAAAAGTCTTAAAGAAATAACATGGTGTTGTTGGTTGATGCATGTCTTGTCAAAAAGACTGACCAAAAGAAGAAAATGAATCAAAGATGAACAACCAACAGGAATCTAGGAATAGAAGTTAACATGGCGACTAGACATCACACGAGCGGACAGAGAATAAAGTAAGTAATGCAAAAATGCGTATCATCTCTCTGTCTACCCGTCTATCTCTCTCTCCTCTCTCTAGTAAAAGAACACTTGTGTATGTATACCCAACATGTGCGTATATAACAGAGTGATCAACTGCGCTTTTACCTTTCGCATAACAAATGCTTTTGTTTATGGCCCAATTCGCGTCTATTTGAAAAGAGTAATAAAGTGTTAATAATAATCGTAATATATATTTACCAACCCCTCCGCACGAACAGGAGGCGACACAAGGTCAATTTCTTAAGCAGAGTTTAACAGGTTTGATTTCAGAGTTTTCTTTCTCCTAGACCGGTTGCCTAACCAATGTTAAAGAGCCCGGTCTACCCTACTATTTACCCATAGCTGGAGGGAGAGTAGGATTCATACCTTTCCCAAGGGTATTAGCGCTAAGTGAAATAATTGCCACGTCCAGGATTTGAACTTGGGTCGAATAATAATCGTAATATGCTTTTCGGATCCTGTTCACTTGGCTGTTATCTAGCTGATGGGCTGGATGGCATCTTCGCCGTTTGAGTCTGGAACAACTTGGGATTTGCATGTGTCGTTGATAGTTTTTGATGACAACACAAGACGTTCTTGTTTTTTTGTTTTTTTTTTTTTTTTTTCTCATGAAATGATTTATTTCATACCCAAATCAAAATACCTTGGGGAACCGACACGCATTTTACGTCTGCTCCCTTACACAGCTACGTTCCAATTGATCTTTCATTATCTCCTCTCACTACCTCTCTTTCACACTTCGCCACATGTATCGATCAATTAGAAATCTACAAGTAGCGTTGTGCTGATTCATCCAAAAAATCTTTCCACTATCATCTACACGTAACTTCTTGGGTTTTTATTTTCTTCCACATTAGTATATTACACAAGCACGCAATGTGTGAATAATCCAAAAATATATTTTTTTTTTTTGTGAAAATACAACGTCTGTCCCGGAAGTGTCGTGCTATTTTGACTAAAAAAAATCTCATGAAGAGAGGTAAACATTTTCTCAGACATAAATTCTTTGCTTTTGGGTTCAAAGAAAAAAATGTCTCTGTCTCAAATTTTACTTTGAGCCGCCGGAATCTCCAACCATCTTGTGTATTTATGAAGTTCTTCCTAAGTCTGACCTTGATATAAAATAGTGAAAGAAAGATTGATTGATTGATTGATGATAACGCTATGACGACCTGTCTAGGGTTTATTTTATGCCTAGAGGTTAAGGAATCGCGTTCATTGTACGATCATAATTTCCTTTTTATGTTATTGTTTCTAAAACTAATTTTTGCACACATTGAAAACAAATAATTCTTAAACAGATCTATTTGACTCATAGTACTACCAGTAGATGGGCCGGGTTAGCTCAGTCGGTAGAGCGTACGGTTAGAAACCGCAAGGTTCCTAGTTCGATACCGGTCCTCGCCAACTCAGCGTATGAGTAGCACAAGGATCTGTGCGGTTAAGTAAGGAGCTGATGGTAGGTGGGGCGCTCCACCTCAGATGCTAAAACAATCTCCTTGGTCTAGCGCTATTGGAAAGGGATAGACTCCCTCGCTGACTGGCTGATACGACTTTAGGCCGACCCGACGACTTTTTTTCTTACTACCATTCCGGTTCAGAGTGGACCTGAGAGTAATGGCAATAAAAAGATACCCTACACTGTCCACTCTCTGAAACCTCAGCATCAGATGAAGTTTAGTGTCTCAGGAGATTCCGTGTCTCAGGGCTCAGGGCCATCCGTTTTTGTGGGGGGCGGGGTACAGTCAGCGTTTTTTAATCTCTAGAGCTGGAGATGCAGTTTAGTGTCATACACAGGACACCCCCTTTTTGGGGGGAGGAGAGAGGTCTTGCCCCTTTGCAAGCGATACAGCCAGCATTTTGTAAGGCCCACGATAAGGCTAAGTAGAAGAAAGACCTTTGGCGAATCAATCATTGATATACGCTGTACATTATACCGACGATATGAATAATTTTGATTTTTCGGACTGTTGTCCTCATCATTATATTTATCTATAAACAGAATGTTCCGGCCGCTGTATCCCCCGGCCTTCCGTAAGTCTTCCCTGTGTATCTGAGCATAGTAATGAATGACTGACGAAAGTTCTTTCTTATACTTTGCCTTATAAGTGGGGATTAGAATATATTAGTATGTCACCCCGCTGAAAGAAAAAAAACCCCAAAATCAGGGAATTAAACTGAATTTAATGAAATTTTCAGTGTTGATATATTAATGAATAAAAGATATAATGCAACAGTTATTTTATTTAAATTTTCTTTACATTTTTTCAGGTCAGTTAACTTTGAACCACGTATCTTTGAGAATCTGTGTTACGCCTCAAAGATACGTGGTTCAAAGTTAACTGACCTGAAACAATAAATAAAATAAAATAAAATAATTGGTGCATTATATCTTTTATTCATTAATATACCAACACTGAAAATTTCATTAAATTCTGTTAATTCCCTAATTTTTGGTATTTTTTTTCTTTGATGGTGGAATTTAGGTATGTTAAGTTTGATTTAACCAATTTTCTTTTTTAACCCAATCCTTGACTTTTAATCTTTTTATTTCAACTTTAAACTGTTAAATCTGCAACTAACAAATAGAATTGTTACACACAAGAATTTAGAATCAAAAGATCAATTTTCTAAATAAAATATATAATGCACTTGTTATTTTATTTAAAAACTTTTACATTTTTTTAGGTCAGTTAACTTTGAACCACGTATCTTAGAGGCATAACACAGATTCTCAAAGATACATGGTATAAATTTAACTGACCTGAAAAAATGTAAAAGTTTTTTTAAATAAAATAACTGGTGCATTATATCTTTTATTCATTAATATATCAACACTGAAAATTTCATTAAATTCAGTTAATTCCCTGATTTTTGTTTTTGTTTTTTTGTTTTTTTCGGAGAGGTGACATACGATGGTGGAATTTAGGTCTGTTAAGTTCGATTTAACCTGTTCAACGTTTTTATACTAGTGATGTTTTTTTTTTTTGTTGTAATCCAGTGTAATCTGTGTTACGCCTCAAAAATACGGGATTCAAAGGTAACTGACCTGAAAAAATATAAAAGTTTTTAAATAAAATAACTGTTGCATTATATCTTTTATTCATTAATATATCAACACTGAAAATTTCATTAAATTCTGTTAATTCCCTGATTTTTTTTTCGACGGGGTGATATACGATGGTGGAATTTAGGTCTGTTAAGTTCGATTTAACCTGTTCAACGTTTTTATACTAGTGATGTTTTTTTTGTTGTAATCCAGTATAATGATAGTTGTCACCGTGACTGTCCCATTGATCGCTCATAGTTCGGGTATATCCCAATGGCAGTCTCATGATGAAGGAAACACAAACTAAACACGTGAGTAGGGAATAATTAACTTATTTTAGATTGAATTCCATCGAGTCAGACGTGTCCTTCATTCCGACACGATCCACGGGAATTCAACGTTTTCTTTTTCTTTTTCATTACCATTGTCTACATCAACACACAAATTCTTTCAGGCCAACTTTTACTCTTTTTAAGTTGACAAACAATCGGCAATTGTGAGCGGCCATTTTATTATTTCATTCGAGTTTAGGCTTGAGTAAATTAACAAACTGTACAGAAGCACTTGTTTGAAATCTGAAAGTGGTTGTCGTATGGAATGCAAAAAAAAAAAAAAAAAAGAAGTCTGCCTTCTCCTTTGATAATGACTGATCTCTTTTGAAATCCCAAAAGATTCTTAACTAGCAGAGCTACGCGGCGTTGCCCGGGATTCAAAAAGTTAAAAGTAAATCACTCATCTATCTATCTATCTATCTAGCTAGCTAGCTAACTATCTCAGTTTTAAAACGTATATTTAGCTTGTTTGTTGAGCTGTAAATCTCGAAGTATCTAAATTTACAGACACACACACACACACACACACACACACACACATATATATATATATATATATATATATATATATATATATGAAGATATGAGGGTTGGAGTAAATCCGACAGTATGAGGTAAGGAAAAAGGAAAAGTGGACAAAAAATAACTCAAACAAGTAGATGAAAAAATAATAACTCAAACAAGTATATTTCGTTCCGCTTTAAGCGGGAACTTCATTAGAACGAAATATATTTCTCCTACATCTACTTGTTTGAGTTATTATTTTTGTCCACTTTTCCTTTTTCCTTACCTCAAAATATATATATATATATATATATATATATATATATATATATAAGTAAGTAAAGTTGTCGGGGTGGCCTAAAGTCGGTATCAGCCAATCAGCGAGGGAGTCTATCCCCTTTTCACTAGAGCTAGACCAAGGAGATTGTTTTTTACGTCTAAGGTGGAGCGCCACACCTACCATCAGCGCCTTACTTTACCGCACAGTTCTCGTGCTAATCATACGGCGAGGGCCGGTATCGAACTAGGAACCTTATGGTTTCTAGCCGAACGCTCTACCGAATGAGCTAACCCGGCCCTTTCATACGCGCGTGTGCGTGGGCGTGTGTGTATATGTGCCTGAGTCTGTGTCTCTGTGTATATTTAAGTTAAGATGGCGTGACATGGAGTCAACGGCACCTGCTCACTGACAGTTTCTCGCCTATGCGATCTATGCGATCTTCAGACAAAAATTTGGATATTTATTTACCCTTTCTGGATTTTAATCGTCGACTACATTATATATATATATATATATATATATATATATATATATATATATATATATATATATATATATATGTGTGTTGTGTGTGTGTGTGTGTGTGTGTGTGTGTGTGTTGGTTTGTGGGTCTGTGTATGTCTATGTATTTAAGGTAGCGTGGACATGGAGTCAACGGCACCTGGTTACTAACACGACCAAATTTGGTCTGACGATCGCTACTTTAACTAGACGGATTTACAATACTTGTAAAATCAATCAACTAATCTTTCAATGTTTTCGATTTATTTTCATTATGAAATGACGGTTGGAAGCTCACAGAGAAGGCCGACTTGCTCAAATGAGAATATCAAGTGATAAACGTGGAAACCAAAATTCCAAATTCATGATTGTAAACTTCCGTTATCATCCGAACAGGAATGACGATCAACAGCTTTTAAGTCCAGTCCAGTAACAAGCAAACTACACCTGGTACAATTAACTTGGTCTCCATCTTTACAACCGATGACAAAAAATGTGGGGGTCAATAACATCTAAACAAACAAACACCGAACGTCCCACATCAAACAAACCCCGTCCTTAACCCATTTGAAAATCTAAAAGTCACGCACACAGCACCGAGATACACACACTCAATCACACTTACACACATATATGTATGCACACACATACATTTATATGTGTACATATATGATCATGCACACAACTCCCAAGAACCCTCCCTCACATATATAAGAGCATTAAAAAAGAACCCCCCCTCAAAGAGGGTTTTTTTTTTCACGCAACAGATAGACTTGCTACTACTGACACACTCCTCTCTTAGGTACGACTTCAATTAAGCACATATTCTCCCAAAAATTGTCGGCTTATGAAGCCATATCAAAACACATCGTTTGTTTGTTTACTTCTCATATATATATATATATATATATATATATATATATATATATATATATACTAGCAGGACCTTTGAATATACCGCAGTATGATAATTTAATGATTACAACGTTTGATATCTTTACGTAAGAGCTATTTCTAAATAGTTCAATATGTAAAAAGTAAAATAATCTTGATTTAACTCTCATTCTTTTGTTTTTCTGTCTTCCCTTCTTTTCCTCTTTTCATTATGTTCGATAGAAACAGATTAGCGTTATCGCTTCCGCGCGATCACCCCTCTCTCTACCTTTCCCCATCTCTCTACCTTTCCCTATCTCTCTATTTTTCTTGCTTTATTTTTATTTTTTTGTGTAGCATGTCCTTATTCTTTCCTTTCATTCTTTATAATAACAACGAAATGATCCTTTATTTAGCTGCGATGACATCACTAATAAGAAACTAAGAATTCGGTGGATAAGCAACAACAGATAATGGGAATATAGATTTTTGCATTTCAACTTGGACGATTTGTATGGTCTCATTTTAACCAGATGGTGTTTGCAGGATGATAACAGTCATACTTTTATAGAACACGGATATATATATATATATATATATATATATATATATATTATATTGTATTTATATAGATAAAGGGTGGCTTACCGGTGAATATGGGCACGATCGCTGGAGGTGCATAGAATCCAGGGGTTAAGTCCGCGATAAAACAAATACAAAGTGCTCAATACAAAGTAGAGCAAATTTATTAAAGAAATGGATACAATAGAAGCCTACCCGAGTTTCACCGTTAGTATCATTAGGGTTAAATCCACTGAATTAATCGAGTTACCAATTAATTGCAACCGATTACACGTGTGTTCATTGAATAAGATAAGCGTCCGACTGTAACGTAACATCTTATTCAATGAACACACGTGTAATCGGCTGCAATTAATCGGTAACTCGATTAATTCAGTGGATTTAACCCTAATGATCCTAACGGTGAAACTCGGGTAGGCTTCTATTGTATCCATTTCTTTAATAATATATATATATATATATATATATATATATATATATGAAAATACAAAACTTATTAGTAAACCCTTGTGGTAAGAAAAAACTGGCTAATAGTTTGATAGTAAAAATATACTACCAAACTTCAACTGGGAAAAAATGGAAAAAAGAAAAGACCAAGAGGGTCGTACCAACTGAAAATAATCGATTAATACTATAACACTTAGCCAAAGAAAAAAATTATATATATATATATATATATATATATATATATATATATATATATATATAAACCACTAGGATTATCTAAAGCTAAAATGTAAAAAGTGCTCAATACCTAAGTAGAGCAAATAATAAAGTTAAGCCTAATGAGTACCTACTAATAGTTTCGCTTATATATATATATATATATATATATATATATATATATATATAATATAAAGATTTTTGAATGTAATAGACAATGCAATATGTGTTGAAAATTATATTTATTTAACTTTTTTTTTCATTCTAAATATTTTCGGAAATAAAATTCCATCATCAGAGTTATTAAAAGTACTAGGTGTTTTTTTTATAGTACTTATCCCACGGCGATAGTGTAATCATCTGTTGTTTTAAGAAGTTCAGGAACGCCGTATATTTGAAAAAAAAAAGTTTTTTTGTAATATATTTATAATATATTTTGCAATATATATATATATATATATATATATATATATATATATATATGGGAGTAAATATGGAAAATAAATCCGACAATATAAAGAAAATTTTGAAAAAAAAACAAGTGTTCCGAAAATGGGATGAATTTAATTATCTATGTTTAAACATTTCGGTTACATTGAACATTCATCCCGTTGTTCTCTTAAAAATAATCAGTCCATTAATACTTTTTCTCGTCTTTGCATTTCTTCGAGTTGCGTCACGCGTCATGACATCTTCGCATGTGTGGATCGCGACTTGCCTTTCAAAAATAAAACGCTGATCAAATACAGTTACATAACTAAAAAGATTTTCATCTCCTGTCACATATAAAAACATCCATCATTTTCTTCACCCCAAGATACATCCTGATGAAGGTTCAATGTAACCGAAATGTTTAAACATAGATAATTAAATTCATCCCATTTTCGGAACACTTGTTTTTTTTCTCGAAATTTTCTTTATATATATATATATATATATATATATATTATATATATATATATATATTTGCTGCCACTGTACTTCCGTTTATCACGCGGGATAAATGTTAGCAGCAAGCTAACAAAAGTTTTGTTTTCTGTATGATTCAGCCATGCTCACCTATTTATGATCTAAAAGAATCAACACAGTTAATATAATAATCACTCTTCACACATCCACACACACACACCGACCACATGAGACACAACCACACACACACCGACCACATGAGACACATCCACACACACCGACCACATGAGACACAGCCACACACACACCGACCACATGAGACACTGACAGTTGGCAAACAGTCGGAACACAAATTGCCAATGCGATAATTAGTATAATACAATATATTACATATTATACATTATGTCAATAATTATTACAGTGCACTCTTAAAGCCAATAGTACAATCTAAGTAATGGAGTTGGTCATCAGAATTTACTACAGTACAATATGGAATAGAGAATTAGTCTGATGGAACACACACACACACACACACACACACACACACACACACATACACACACACATAATATATATATATATATATATATAATATATATATATTAGTTGTAAAAGAAGTTGTTTCCCGACCGCGGTTTCGGTGTTATTCCAACACCTTCATCATGGAGATTGAGTGCAATTTTTTCCCGGTTACTTTATATGGCTAGACTGATATCTTTTTAATTCTTCCTGAATATAACCTTAGTAGGCTGCTAGTTTGTAGTTGGGGTTAAATTCCTCCTATTTTGACCTACGTGGGTAGTATATATATATATATATATATATATATATATATATATATATATATATATATATATATAGTTATGTATCAATATATTGTTCTCGGTGATATTGGAAGCATAGGAAACATATAAATAGAACAACAACAAAACAAAAAACAGAATAAAACACAATTCTAATAGATAACCGTTGTTTTACCCTTGATCCGCTTTATTTTTCCAATATTTCGGCTGGCCTCCATTCTTTATCAAGGTTTTTTGTAGGCAACTATGTATAATTAAATAGGAAAATAAAATAAAAAAATAAATATATATATATATATATAATATATATATATATATATATATATATATAATATTAGTAATAGTAAATGTGGAAAAGTGTTAAAAATACTTAAATTTATCAGCTCTGTACAGACACTGGATGCCATCTAGAGGAGTTGATAAGGACAGAGAGAGAGAGAGAGAGAGGGGGGGAGAGAGGTGGAGAGAGTGAGTGTGTGTGTGTGTGAGAGAGAGAGAGAGAGAGAGAGAGAGAGAGAGAGAGAGAGAGAGAGAGAGAGAGACAGAGACAGAGACAGAGAGAGAGAGAGAAAGATTGGTAAACCTCGATGAGGAATAGCGGCTTGTAGCCTGTATTAGCCGGCAGCGAGAGAGTCTATCCCCTTTTCGTCAGGGAGTTTTTTTTATTTGTTTTTTTAGTTGGAGTACCGCACCTACCGCCAACTCCCCACTTTACCACACAGATTACTCAATCCTTACTACTAATGCACCGAGTTAGCGGGGACCCGTATCGAACCCAGAACCTTATGATTCCTGGGCGGGTGCTCTACCGAAAATTTCATATTTATTTTCATTTTTGTTTGTCTGTTTGTTTGTTTACTGCAGCGCAACAAATCTTTTGTTGTGTTTAAAGTGTAACACGTTTCCACATGAAAAGATGTCAGGTTGTGAATTTCTTTCGGGATGTTTCTGTACGAGTGAATTTTGGGATTGGTTTTTCTAGAACATATTTTTTTTTTATTCGAGGAAGACTAACATAGATTTAAACGACGTTGGCCAGACGCCAGATTGTCCGCTTAGATATATGTTAATTATTAATATCCTGTGAATCTTTTCTTATAAGTTTTATATATATTATACGGGTTATCTTATACTTATAAGTATAAAGTATATATATATATATATATATATATATATATATATATATATAATATATAAACTTATACTTATAAGTATAAAATAACCCGTGTCTGTACTTGCGTATTTGCGTACGTATTATATACGTGTATCCGTATGATAGATTCTTAGAGACATGCAAATTCGGCTTAGACTGCCACAAGGCTACTTTTAATGGTGTAATAAATAAGATTTATTCTCACTATCCAGTAATTTGGTTATAATTAGCTATTAAAAGAATTTGATCTGTCTCTGTCTCTGTCTCTCTGTCTCTCTCTCTCTCTCTTCTGTCTGTCTGTCTCTCTCTCTAATATATATTAATAAGAGAGAAAAACTCAACAATATTTGGCCATTATGAATTTATCTCGGACGATAAGCCCAGTTTCATCCAGTACACATTGCAAAAAAATGGGACCATATGACCTTTAGGCACCCCTTTTTGATCTCGATTAAGAAAGGACATGTTTTTCATTTACACCGTCAATATCCGGTTGTTTTATCAGATGATTTCTAGATTAAAAAAAAATCATAAATCTAACCCCCAACCCTAACCCCTAACCCTAACCCCTAAAAAAACAACCGGATGTTGACGGTGTAAATGAAAAACATGTCCTTTCTTAATCGAGATCAAAAAGGGGTGCCTAAAGATAATATGGTTAAAAAAATATTGTTTTTTATTTTTGTAATGGCGAACTGACAAAACTGGGCTCATTTATTGAGTTATCGTCCGAAATAAATTTATAATAGCAAATTGGCTGTTGTGTTTTTCTTTCTCATTGAAAGTGTGAATATTACTTTATATATAATTAATTTATTAATTATCTTACATCGAGCTCTCTTAGGGATTTGAAATAATCCTTGTATAAATCTATAGGTGTGCATCAGCATAGGCATGCATTGTGGATATACGTAGGATATAGATGTCTCAAATAGAATCATCCCCAATTACTGATTGATTGGATACTTATATATATATATATATATATATATATATATATATAATATATATATTCTGTTTATAGATTTGAGTTCTCTGGTGATTGTAAAAACATTCCGCGTAGGGATGTATCAATTAATTGTACACTTCAGACTGACGGCCGCTGATAGCCGCAAGGGTAAGGGACTTGGCAGACGAAAATTCTGTCGGGTTTCGATCCCGGCTGTTAAAAAGTCGAGCTGCTCTGACGAGAAGTAAACTTCGAAACACGTGTCTGTGGATGACTGATATATATATATATATATATATATATATATATCTTATTATAATGGAGATTGTGGGTTTGTCTGTCTGTAACCGAAACTATATTACTATACAAGTCACAATTCCCTTTGTTATTTAAATTACATTCTACCTGACTTTATTTTATTTAAACCTCAATTATTGATAAAATTGTTTTACATCATTAAGACTGTTGACCATATCTACATACTAATAACATGCAATTGTATTTATATATACTACAAAATAGCGGTTTACAGTATGAATGGAAAGGCTAATTTGCATATTGATCCTAAAAATGTGATTTTAATAAATATGTGCTTAGTATTATTGATTTCTAATTGTTTGGTTTTATCTTAATGAATATGAGCAACAATCTCGACGACGAAAATCTTAAAAGAAATTCATTAACAAGAAGAAATAACTGTTATTTTATTCTTTACTTCCTATTTTAACTAAATAGTTAAATTAAAGAAATTTACCAATGAAAGACGGGAGTAATGGAAAATGATGGAAGATTTAGTTTCAAAGTTGTTCTATTTTTCAATCATACCCCTCTGTTCCCAATTTTTTCTGCATTCTTATTCAGTTTCATTAGCCTTTCTAATTTAATGTGATATTTTATTATATTAAAACTTAAATACTTGCACCCGGAGGGTGCATATATTTGCTTATATATAAAAGATATACGTTTATACATATAATTATACCTATATATATATAAAGTATACGTATAAAACATATATGTATACATATGCGTATGTGTATACATATACGCATACATATGTGTATATATACCAATACAAATACTTGTTATGCATGTACATCGATACACAAGCCAATTACCAGGATACATACAAATACATACATTCATTGAATCATCTGATACAAACAAAAAATATGAACATATATACACACAAACATATAAATGACAATGTACGTAACGGACAAGAAGAGAAGGGGAGGGGGAGAAGCAGATCAAAGGATCCCGCCGAAATAATAAGAAACAGACTCTGGTTGGATATCAATCAACTGGAATTAACCAGTGTGATTTATTACCAACAACAACAGCCCTAATATCCCAACACAAAATTGTATTAGCTTGAAATAGGATTTTAAACAATCCGAAACACTTGTTGCGCCCACCGAAATAAATGGGAAAAACAAACAAAATTCAAACTGTAAGCGGATACCTGTGCAAGGTTTTATGGAAGACCGGTAGTGCAACATGTTTCTCGTTTTCATGATCTGATACATTTGTGGTGGGTAACGTGCCGAGCTGTGACATCTTCGTCAGTGAGTTCGAACTCCAGTCTCGCTATATACGTTCACTTTCGGACAAATACCCTTTTGAAAGTTATGAACCACCTTATCCCCCCAGCTATTGGTTAGATAGTACCACTAACACCTACCCCCCCCCCACACATGCGAGCAGTTAATACAACGAAAATACTTTTGCCCC
>CM042159.1:9025648-9044103 GCA_023376005.1 Doryteuthis pealeii
AAATAATTTACACACAGTTGTATGGTTTCAAGTTACTATCTAATACAAATAATTTACACACAGTTGTATGGTTTCAAATATTCCTGTCTAATGCAAATAATTTGCACACAGTTGTATGGTTTCAAGTATTCCTATCTAATACAAATAATTTGCATACCACTGTATGGTTTAAATTATTCCTATCTAATACAAAATAATTTTCACACAGTTGTATGGTTTAAATTATTCCTATCTAATACAAATAATTTGCATACCGTTGTATGGTTTCAAGTATTCCTATCTAATACAAATAATCTGTACACGGTTGTATGGTTTCAAATATTATTTAGCTGAGGTGACGACACTCATAAGAAATAAGAATACATCGCATAAGCAACAACAGATAATCAGGATTTACATTTTTCATTTCATTTTGAAAAATTTGGGCGGACTTATTTTTAACCAGAGGATGTTGCAAGATGATAACTGTCGTACAATCAATAAACACGGGAATTAATATATAGATGATTTTTGACTCAAACTATCCTTCATCTTTCTAATTCTTGTTTCATCATCTAGGTGTGGCTTAGAATATGCTGAGTGTATCGCTCCTGCAGAAGAGAAAGACAACCCCAATGGAGGTAATCCTAGGTATGACGTCTGATGGTGAGGCTCGGTTCTGGAGTGTGGAGTACTCTTTTATCACCATTTCTCTCTGTTGCATTTTATGTCAACAAAATATGGGTCCTCACTTTCACTTTTACCAGGTGGTGCATAAATTATATAATGCAGTTGAAGAGTCCTCAAATACCCATGGAACTTCGTTTCCCAGAGCTCAAAATTTGAGGGTTCACCATCGAAGAAAATCCTCGCGTTTCTAGGCCCATAACCTGTTAAGTTTTTAAGGGGCCATTGCTAGGTCTTAAAGCAGAAGCGCTTATCCAGTGGAATTTGTTGGCATCCTTCTGTCTACGAGAGACGATGGCGTAGTGTCCAAATATTTATTTGAACTACGTAGCCTGGGCAGATTCATATGGAGGATGAGCTGTTGCCCAAGCAGCAAACCCCCCTTCTCCACACTGCCGCTGTGATCCAAAGGAAAGGTAAGGAACCAATGCAGTTTGGCAGCAGTAGTTTGGTTTGGTTTGGTTTGTTGGGTTTTACGGCATGTCAACCCCTTGGGTTATTTTATGTCGAATACTTCTATTGGTAATTTAATATTCAAAAATGTTTAATGCGGACAAAGTTTTGAAATAAATTCATTTTTAATGGATAATACAATTTCGTTTATAAACTCATGTTTTTCTATTTAACCCATAGATGGGACCCTAACAGGTACTACCACTCTGGGTCAGAGTGGACCTGGGAGCAATAGTGATAAAGCGTCCCTCGATAATGTGAATCCTTTGGTAACTAAAGTGTCCTGAGTTATTGGTATAAAGTCCTTCGATAATGTGAATCCCTTTGGTTACTAAAGTGTCCTCAGTTACTGGCAATCGTATAAGTCCTTCGTGAGTATTGGTAAAGATCCCGGCAATCCAATGTGCGTCCTCAAAGAGTATATTTGATGTGTGACCAATATGGGGGGTTAAGTATCTTATCAGACCAATGATACTGCCAGTGATTGGTTAGAAGAGTCAATCACGTGACCTTGGTCAGTCTATAAGTATAGGCAGAGAACTAGCACACACCTTATATCTAAAAAATGCGGGCACCTTGTGTGGTGTAATGGTTAGCAATCTAGATTTGCAGACCATTGTTAGTGAATTCGATTCTCATTGGAGCCCATACTTTGGCCTTGTGCCATATCTAAGCTAAGCTTATAAATAACTATATCTAAAAAATGCGGGCACCTCGTGTGGTGTAATGGTTAGCAATCTAGATTTGCAGACCATTGTTAGTGAATTCGATTCTCATTGGGAGCCCCATACTTCTGGCCTTGTGCCATATCTAAGCTAAGCTTAGTAAATAACTATATCTAAAAAAATGCGGGCACCTCGTGTGGTGTAATGGTTAGCAATCTAGATTTGCAGACCATTGTTAGTGAATTCGATTCTCATTGGGAGCCCATACTTCTGGCCTTGTGCCATATCTAAGCTAAGCTTAGTAAATAACTATATCTAAAAAATGCGGGCACCTCTTGTGTGTAATGGTTAGCAATCTAGATTGCAGACCATTGTTAGTGAATTCGATTCTCATTGGAGCCCCATACTTCTGGCCTTGTGCCATATCTAAGCTAAGCTTAGTAAATAACTATATCTAAAAAATGCAACACTCTCAGGTCCTCTCTGACCTGGAGTGGTAGTACCTCTTAGAGTTTCTATCTATGTACCAAAAAAGATATGTTTAGAAATATTCGTATTCGATAGGTGTTGTGTCTAAGTTATCAAATAAAAACATTGAAATCCAGAAGAAAGGTTAACATAGGTTTATTATCTTTGGTACAAAGATATAAATAAAATAGAGTCCAACGCGCCGCTTTTCCACAAGTAATCACATTCTCTGTAGCAACTAGTTACTACTCGAACTCGACTACTCGACTGGGTAGTCCGTATTATTTATGTGTTTCGTTGGACGAGTCCATATTTCTTGTAGGGGAAAATATCTTCACTTACAACTATAGGACTGGTGTAAAAAAAAACTTATGTAGATAAGAATTGTAAGTATGAACGTACGATGAACGGAATTCCCTAACCTCTAGGCATAAAATAACCCTAATTGGGTTGACATGCCTTTAAAATCAATCAATCTAATTCTATCTATTACAACGTTCTCGGTCAGAAACAAGGTCATTTATCAAAGATGGATTTTGTAATATTTTGAACTGCTTTGGTCATGTCACAAGCATAAGAATAGGACATGATCCCCACATTTTTCTTGCAATGGGGAGGTACAGTCTATAAAAAGCTGAAGTGGGGAGAAGAGAACCAGTCAATTTCAAGAGGTGCCAAGTGCAATGTAAACAACATTGTCCAGAATATCAACTTGGTTCTCTGCAATAAAAAAAAAGAAAAATCATCATCATCATCATCATCATCATCATCATGCCTGTCAACAGCGCGGATTCCCTGACTTGCAACTGCTATCCGTCCCTATCTTGACAAGTCCTCTAGGTGGCATACAGTGTCCGTCAACACTTGTGTGTCCATTTGTTGGAGTCCATAAAAGAACGCTGCCTGCGTCGAGGAGGGTTCATTCTTCCTTCTCCACTAGTGCACAGCGTTTTTTGCCCATCTTAATTTATGGATTTGTGAGTTGGGGGGGGGCGTAGGGTGGCCGGACAGCTACTGTTTTGTAGGGTGTTGCTTCTAGGTACAAGATATTGTTATGAAAAATGGAAAAGAATGCGATAAAAAGTTGAAATTTGAAATTGTCCAGCAGGCCAAGAAAAAGAAAGAAAAAGAAAGGAAAAAATGAAAAAAGAAAGGAAAAAAGAAAGAAATAAAGAAAGAAAAGAAAGAAAAAAGAAAGAAAAAAAAGGAAAAAAAGAAAAAAGAACAAAGAAAGAAAAGAAGAAAAAAGAAAAAAAGGAAAAAAAAGAAAGAAAGAAAAGAAAGAAAAAAGAAAGAAAAAAAAGAAAGAAATAGAAAAAAAGAGAAAAAAAAAGAAAGAAAAGAAAGAAAGAAAAAGAAAATCAATCCAAGAGAAAAAGAAAATGTCTGACGAAAAGACAAATGACAAGACTTATTAAGTCAAAAAATAATTTTTTAAAAAGTAATTGATCATTTTCTCTAATCAGATTTCTAATAATTATGCGTTAGGATTAACGATTACATTTACGCGGGCTTTTTTTTACAAAAATCATCAAATCGCCATTTTATTATCGCCCGCCATTCATTGACTGTTTAAAATAATTATTTAAACACCGTTGCCTTGTGGCATTGAAAGGAAAACGTTTTCTTTGAAGCTCGATATATTATCACCTGGATTTTCATTCAACAAAAAAAAAAAGAAAAAAATTAAATAAACAAATGAGAACAATATTAAAGAGAGAAGAGTTTTTCTTTTTTCATTTTACAGAAAAAATCAGTAAAAATAATGATACAAAAATAAACAAATAAAAAAAATCATCCTTCTTAAGAGAAATAAAAATATCTCGAAAATTATGAATAAGATATAAAATACATCCGTGAAATACATTTACACCAATAAAGGAAACTAGAGTACCAACTTTTATCTCACGCTCTAACAGTTTTTCGGCATTAAATAACCCATAGGGTTATTATACCATTAAACAAATCAATACGAATCAAACCAAACCAAATGAAGTTAATGAAAATTGTTTATACCAATTCGAAAATATTAAAACCTCGAAACATAGAAACTTGACATGTTTCAGAATTAAATGACCTGAAAAGGGTTGATATGCCGTAAACCAAACAAGCCAAACCAAACCAAACCAAACCTTAAAACGTTGAAAGTAAAACGTCTTCTTTGATATAGCTCGATAGATTTTTACTTTTATTGACCAACAAAAGAATAAGCAAAAGAAAATAAAAATAAAGAGAGATGAGGGTTTTTTTTCGTTTTATAAAAAGAAAAAAAATCAGTGAAAACAATGATACAAAAATAAACAAATAAAAAGAAAGTTGCCCTTTCGGCGAAATTTAGAATATGCTCACTATTTTCTGTTGGGATCTATGTAGGAACTCTCCTGTGTCAGAAGACAAAGGAAGTTAAGAATTAACTCCCTTGGCGGACTGAGAGAAATTCGTCCATTCCACGCTGGACGACTAGACTGCAGGGACCTTCTAGCTTTCGGTTTCTCATGTAAGCCACTTAGGAACTGCGAAGCAACCTCCAATGTGTGAAAATTTATTAAAGGAACGGTGATCCTCTTTCACCGGACGCCGGTGGCGGCCTGTGGAGATTTAAATAAAATTGAATTAATTGTGTTTATTACACTCTCAACCTATACTTCGAAAGAGTTGCTTGTTCCGTATCGTTAAAAGCCCCAGACGGCGACGAATCGGAACCCTCACCTTGTTAGAAGCTGGAGCGACAAACGAACACCTAAAACCCATTCTGCAGGGCTCAACAGGTTACGAGGAACAGAACTAGAAGATTTCAGCTAAGTTCCGCAGGCTTATTTATCTGCAACCCCTACCTTTTAACTACATTCAATTCTCCTTAATATTCTTTACCAACCAAATGCATTGAACTCTTAACTAAACTATACCTAAATTTCTAACTAATTACGGCTATACCATATTTTGGTACTGTTTAACTTGAACTGAACTCTATGAACATTCTTTAAAACTCATTTGGTTGTTTCATTTTATGTATATTGATACCCCTGTTGATATTTGTTTTATGTTTTACATGTAAAGTAAACATTTTGTTTTATAAAAAGTCGTTTGTTTCCTTTCTTCAAAGGCAGCACCCATCTCCTCACTGCGGCCGAAGTACGGTTTATCCTCCTACAAAACGTAGGGTTTAAACAGTGCTTTTCCGGGGCCAAAAATCCCCACAGTCCATTCGAAAATTCAGAGACCCCCGCCTCAGTGAGGGAGATTATTGACTCTAAATACAGCTTTGTATGTTGTTATATTGTTGTCTCGGGAATTTGTAATAAACATGGTTAATTTTATATGTACTTTCCCTCGTAATTTTATTTTTGTACCTTACTAATTGTATTGGGGCGATTGTTTTCGGTACGAGTTGTCGTATCTCAAGAAATCCAATAATTCACTACAGCGTAGTAAGATCACCCTTGCAAGAGATTAGTTTGGTTTCTTTGTTTAATGACACATCAACTTCCATGGGTTATTCAATAATCAGAAGGTACATTGGTCGAAACGTGGGAAAGTACATATATAACTGTTAGGGAGAGTTATCTCCACCTAACGATTCGAACCGGACTCTCTAAAGAGGAGGAGAAAAAAGACTGCAGAGCAGATCAGAACCAAGCAGGACACACGTATATCCTAACATCTAGCCAGAACTCTAATCCAAACCCATCCATGTATTCCCTGTCAGTGAAAAATAAATAGAACAAATATTGTTATTGTTAACATATTCTCTGTTTTATTATCATTTCTGTATATCCTACATCTCGGGATACAACAATAACAATAACGATGCAGACAACAGTCCGAAAAATCTCAATAATACAAATTGTCTCATCTTAAAAATTCTGAAAAATTAAATTAATTTTTTTGAGATTCTGACAGATCCTATTCTTGGAGTGTCGTGGGTATGACGTTAAACTGCATCTAATGGCGAGGTTATAATTCTGGGCTCTGGGGAGTGTGGAGAACCCCTTCCATAGCCATTACTCCCAGATCGAGTTTGATTCGGAGTGGTAATACCTGTTAGGGTCCCATCAATGGGATAAATAAAAAAATGAGTTTTAAAAAATTGAACACTCACCAAGAATGAATAAAACAAAACAACTTCGCCATAGAATAACTCAACAAACGTTAATGACATCAAAACCAACCAACCAACCAACCAACCTATTCTTACAGGCAAAGATATTAAGTCTGGTTGTTGTAAATAATTATCGCTGTAGCCGTTCCAACTGAGCGAATCAGAGATTGATAAAATAGGAACGTCCATTTTGCTTTTCTTTTAATCAAGGATCAAAGTATCAACTCAATGAAGGCGGTTTCTTCTGAGACGGAATCAGTTGCGCATTATACATCAATAAATCTACATAATAAGAATTTTAGATTCAGACCGAACGTCTGTGAAGAAGCAGACAACATCTAATAATTGAAAAGATGTAAATGATTATCTGCTCGGTTCGCAGAAGTGATTGGGAAAGACGGGGATGGGAAGATAAAAGAAAATTAAAATTTGGAAAATTACTCGGACCTGGCACGAGAACCGAGAAAATTGTACAACGTAGAATAGAATGGCGCCAATGATAATGTGGAACAAAAGGGGACAGAATAATAGAATCGAGATTGATTAAATCGGAGGAGCGAGGAAGGATTGAGGTTATTTCCTATAAGTCTAACATGATCAAAGGGGAACCACTCTTGACTGTTAAATTATTTATTTATTTCCCCATTAAACTAACCCTAAACCTAACCCTAACCCTTAACCCCGTCTTCTTTTTCCCTAGTAGATCAAGAAATAAATAATCAGTCAAGAGTGGTTCCCCTTTGATCATGTTAGACTTATAGGAAATAACCAGGATTGAAATTGGGGTGTGCAATGATACTGAGTAAGGTGCTGAAGATTTTAAGAAACTTAATGTCTCTTCATCAAAAACAGTCACATCTAGTGTGAAAATGCAATACTGAATGTAAAAGATAATTCACTGGGAATTGTGCAAGACATTAAAATTTGATACAACAAAATAGTATATATATATATACCAACCCCTCCGCACAAGCAGGATGTGACATAAGGTCAATTTCTTAAGCGGAGTTTAACAGGTTTGAATTCAGAGTTTTCCTTCTCCTAGACCGGTTGCCTAACCAAGGTTAAAGAGCCCAGTCTGCCCTACTATTTTACCCATAGCTGGAGGGAGAGTAGGATTCATACCTTTCCCAAGGGCATTAGCGCTAAGTGAAATGCAATTAGCACGTTCAGGATTTGAACTCGGGGCGACGAGTCCATTTCCCATGACTTTAACCATTAAACCACGCGCTTCCTACAACAAAATGGTATATGATCAAAACCAGAATCCGTCCTAGAGAATGAGACGCAGAAAATTCTTTGGAATTTTGAGATACAAATGTATTTCCGGTCAGACCAAGTATTAATTACCAAGAAACAAAAAATTGTCATCTTGTCGATTTTGGCGTTTTGGTGGACAAAAGAGTAAAATGGAAAGAAAACGAAAAGATAAACAAATACTTGGACCTTGTCAGAGAAGTAACCCCCCCTCCTAAAAAATGGGGCACATGAAGGTGAAGATGATACGAATTGTAGTGGGTGCTCTTGGAATGGTCCTCAAGTGTTTAGAAAAAATGACTGGAGGAATTGGATATTACAGAAAGAATCGAGACCATCTAGACCAGTGGTTCCCAACCTATGACCACACGGCCAAAATGAGCCACAGCAAATTTCAGGTGGTCCAAGGAAATTTTATAATTCTATATGATTTCAGAGCATTCACTTTTTATATACAAAATCCAGTCATATATGTGGGAATTTATATTTTCTAGAAAGTAAGATGTCAACTAATTCACAGTAGGGGAGGGATTTATGCCCCTGATACGCCCCTATATTATGTTTTATATATATTGACTTTATATATACCAATTGAATAAGATAATGAACTTAGAGCGGTTAAAATTGCAAATCGTCGTCAAAATCAAAACGGAAAAAAATTGGCTTGGCCATAGATTTTAATGAATTTAATTATTACTAAGGACACAAATTAATGTTATTTTTTTACTTAAATTTTAACCGTTAGTAGTGTTTAAAGTCAATATGGTTGTATCTTGATTGAATAAATATCTTATGTAAAATGGAAATATTTTTTCTATTATAATAATTTCATGGGCCATAAAAAAATTCTGTTTTCAAAGTGGGCCATGAGCTGTAAAAGGTTGGGAACCCCTGATCTAGACCACAACATTGTTAAGATCGGCAAGAATACTCAGAAGAATCCCGTAGATCCGAGGAGACTTGCTGTTACTCTGACTTCAGTGAAAGACAACCAGCTAACGCTAGGGTGAAAACTCATAAAGAGTGAAATAATAATAATAATAATAATAATAATAATAATAATAATAATAATAAAATTCTCTGGGACTTTGAAATAAAAACGGATCACCTTATCCCAGCAAGAAGACCAGACCTAGTGTTGATAAACAAAAAAGAAAGAACCTGTAAACTGGTGGATTTTGCAGTGCCAGCAGATCACAGGGTGAAGCTAAAGGAAAATGAAAAAATGGACAAATATCTGGACCTTGCCAGAGAACTGAAAAGTTATGGAACATGAAAGTGAAAGTGATACCAATTGTGGTTGGTGCACTTGGAACAGTACCAAAAGGATTAGAAAAGGGCTTGGAAAGTTTGGACATCAAAGGAAGGATTGAAACCATTCAGAACACTGCACTGCTGCAATCTGCCAGAATACTCAGAAGAGTCCTGGAGACCTGAGGAGACTTGCTGTCACTCAGACACCAGTGAAATACCATCAGCTACCATCAGTTAACACTGGTGTGAAAACTCAATAATAATAATAATAATAATAATAATAAGAAGAAGAAGAAGAAGAACTGTGGGAAATAAAATGGCAGTGATACCAATAATAACCGGATTCCTTGGAACAATAAGAAATAACATGAAAAAGAGATTGGAAGAATGAAAGGATTGATATCGTTTAGATCAATGAACTCCTGAGTTTTGGGAAAAGTACACCATGTCGTCGTGTAATGGTTACCTCAATGAATACTGAGATGTGAGTTCAATCCTCACTAGTTTCCCAATACTTGCTGCCTTGTGCCAAGTTTAGTCGATGTTAAGTATTTAGAAAATTGTGGTCAATTCACACGAGATTACTGAAAATTGTGATCAATTCTGACGAGGTTACTGAAGTTAAGTCGTGATGAAACTGGCTAGTACTTGATCGGGTGACCCCTTGGGAACAGCGGATATGAGGAGCAACCTGAGGTAAATGGGACGGACTCAGAAATGAAAAATGTTGATTGATTGACGCATCTAGCGTTATTTTATGTCTAAAGTTTAGGGAATCATTTTCATTTTATGGTTATATTAACATTTTTTTGTGTAGTGTCTTCTAAAGTTTTTTTTGCACCTATCAAATACGAATTGTTTTTGTTTTTTTACAAACTAGTTTGGCTGATAGATGGGAACCTAATCGGTCTTTTGGAATAAAATTGTTAAGTTTTTAATGATCATTCTTTGGCCTTAAAGCAGAAGCGCTTATCCAGTGGAATTGGATCCATGATAAAGAGTCCTTCGATAATGAACCCTTTGGTTACTCTGGTAAAGAGTTCTCAGTTCTTAGTAAAGAGTCCTTCGATAATGAATGCTTTGGTTACTCTGGTAATCGTATAAGTCTTTCCTGAGTAGTGGTAAAGGTTAGATAATCCTATGTCCGTCCGCAGTGAGCGCATTTGTAATTATGACCAATGTGATGGGGGGGTAAGTATTCCATCAGCCACGCAGTATTGCTAGTGATTGGTTGGAAGAGTAACTCACGTGACCTTGGCTAGTCTATAAATCCAGGTAGGGAATTAGAGCACACCTTATATCCACAATAAATTCAAAGGATGTTCATAGAGTGAATGGAATGTTTTGGTGACTTTTGTGCGAATTGGTTTTATGATGAATGGAAAATTGTCGAATAAATCGGGTCACGAATGAGAATAGTCAAGTTAAAAAGATAGGATAGTGAAGACCAGCCTCTTACCCCACTCCCCCTTTAGGCCTTGTGCCAAATTTATGTATATATATTTATATCCATAATAAATATCTATATCCACAATGAATTCCAACAAAAATAACCCAACAAGAGTTGACATGCCGTAAAATCCAACCAACCAAACCAACCAACCAACCTAACAAGTATAATACTTCTTCGGGTCAGCGTGGACTAGGAGTAAACGGCAATGAAGGGCTACGCCACATTTTGTTCATTTCCAGAACTGGAGTCTCACCATTAGATGGATTTTCGTGCCATATCCAGGACAAGCCCTGTTTGAGACCTTACCCCTCTGCAAGGGGAATAGACAGCGTATTCTATGCCTCATCAACAGGGTGAACCACAATTTGAGATGGAAATGACATTTTGAGGACACGTTGTCAAATTCTGTCATAAAAAGGTGCCTTTTAAGGTGTCACTTTTCAACTGTTGTGGATTGGCAGCAGTGAAAATAAATAAATAAATAACCCTTGGGCAAGGTACTCAACTTTATTTATTTATTTTTATTCTGTAGCTTCAAAGCTGTAATCGAATTCACGAAGACGGGAAGACAAATCTAAAATAAAGAATCTATTAACAGTGTGTCACTCTCCCTCTCCCTCCCCCCACCTCTCTCTCCTCTCCTCCCTCCCTCTCTCTCCCTCCCTCTCTCTCTCTCAATGTATTTCCCTTTCTGTCATTCTGTGTGTGTGTGTGTTCCTCTCTCTGTCTTTCTCTCTCTCTCTCTCTCTATCTATCTATCTATCTATCTATCTCTGTCTTTCTCTCCACACATTCCCTTACTCATTCTCCCTTCTCTTTGTCTTCCTATCTCTCTCTACCCCTCTCTCTATATTCCACCATCATTTCCCTCTCTCTTCATCGCCCCTCTTTCCCCCCCCTCTCTCTCACATACATTCTCCTGTTCTTTCTTCAACCACTCTCTCTCTTCCCTTCGCATTTTACCTCTTTTCCCTTCCTTTTCTAACCCCCTCCTTGTGACTTTCAGTGTATCTATGACCCTTTCAGAGGTCAACGATGTCGTAACAGGTGTAAAAGGTGGGGTGGGGTGTCATTAAAATAAACAAAAGGTGACAATTGTCGATCATTGTCTTCAAGTCTCTTCCACCTTTGACGTCATCAACAAAAGGCAGAAATAGAACAAAGAAAGAAAGAGATTCCATCACTTCCTGAAACTCCTTATAAAAAAAATCAACAGAAATTCCATTTTCGTGAGACAGACTGGTAAACAGAGAATTGTCTGTTCGTAAGAACACGGACGAAAATGTAACTGACTAAACTACAATTACACTATCTATCTATCTATCTATTCTAGTTTGTGCATATCTCATAGTGTTTTCTGTCTGTCTGTCTGTCTGTCTCTCTGTCTCTGTCTCTCTCTCTCTCTCTCTGTCTCTCTCTTCTCTTCTCTCTATATATATATAGTAAATAAAGTAAAGTCGACGGGGCAGCGTAAAGTCGGTATCAGCCAATCAGCGAGGGAGTCTATCCCCTTTTCAATATTTCTGTCTTTTGTTGATGACGTCAAAAGGGGCCGGGTTAGCTCAGTCGGTAGAGCGTTCGGCTAGAAACCACAAGGTTCCTAGTTCGATACCGGTCCCCGCCAACTCAGCGTATGAGTAGCACAGGGATCTGTGCGGTAAAGTAAGGAGCTGATGGTAGGTGTGGCGCACCACCTCAGAGCGAAAACAATCTCCTTGGTCTAGCGCTATTGAAAAGGGAAAAATATATATATATATATATATGTATATATGTATGTATGTATGGTTATTACTAGCTCACTTGGTTAGTTAGTGGTGGACCATGATGATGATGATTATGTATACATGACTGTTCCTATCCATATATCTATTTATATATCCCAGTCTTTTCTTTATCTATCTATCTATCTATCTATCTATCTATCCTAGTTTCTTTTTATCTATCTATTTATCTATCTATCTATCCATTTTTAGTCTCTTTTTATCTATCTATCTCAGTCTCTTCTTATCTATCTATCTATCAATCTCCGTCTGTCCATATCATCATCTATCTATCTATCTATCCATCTATCTATCTATCTATCTATCTATCTATCTATCTATCTTCTTATCTATCTATCTATCTATCTCAGTCTGTCTATATCTATCTAAGTTTCTTCTTATCTATCTATCTATCTATCTATCTATCTATCTATCTCAGTCTGTCCATATCTACCTACCTACCTACCTATGTATCTATCTATCTACATCAGCCTGTTCATATTATCTATCTATCTATCTATCTATCTATCTATCTCTGTCTATCTATCTATCTATCTATCTATCTCAGTCTGTCTATCTATCTATCTATCTATCTATCTATCTATCTATCTAAGTCTCTTCTTATCTATCTATCTATCTATCTATCTATCTATCTCAGTCTGTCTATATCTATCTATCTATCTCTGTCTATCTATCTATCTATCTATCTATCTATCTCAGTCTGTCTAATCTATCTATCTATCTATCTATCTATCTATCTATCTATCTATCTATCTATCTATCTATCTATCTATCTATCTATCTATCTATCTCAGTCTGTCCATATCTATCTATCTATCTATCTATCTATCTCTTCTATCTATCTATCTATCTATCTATCTTCTCTTCTATCTATCTATCTATCTATCTATCTATCTATCTCAGTCTGTCTATATCTATCTATCTATCTCTTGTCTATCTATCTATCTATCTGTCCCCGCTCATTAAATTCTAATTTCTAAACGGTCACTCGGTGACACATTTTAAAGAATAAATCCTTAAACTTAAAATCTTGTAAATTACTCGACTTGAAATCTCTCAATTCAAAATAATTCAATTTCCTCTTCTTCCCTCCTCCTCCTCCTCCTTCCTCTCCTCCTTCCCCTCCTCTCACACCTCCCCCTTCCCACTCTTCCCGTTCTTAATTCAATTTTCTTAATGTCGACACAAAACAATGGAATTAATGGCGACAACGAAACTTTCTTTTCACGATCCGGAAAAGAAATTAATTGGATTAAAATAAACAAAAATAAAAACGCTTGTCCAAAAAACAATGAGATTCATCCTTCTAATTGTTGTGAGATTTAATCAGGGAGAAAGTGGCGACAAAATATCACGTTTTTAGAAAAAAGAACAGAAAAAATGACGAAAAGTGTCATCGTATAATCGATGAAATGCAGGTGATTTTCATGAATCAATATGGTCCAAATTTAAATATAAAAGTTAATTATATGACTTATAGATCTTTAATTTACTGTGTATTGTATGGCAAAATACATAATTAAAGGAAGACTGTGGCGCGTAAAGTCATGCAACTGGAATTGAACCTGTTAACCAGGCCTTCATATTATTGATTACAATTAAATTATATATATATATATATATATATATATATATATACATATATAAGTAAGTAAGTAAAAGTAAGTAAGTAGTATATATATATATATATATATATATATATATATATAAGGGAGTTTGGAATGTACACACTCCAAAACGGGAGGTTACTCAGTTTCGAAATCTTGCATGCACATTAATATCCTTCTAAACACGTCAAATGTGGTTATTGATTTTTACTGATTAAGGGATATAATTAATTACTTAAACCAAAATCAACCAATTTGCGGAACTGTCCGTATACCAGATGCTGCTGATAATAAAATATTGTTCGCTGCCTGCTTTCTATTATAAGCGATACCAGCTGTTTAGTTTAATTTTAGTGAACAAAATTGCAGTTTAGCCATTCAGCTCGGAATCTCTCGCCTATTTATGGTTCAATCTTTAAAATATTTACATGGTTAGAAATAAAATAAAATAATCTTTCTAAATATGTAATTTGTATGTGTTTTTATTCATTGAATTATTTTTTACAGCTAGTTAAAAAAAATTATGATATTTTTTCATACTACATTTCAACGAAAAATCAAATCTTATTCATCTGGGAGTAATGGCAATATTTTTATTCATTTACCCAGAAATGGGACTCTAACAGGTACTACCACTCCGGGTCAAAGTGGACCTGGGAGTAATGACAATACAGGGATAATCCACACTTCTAAAAACTCCAGAATGGGAACCTCACCACAAGAAGCAGTTGAACGTTATACCCAAGACACAAAGACCCTCAGCAACCGCCTTTTAGCACATCTATGATAAAAAGGGATGGTAGTTTACCAGAGCAACACGGTCGGTAAAATAATCATATAGGTTCTAGGGCTTGACGGGACCAGATGATTGATCGGGATGGGGGCCTTTCCGATCGACCTAGCCTAAGTAAGGATCAAAGTGGAGTGTAGCATGTCATGTATTGCTCAGCCACCAGGATTCCGTCCATAAGCATCACGGGTCGCCACACAAGGCTTACAGGTGGCCCAATTGGAATGATGTCTTACTCCTCAACAGAGGTGCAGTCGGCGTATTATACAGTCCTAGCCGATAGAATAAATAAATAAGGAAATTTAATACCTAGATCCTTTAAATTGTTACTTTTTAGGGGGCAAAAAAGAAAATAAACTAAAAGAATTTATTTTTATCACTTTAACGCAAAAAGCAATTGAATTTAATTTTTTGTCATATATACAAAAAGTTTTTTAAAAAAATATATTTCAAGTTTAGGAATACATTAAAAAAAAATATTTTAAATGTAAACAAAAAGAAAAATATTTCCTAAAATATACAAACATTGTACTATACGAATTATCAGCGATTTAAAAAATTTGATTAATCATTTTCCTCTCTTTTTTTAAAAATTTGATAAATCATATTCTCTCTCTTACTCCCGTTTTCTCTTTCTCACTCCCTCTCTGGTGTTCCTAATTTTTTTTATAGTCCGGTCATGGACCAGGTACTTTTGCTAGTATATGCTCCCCATCACCTGGGGTTGAGTACTTTGAAGGGGATTTCGCTGACAACCGCCAACTAAAGCTCTCCTATAAAAGGGATGGAGCACTCTATGAGGGCCTTTACATACATACAGATGGGTGTATTAAAAACAGTTAAAATCTCTTTTGCATTCTGTGGGTGACGATAGCCAGGCGGTAAGCTGTCCGACTGCTGCTGAATCGATCCGGTTTCTATCTCGGCTGTAGGTAGCTCACAAATGTCTAGCCACACTGAAGAGACGTGATAAGTCGAAACACGCGTCTGTGGATGACTATATATATATATATATATATATATATATATATCATGAATAGTGCATACTATATTATTGATATCAATATATATGTGTGTGTGTATGTATTTATGTGTGTGTGTGTGTGTGGTATGTGTGTGTTGTGTGTGTGTGTGAGAGAGAGAGAGAGAGAGAGAGAGAGAGAGAGAGTGAGAAGAGAGAGAGTATTAAATAACGTATAGACCATCACCTCAAAGAGACTATTGGAAGTCATCATTCGACTTTCCAAAATCTTCCTGGGATTAAATTCTCCTCCTTTTGTTGAAACTTAATTCATTTCTGTCTTCCTCATTTGGACAAAGAAAAGTCAAACTCGCATCAAATCGCCGTGCTCATTAACCCCATCCCGACGACCACAGAACATAAATATATTATTGTTACAATCTGTTTGGCCATCCTGTAGGCCTTAAGCTAGAGTGCTTGTCCAGTGGAATTGGATCCTTGGTAAAGAGTCCTCTGATAAAGAATCCTTTGGTTCTTCTGGTAAAGAATCCTCAGTTCCTTCGTCAATGGTCGTAAGTTCCTCCTCAATGATGGCAAGTGAACTGTGATAAGTATCAGTGTTTAAGTAGTGAATCAGCCATGCATTACGGTTGTTGATTGGCTGGTGGAGTAAATCATGTGACCTTGGCTAGTCTTTAAATCCAGGTGGGAAATTTAGCACACCTTATATCACAAAATATTCCAACAATTATTTAATCAATACACATTTAAACGGAATTTTTTAAAGCAGAATAATCAGATGAATGGTTGATTTAATTATAATTATATTTTCAATGTTCCATTTTATTTTTTACAGTTTTTTTACAGTTATTATTGTTTTACCTCTTGCCAGTTTTTCACTTCTGTTTTAACTGTTGGTTTTTCACTGAAGTCTGAGTGACAAAGTTTCTTCAGGTTTTCAAAACATTCCAGTTGGGACAGTAGAATACACTGACCGCACCCCCTGCAGGGGGGTAAAATCACCCAATGGAGTCACCTGTTGGCCGTGGGTGGCGACCTGTGATGCTTATAGACAGAATTCTGGTCCATGACGTGCAACACTCCACTTTGGCCATTACTTTGGCTAGACGGGCGATCAATCAGTTGGTCACGTCAAGTCCTAGCATCTATTTTCTACAGAAACCGATGTTAATTTACTCATAGGGAAAGCACCAGATAATCAGCATTTACATCTTTGTATTTCATCTCGGACGATTTGGACGCTCCTATTTTAAACCAGAAGGTGTTACAAAATGATAACGGTCGCACAAAATAAGGAACACGGGTACCAATATATATAGATGGTTTCAAGTAACTAATAATAATAATCTTAGTAAACAATTATACCTTGGATGATTTGGACGGTCTCATTTTTAACCAGAAGGTGTTACAAGATGATAACGGTCGTACACTTTAATATCTAATATCTAATTTTTTTGAATATCTAATTTTTTTTTTATTTATTTCATTTTATTTTATTTTCTATTCTTTCTATTTTTTTATTTTAATTTAATTTTTTAAATTTAATTTTATTTTTTAAAACAAATATATAATATTGATTATTATGAGAACTTAAATACTTGTAAGGGGAGTAAACCCCGAAAACAAATCAGGAGCCGGTGTCCCTAAGGTGGTGTGATGCTGAAATCCAGTGCTACCCATCAACTTCTACGACACTACCGCTGCCAAACTGTATTGGTTCCTTACCTTTCCTTTGGATAACAGTGGCGGTGTGGAGAGGGGAGATTTGCTACATGGGCAACAGCTCATCCTCCATATGAACCCGCCCGGGCTATGTGTTAAAAAAAAACACTTTGACACTACTCCATCGTCTCTCGTAGATGGAAGGCTGCCAACAATCACGACTGACTTATTTTCGGGGATAACAGTGGCAGTGAGGAGAGGAGGGATTTGCTGCATGGGCAACAGCTCATCCTCCATATGAACCCGCCCGGGCTATGTGTTAAAAAAACAAAAACACTTTGACACTATTCCATCGTCTCTCGTAGACGGAAGGCTGCCAACAATTATTTCAATCCTCACAAAGTATTTGGAACGTGGTAAATAAACTAAACCGTTTGGAACGAGGTAAATAAGAAAAAACTTATATGTCTCACTTGTCTCCTGTATTGTCTGTTTAATTAACCTAACTATCGTATAATGACGATCTTGAATTTAAAAAGTAAATTTTAACACTATTATGTTCGCTTTATCTTTAACCAGTTACGTTTTTAATAAACTTCTTTAAGTTTTATCTACTGCTAAAAAGGAAAGACGTGAATAATCGATAAAGTTTTTGTTTTCTAAGTTTTTTCTCCTAATATGCAAAGTGAACATAGATATTTAGTCGCTAGAATAACACATTTGTAAGCAAAGACAATCTTCCAGGACCATTAAGATCTGTGTAGGCGGTAGAACCAGCAGTTTGAAATAGTCACGTTCTTATACTCTCTAACGTCATCTAATAAAATACACGTGTCATTTGCACTTTATTCAGCAGTTTATTGTTTGGTTTGGTTTGTTGGATTTACGGCATGTCAAACCTTGTTGGGTTATTGTAGTGAAATAGCTAATGGCATGTTATCTCATTACATATGTGTATTACAGCAGGAGATATATAGAGACAGTTTAGAGGACTGAAGAGAAATTAGATACGAGAAGCTGAGACCCAAGAGCTACGATTAGCTCGAAGAAATTACTGCTACTACTACAAAAAAGAATACGAAACCATACCTCACAACAGTTATTTAATGTCACCTTCCAGTTGGGTTATTTTATGCCGAAGACGTTTGTTCTATTCAGGATTTAAGGACATTCAATGTATTTTTTTAATCCAATTTTTAACACATTATTAAAACTCATTCTTTTTATCTATTTAAACCATAGGGACCCAAACAGGTATTACACTCATTTCCGGGTCAGAGTGGACCTTGGAGTAAATGGTGAGAACGAGTACTCCCAC
>CM042159.1:9044203-9059203 GCA_023376005.1 Doryteuthis pealeii
GTTTACTCCCCTTACATTAAGTATTTAAGTTCTCATAATAATCAATATTATATATTTGTTTTAAAAAAAAATAAAATTAAAAAATTTAAAATTAAATAAAAAATAGAAAGAAAGAAATAAAAAATAAAATGAAATTAAAATAAAATAAAAAATTAGATATTAAAAATTAGATATTAGATATTAAAGTGTACGACCGTTATATTTGTAACACCTTCTGGTTAAAATGAGACCGTCCAAATTCATCCAAGGTATAATATGTTTACTAAGAATATTATTATTTAGTTACTTGAACCTCTATATTATTGGTACCCGTGTTCCTTAATTTGTTGCGACGTTTATTATTTTGTAACACCTTCTGGTTTAAAATAGGAGCGTCCAAATCGTCCGAGATGAATACAAAGACGTAAAATGCTGATTTATCTGGTGCTTTCCCTATGAGTAAATTAAACATCGGTTTCTGTAGAAAATAGATGCTAGGGCTTGACGTGACCAACTGATGATCGGCCCGTCAAGCCAAGTAATGGCCAAAGTGGATGTTGCACGTTCATGGACTTGCTTAGCCACCAGATTCCGTCTAATAAGCATCACAGGTCGCCACCCACGACGAACAGGTGACTCCATTGGGTGATTTTACCCCCCTGAGGGGTGCGGTCAGTGTTTCTTTAACTGTCCCCAACCGGGAAAGTTCTGAAAACCCGAAGAAACTTTCTTCACTCAGTTAAAGCTGAGTGAAGAAAACTCGAAGAGGTAAAACAATAATAACTGTAAAAAACTGTAAAAAATGAAAATGGAACATTTTGAAAATATACATTATAATTATAATCAACCATTTACTCCATTGTTTTATATTGGTGGTAAAATATTCCTGTTAAATGTGATTGATTAAATAATTGTTGGAATATTTTGTGATATAAGGTGTGCTATAATTTTCCCACTTGGGATTTAAAGACTAGCCAAAGACATGATTTACTCTCCGGCCAATTCAACAACCATAATGCATGCTGATTCACTATTTAAACACTTGATACTTATCACAGTTTTACTGCCATCATTGAGAGAACTTACGACCATTGACGAAGGAAACTGAGGATTCTTTACCAGAGAACCAAAGGATTCATTATTCCAGAGGATTTTACCAAGGTCCAATGTCCCTGGACAAGCGCGTTCTAGCTTAAGGCCTACAGGATGGCCAAACAGATTGTAACAATAATATATTTTTGTTCTGCGGTGGTCGGGATGGGGTAATGGAGCACGGCGATTTTGATGCCAGTTTGAAATTTTCTTTGTCCAAATGAGAAGGCAGATGAATTAAGTTTTCAACAAAAGGAGAGAATTTAAATCCAGGAAGATTTTGGAAAGTCGAATGATGATTCCAATTGTCTCTTTGGGTTGATGGTCTATACGTTATTTAACTCTCTCTCTCTCTCTCTTCTCTCTCTCCCTCTCTCTCTCTCTCTCACACACACACACACACCACACCACACACACACACCACACATAAATAATTACACACACATATATAATTGATATCAATAATATAGTATGCACTATGTACATGATATATATATATATATATATATATTATATATAGATCATCCACAGACGTGTGTTCGATCTTATCACGTCTCTTCAGTGTGGCTAGACATTTGTGGAGCTACCTTACACCGAGATAGAACCGGATCGATTCAGCAGCAGTCGGACCGCTTACCGCCTTGGCTATCGTCACCACAGAATTGCAAAAGAGATGTTAACTTTTTTTAATACACCCATCTGTATGTATGTAAAGGCCGCCATAGAGTGCTCCATCCCTCTTATAGAAGCTTTAGTTTGGCGGTTGTCAGCAGAAATTCCCCTTCAAAGTACTCAACCCAGGTGATGGGAGCAATATACTAGCAAAAAGTACCTGGTCCATGACCGGACTATAAAAAAACATTAGGAACACCAGAGAGGGAGTGAGAAAAGAGAAAACGGGAGTAAGAGAGAGAATATGATTTAGCAAATTTTTAAAAAAAGAGGAGGAAAAATGATTAATCAAATTTTAAATCGCTGATAATTCGTATAGTACAATGTTTGTATATTTTTAGGAAATATTTTCTGTTTGTTTACATTTTAAAATATTTTTTAAAAATGTATTTCCTAAAACTTTGAGTGTTTTGAAATTATTTTTCAAAAACCTTTTGTTTATATGACAAAAAATTAAATTCAATGCTTTTTGCGTTAAAATGATAAAAAATAAAATTTCTTTTAGTTTATTTTCTTTTTTGCCCCTAAAAAAGGTAACAACATTTAAAGGAGCTAGGTTTAAATTTCCTATTTATTTATTCTATCGGCTAGGACTGTATTAATACGCCGACTGACCTCGTTGAGGAGTAAGACCATCATTCCAATTGGGCCACCTGTAAGCCTTGTGGGGCGACCGGTGATGCTGGGATGAGACGGGAATCCTGGTGGTCTGAGCCAATACTGACATGCTACACTCCACTTTGTCTTACTTAGCTAGGTCGATCGGAAAGGCCCCCATCCGATCAATCGTCTGGTCGTCAGCCCTAGAACCTATTATGATTATTTTTCTTTCCTACCGACCGTTGTTGCTCTGGCAAACTTGTACCATCCCTTTTTATCATAGATGTGCTAAAAGGGGTTTGCGAGGTCTTTGTGTCTGGTATAACGTTCAACTGCTTCTTGGTGGTGAGTTTCCCATTCTTGGAGTTTTTAGAAGTGTGATTATCCCTGTATTGTCATTACTCCAGGTCCACTTTGACCGGAGTGGTCATACCTGTTAGAGTCCCATTTCTGAGGTAATGATAAAAGTATTGCCATTACTCCCAGATGAATAAGATTGATTTTTTTTCGTTGAATTGTATGAAAATATCATAATTTTTTTTAACTAGCTGTAAAAAAATATTTACATGGTTAGAAATAAAATAAAAAATCTTTCTAATATGTAATTTGTATGTGTTTTTATCCATTGAATTATTTTTTACAGCTAGTTAAAAAAATATTGAATTTTTCATACTAAATTTCAACGAAAAATCAAATCTTATTCATCTGGGAGTAATGGCAATCTTTTTATTCATTTACCTCAGAAATGGGACTCTAACAGGTACTACCACTCCTGGGTCAAGTGGACCTGGGAGTAATGACAATACAGGGATAATCCACACTTCTAAAAAACTCCAGAATGGGAACCTCACCACAAGAAGCAGTTGAACGTTATACCCAAGACACAAAGACCCTCAGCAACCGCCTTTTAGCACATCTATGATAAAAGGGATGGTAGTTTGCCAGAGCAACACGGTCGGTAAATAATCATATAGGTTCTTAGGCTTGACGGGACCAGACGATTGATCGGGATGGGGGCCTTCCGATCGACCTAGCCTAAGTAAGGATCAAAGTGGAGTGTTAGCATGTCATGTATTGCTCAGCCACCAGGATTCCGTCCATAAGCATCACGGGTCGCCACACAAGGCTTACAGGTGGCCCAATTGGAATGATGTCTTACTCCTCAACAGAGGTGCAGTCGGCGTATTATACAGTCCTAGCGATAGAATAAATAAATAAGAAATTTAATACCTAGCTCCTTTAAATTGTTACCTTTTTAGGGCAAAAAAGAAAAATAAACTAAAAGAATTTATTTTTTATCACTTTAACGCAAAAAGCAATTGAATTTATTTTTTGTCATATATACAAAAAGTTTTTGAAAAAAATATATTTCAAAACACTCAAGTTTAGGAATACATTTTTAAAAAATATTTTAAATGTAAACAAAAAGAAAAATATTTCCTAAAATATACAAACATTGTACTATACGAATTATCAGCGATTTAAAAAATTTGATTAATCATTTTCCTCTCTTTTTTTAAAAATTTGATAAATCATATTCTCTCTCTTACTCCCGTTTTCTCTTTCTCACTCCCTCTCTGGTGTTCCTAATTTTTTTTATAGTCCGGTCATGGACCAGGTACTTTTGCTAGTATATGCTCCCCATCACCTGGGGTTGAGTACTTTGAAGGGGATTTCGCTGACAACCGCCAACTAAAGCTCTCCTATAAAAGGGATGGAGCACTCTATGGCGGCCTTTACATACATACAGATGGGTGTATTAAAAAAAGTTAACATCTCTTTTGCAATTCTGTGGGTGACGATAGCCAGGCGGTAAGCGGTCCGACTGCTGCTGAATCGATCCGGTTTCTATCTCGGCTGTAGGTAGCTCACAAATGTCTAGCCACACTGAAGAGACGTGATAAGTCGAAACACACGTCTGTGGATGACTATATATTATATATATATATATATATATATCATGAATAGTGCATACTATATTTTTGATATCAATATATATATGTTGTGTGTATGTATTTATGTGTGGTGTGTGTGTTGTGTGTGTGTGTGTGTGTGTTTGGTGAGAGAGAGAGAGAGAGGGAGAGAGAGAGAGAGAGAGAGAGAGAGAGTATTAAATAACGTATAGACCATCACCTCAAGAGACAATTGGAAGTCATCATTCGACTTTCCAAAATCTTCCTGGGATTAAATTCTCCTCCTTTTGTTTGAAACTTAATTCATTTCTGTCTTCCTCATTTGACAAAGAAAATTCAAACTCGCATCAAATCGCCGTGCTCATTAACCCCATCCCGACACCACAGAACATAAAATATATTATTGTTACAATCTGTTTGGCCATCCTGTAGGCCTTAAGCTAGAGCGCTTGTCCAGTGGAATTGGATCCTTGGTAATCCTCTGATAATGAATCCTTTGGTTCTTCTGGTAAAGAATCCTCAGTTCCTTCGTCAATGGTCGTAAGTTCCTCCTCAATGATGGCAAGTGAACTGTGATAAGTATCAGTGTTTAAGTAGTGAATCAGCCATGCATTATGGTTGTTGATTGGCCGGAGGAGTAAATCATGTGACCTTGGCTAGTCTTTAAATCCAGGTGGGAAATTATAGCACACCTTATATCACAAAATATTCCAACAATTATTTAATCAATCACATTTAAACAGGAATTATTTTAAACCAATAATAAAACAATGAGTAAATGGTTGATTATAATTATAATTATATTTTCAATGTTCCATTTTATTTTTTACAGTTTTTTACAGTTATTATTGTTTTACCTCTTGCGAGTTTTTCACTCCAGTTTTAACTGAGTGACAGAAAGTTTCTTCGGGTTTTCAGAACTTTCCGGTTGGGACAGTAGAATACACTGACCGCACCCCCTGCAGGGGGGTAAAATCACCCAATGGAGTCACCTGTTCGTCGTGGGTGGCGACCTGTGATGCTTATAGACGGAATTCTGGTGGCTAAGCAGTCCATGACGTGCAACACTCCACTTTGGCCATTACTTTGGCTTGACGGGCGATCAATCAGTTGGTCACGTCAAGTCCTAGCATCTATTTTCTACAGAAACCGATGTTAATTTACTCATAGGGAAAGCACCAGATAATCAGCATTTACGTCTTTGTATTTCATCTCGGACGATTTGGACGCTCCTATTTTAAACCAGAAGGTGTTACAAAATGATAACGGTCGCACAAATAAGGAACACGGGTACCAATATATATAGATGGTTTCAAGTAACTAATAATAATAATTCTTAGTAAACAATTATACCTTGGATGATTTGGACGGTCTCATTTTTAACCAGAAGGTGTTACAAGATGATAACGGTCGTACACTTTAATATCTAATATCTAATTTTTTTGAATATCTAATTTTTTATTTTATTTTATTTCATTTTATTTTTTATTTTCTATTCTTTCTATTTTTTTATTTTAATTTAATTTTTTAAATTTTATTTTTATTTTTAAAACAAATATATAATATTGATTATTATGAGAACTTAAATACTTATGTAAGGGGAGTAAACCCCGAAAACAAATCAGGAGCCGGTGTCCCTAAGGTGGTGTGATGCTGAAATCCAGTGCTACCCATCAACTTCTGCGACACTACCGCTGCCAAACTGCATTGGTTCCTTACCTTTCCTTTGGATAACAGTGGCGGTGTGGAGAGGGGAGATTTGCTACATGGGCAACAGCTCATCCTCCATATGAACCCGCCCGGGCTATGTGTTAAAAAAACACTTTGACACTACTCCATCGTCTCTCGTAGATGGAAGGCTGCCAACAATCACGACTGACTTATTTTCGGGGATAACAGTGGCAGTGAGGAGAGGAGGGATTTGCTGCATGGGCAACAGCTCATCCTCCATATGAACCCGCCCGGGCTATGTGTTAAAAAAACAAAAACACTTTGACACTATTCCATCGTCTCTCGTAGACGGAAGGCTGCCAACAATTATTTCAATCCTCACAAAGTATTTGGAACGTGGTAAATAAACTAAACCGTTTGGAACGAGGTAAATAAGAAAAAATCTTATATGTCTCACTTGTCTCCTGTATTGTCTGTTTAATTAACCTAACTATCGTATAATGACGATCTTGAATTTAAAAAGTAAATTTGAACACTATTATGTTGGCTTTATCTTTAACCAGTTACATTTTTAATAAACTTCTTTAAGTTTTATCTACTGCTAAAAGGAAAGACGTGAATAATCGATAAAGTTTTTGTTTTCTAAGTTTTTTCTCCTAATATGCAAAGTGAACATAAATATTTAGTCGCTAGAATAACACATTTGTAAGCAAAGACAATCTTCCAGGACCATTAAGATCTGTGTAGGCGGTAGAACCAGCAGTTTGAAATAGTCACGTTCTTTATACTCTCTAACGTCATCTAATAAAATACACGTGTCATTTGCACTTTATTCAGCCAGTTTATTGTTTGGTTTGGTTTGTTGGATTTACGGCATGTCAAACCTTGTTGGGTTATTGTAGTGAGATAGCCAATGGCGTGTTATCTCATTTACATATGTGTATTACAGCAGGAGATATATAGAGACAGTTTAGAGGACTGAAGAAATTAGATACGAGAAGCTGAGACCAAGAGCTACGATTACGCTCGAAGAATTACTGCTACTACTACAACAAAGAATACGAAACCACACCTCACAACAGTTATTTAATGTCACCTTCCAGTTGGGTTATTTTATGCCGAAGACGTTTTGTTCTATTCAGGATTTAAGGACATTCAATGTATTTTTTTAATCCAATTTTTAACACATTATTAAAACTCATTCTTTTTATCTATTTAGATGGGACCCAAACAGGTATCACCACTCCGGGTCAAGAGTGGACCTTGGAGTAATGGTGATGAACGAGTACTCCACACTCCCCAGAGCTCCAAAATTAGAACTTCACCATTAGATGCTGTTCAATGTCATAGCCAGGACATTCAGTCTGTTTACAAATATTGGACGAAACCGGATGAGGAAAAATAGGACTAATAACTTCAAATAGAACATGCATTGCAGCTGCAACAAAGAATACAAAGATGGAAGCAGCTGAAACCTAAGCACAGCGCTTATAGAACGCCTCAAATCCAGTCTCTCTGCATCTGACTAGACAACACGGGATGTAACAACCCCCACCCCAACCACCCTGCCCCTACTGACAACCTACTGTTTTCACCATTTTGAAAATTCCCTTCATGAAGCAAGAACTATATTTGAGTCCTCTAAATGACTGAAACGTTGCATCGTCGACAATAACATCCAGTTCCATACATCCCGTGTTTGATATATATATATATATATATTGTGTGTGTGTGTGTGTGTTGTGTGTTGTATTTGGGCAGCATTCTTTCATTTATGCATGTTAAATTAAACAAAAGACACATCTCCTGTTTAACAATTTTATTTGTGATTTTTTCAAGTTTTCTGGCCAACTTTTTAATATTTGGGTGCAATTTGTGGATTAGTCCACCAAAGTCCCGAGTACTTTCGGCACTTCGAAGTGCCATCATCAGGGGTGATGTGTTCCAGTTTTTCAAATTATATTAATGGATGTGGAGGAGAATTGAAGTGCCGAAAGTACTCGGGACATGAACTTTGGTGGACTAATCCACGAATTCCACCAAATATTAAAAAGTTTGCCAGAAAACTTGAAAAAATCACAAATAAAATTATTAAACAGATGTGTCTTTTGTTTAATTCAACATGCATATATATATATATATATATAGTGTGTGTACAGAAATAACCTACTCGAGTTTCATCATATTTATATTTTCACCGGTAAGTCATTCCTCTTTCTGCACAAGAATGCTGCGTGCAGTCTTGAACAAGTCGTGGAAACAGCACCCCACGAGGAAGAAGCTGTATGGCCACCTGCCCCACCCCCATCTCACAAACCATCCGAGTAAGACGGACTAGGCATTTAGGACACTGCTGGAGAAGCAAGGACGAGCTCATAAGCGACGTTCTCCTGTGGAAGCCTACACATGGACATGCTAGTGTGGGCCGCCCAGCAAGGACCTACATTGACCAACTATGTGATGATACTGGCTGCTGCGCAGAGGACCTCCCAGGGGCAATGAGTGATAGGGAAGGTTGGCGAGAGATTGTCATGGATATCCGTGCTACTTGTGAGACATGATGATGATGATGATGATATACACACACGTATATATATATATATTATATATATATATATATATATGTGTGTGGAGAAAGGTTGACAAACACGGGATGTTATGGAAACTGCATGTTTATTGTCGACGATGCAACGTTTCGGTCTATTAGACCATTTTCAGGACTTGAATATAGTTCTTGCTTCAATGATGGACATTCTCAAAATGCTGAAACAGCAGGTCGTCAGTAGGGGGAGGGATGGTTGGTGGTGGTTAGTGGATATTCTTCTCTTCTATGAGGAGTGTCAGAATGGTGGATGGTGGTACCACTGGTGGTACCACTACTGACGACCTTCTGTTTCAGCATTTTGAGAATGTCCATCATTGAAGCAAGAACTATATTCAAGTCCTGAAGAAGGTGTTATAGACCGAAACGTTGCATCGTCGACAATAAACATCCAGTTTCCATAACATATATATATATATATATAATATATATATATATATATATATATGTATATAACCTAATTAGATTCAGATACTACTTACCTAGGTGTGACCTAAAGGGTCTTTGTATAATACTGACAGAGTCTGGGTCTTAATTTTGACCTAAAGGATCTGAAGATGGTTTGGCTTTTTCTTTGCTTCTTTTTTTTTTTCTACCCGATGAACTTTGCAAAATTTTAATATTTGCGAATCAGTTTTTTTCCACCTTCCGAATCATAAAAATAAAAATATATATATATATATTATATATATATATATATATATATATATATATATAAAGCTCCCCAAAATCAAGTCATATATATATATACGATTAAAAAACAAGCGAATCTTCGGGTTATTTTTTTTTGTGCTCTATCGTTCTTCAATATATTGGTGGGTTGTACCCATTTTCGATGAAACGGCTGTATTATACATCCAACTATTGTTTTCTAATCGTCTATATCGAGTGCAAAAAAATCCCGAAGTATTTAAGGCTTAATTTTTATTCACTTTATGGATTCTAATATATATATATATGTACATATTGTAGAACGATAGAGGACAAAAATACCCCGAAGATTTGCCTTCCGCGAGAAACTCAATAATCGTATATATATATATATATATATATATATATATATATATATATGGAAATACGGTGAGGAAATTAATCCGACAATATGAGAAGAAAATATTTTAAAAAATATAACAAACACAGGATGTTATGATCAGGGGAATCAATTTTATGTGTCAATACTTAAGTATTTCGGTATATTGTACCATCTTCAGGACACTGTTAAGTAATGTTTATGTGAGGGACAAAATGAAAGATGTTAAGTGTATAGTGATTGTGTGAATATGATGCTATTAAGCGTTAATTTTTATATGCGCGTTTGTTTACGAAAGCCAATGGCGGGATCAATGCATGTGCAAAAATGGAAGGTGAAAAAAAATTAACGGTTAATAGCCTCATATTCACACAACCACTATACACTTAACATCTTTCATTTTGGCCCCCACATAAACATTACTTAACAGTGTCCTGAAGATGGTACAATATACCGAAATGCTTAAGTATTGACACTAAAAATTGTTTCCTGATCATAACATCCTGTGTTTGTTATATTTTTAAAATATTTTCTTCTCATATATATATATATATATAAATTCCATGAAGGGCTGCTCCACATTCCCCAAACCTATATGATTACTCCAACCCTATTGCCCTTATGACAAGCCCGAACCCTTTTTATCATATGGGTGCTAGAAGGCGTTGGCTGAGGGTCTACGTGTCCTGGGAATGACGTTAAACTCTATCTGATGACGAGGTTCCAGTTTTGGAGGTTTGGGGAATGTGGAGCAGCCCTTCATCACCATTGCTCCCTGGTCCACTCTGACCCGGAGTGGTAGTACCTGTTAGGGTCCTATCTATGGGTTAAATAGAAAAACATGAGTTTATAAACAAAATTGAGTATCCATTAAGAATTACTTTATTTCAAAACTTTATCGGCATTAAATGACCCACTGAGGTTGATATGCCGTAAAACAAAACAAAGCAAAACAAAAAAAAACCAAAATATCTTCATAGACAAAATTGTTGAAAATTACTCCTGCACTGAAAAAAAAAGAAGGTTTTGTCTATGATGGATGCAAACCACGCTGAATAGGTAAACAGTAAATTGCATTATAATATTAAACTAGCAGGCCCTGTGGATACTTCGGCAGTCATTATACTTAATCTGAATCCTCAAAAGTGCTCAATAAAAAGAGCTAAATAGACGATTAAAAAACTATAGATAGGTGTGTAATACAGTCGCTATATAGAAAATGGGTACAACCAACTTTTTAATATTTGGGTGGAATTTATATATATATATATTTATTTATTTATTTATTTATTTATTTATAATTACAAAGTCGCTCCTACCATTGGTTTCTGAATAACACTTTTTTTGATGTTATTCGTCTTCAGAGGCGTTTGACTTCTGAAAAAAATTTGGACAGTTTTAAACTCGGCACGTATCCACGCGATCCGTTAATAGCTCCTGCATTTCGCTTTCATCATTCAACGGCATCACTATTTGTCGTCATTGTTCTTATTGTGATTTTAAATTTTTTCCTTTTATATTTATTTAGTTCATGTGGTTTATTTATATATGAATATTATGGCGGTCTGATGTTTTGGTTAGTCCAATTCCATATTAAGATTTTTTCCTGTGTGGGCATGCTCGAAAAATTATTGAGTTCTCGCGGAAGCGAATCTTTGGGGTATTTTTGTCCTCTATCGTTCTACAATATATAGGTATATATTGTAGAACGATAGAGGACAAAAATACCGAAGATTTGCCTTCCGCGAGAAACTCAATAATCGTATATATTATATATATATATATATATATATATATTATATATGGAAATACGGTGAGGAAATTAATCCGAAAATATGAGAAGAAAATATTTTAAAAATATAACAAACACAGGATGTTATGATCAGGAAACAATTTTTAGTGTCAATACTTAAACATTTCGGTATATTGTACCATCTTCAGGACATTGTTAAGTAATGTTTATGTGAGGGACAAAATGAAAGATGTTAAGTGTATAGTGATTGTGTGAATATGAGGCTATTAACCGTTAATTTTTATATGCGCGTTTGTTTACGAAAGCCGATGACGTGATCAATGCATGTGCAAAAATGGAAGGTGAAAAAAATTAACGGTTAATAGCCTCATATTCACACAATCACTATACACTTAACATCTTTCATTTTGTCCCTCACATAAACATTACTTAACAGTGTCCTGAAGATGGTACAATATACCGAAATGCTTAAGTATTGACACTAAAAATTGTTTCCTGATCATAACATCCTGTGTTTGTTATATTTTTAAAATATTTTCTTCTCATATATATATATATATATATAAATTCCACCCAAATATTAAAAAGTTGGCCAGAAAACAATATTTTCTTCTATATATATATATATATATATATATATATATATATATATATATGATTCGGAAAGTGGAAAAAGAACTGATAGAGCACTTCGCAAATAATGAAATTTTGCAAAGGGATCATCGGATAAAAAAATTGCAAAAAAGAAAAATTATGATACAAGGTCATTCATTATAAACTAGCAAAACCTGTTTATCTCTGCCTTACACATTTTTTTCTTTCTTTCTCTCTTTTTATCTTTTCATTGTATTCGATTGAAACAGATTAGCGTTATCGCTTCCAGGCGCTCATTCCCTCTCTCTATCTTTCCTCTCTTTTCTTTCTTTCTTTCTTTCTTATTATAGTTTTTGAGCAGCATGTCTTTTTTCTTACCTTTCTTTATAATAAAAACGGAATGGTCCATTATTTAGCTGAGGTGACGACACTCATTAGAAATAAGAATTCGGTATATAAGTAACACCAGCTAATGATGATTTAAATTTTTGCATTTCATCTTGAACAATTTGGACGGTCTCATTTAAAACCAGAGGGTGTCGCAGGATGATAACGGACATACTTCGAAGGAACAGGAGTATTAATATATACATGCAAAGTAAGAGGTAGATGTAGACACAATGAACTGTGTTTCTCGTATAATAAAACGTGTGGCAAATATCCAAAGGTTGGATATTGTCCGAGTAGGGAAATCTTACAGACAGAAATGAACTAATACTAGTAACAATGAGATTCGAGGAGGATGCTAAGTTCCGGTGCAATTAAAAACATGGAAGTAAAGGGGAATTGTGGGAAGGAAAATACATTTGTGGATCAATGAAAATCTTACAAGAACTGAAAGAGAATCTGTTTCTGGGAGAAGAGAGTTTCTTGATAATTGGTTTATGTCTGCTACGAGTTAGAGCCTTTTTCAGACAGTTAGACCAAACATTGGGCCTTTTTTCAGACAGACCAACATTGGCCTTTTTCAGACAGTTAGACCAAACAGTTAGGTTAGACAAAACATTGGGGCCTTTTTTCAGACAGTTAGACCAACATTGGGCCTTTTTAGACAGTTAGACCAAACATTGGGCCTTTTAGACAGTTAGACCAAACATTGGGCCCAAACATTGGGCCTTTTTCAGACAGTTAGACCAAACAGCCTTTTTTAGACAGTTAGACCAAACATTGCCTTTTTTAGACAGTTAGACCAAACATTGGGCCTTTTTCAGACAGTTAGACCAAACATTGGCCTTTTTCAGACAGACAAACATTGGGCCTTTTTCAGACAGTTAGACCAAACATTCAGACAGTTAGGCCTTTTTTAGACAGTTAGACCAAACATTGGCCTTTTTTAGACAGTTTAGACCAAACATTGGGCCTTTTTCAGACAGTTAGACCAAACATTGGGCCTTTTTTTTCAGACAGTTAGACCAAACATTCTTTTTTTAGTTAGACCAAACATTGGGCCTTTTTTTAGACCAAACATTGGGCCTTTTTCAGACAGTTAGACCAACATTGGCCTTTTTCAGACAGTTAGACCAACAACAGTTAGACCAAACATTGGGCCTTTTTAGACAGTTAGACCAAACATTGGCCTTTTTCAGACAGTTAGACCAAACATTGTGCCTTTTTTAGACAGTTAGACCAAACATTGGGCCTTTTTCAGACCAAACATTGGCCTTTTTACAGTTAGCATACAGTTAGACCAAACATTGGCCTTTTTCAACAGTTAGACCAAACATTTTTTCAGACAGTTAGACCAAACATTGTGCCTTTTTTTTAGGACAGTTAGACCAAACATTGGGCCTTTTCAGACAGTTAGGTTAGACCAAACATTGGCCTTTTCAGACAGTTAGACCAAACATTGGCCTTTTTTCACAGACATTAGGGCCTTTTTCAGACAGTTAGACCAACATTTGCCTTTTTAGACAGTTAGACCAAACATTTTTTTCAGACAGTTAGACCAAACATTGGCCTTTTCAGACAGTTAGACCAAACATTGGGCCTTTTTAGACAGTTAGACCAAACATTGGGCCTTTTTAGACAGTTAGACCAAACATTGGGCCTTTTTTTAGACAGTTAGACCAAACATTGGGCCTTTTTTAGACAGTTAGACCAAACATTGGGCCTTTTTTAGACAGTTAGACCAAACATTGGCCTTTTTAGACAGTTAGACCAAACATTGGGCCTTTTTTCAAACATTGGGCCTTTTCATACAGTTAGACCAAACATTGGGCCTTTTTTAGACAGTTAGACCAAACATTGGCCTTTTTCAGACAGTTAGACCAAACATTGGGCCTTTTCAACAGTTAGACAAACATTGGGCCTTTTTCATACAGTTAGACCAAACATTGGCCTTTTTTAGACAGTTAGACCAAACATTGGGCCTTTTTCCAAAAGTTTGATCAAACATTGGGCCTTTTTCAGACAGTTAGACCAAACATTGGGCCTTTTTCAGACAGTTAGACCAAATATTGGGCCTTGTTCTGGCAGTTAGACCTAAAGTCGAGCCTATTTTTCTGCAGTTAAACCAAATGTGGGTTCTGTTTCGGCAGTTAGACGAAAAGATTGACTTCTTTTGAATTTTTGGTCTAAGTGCCTTAGACTAAAATTGTATATTGTACTGACTAACCAAATATTAGACCAAAAGGTGATCCTTTTTCCGATCAGAGGAAGAAATTTCAGTTGGTCCAAATATTTATCATAATGTCAAGATATGACAATTTCTCACAATCTCTCATTGAACTGATTTTCTATTGACCAGAAACAAAACTAGATGTATTAAACAACTAGCAACGGCTACCCGGCGTCACCTGGCTAGAGTTTCTTTTTAAGTTAGTCCCGCAGATCCATTATTACTGAATCGTGAGTTGAATCCTCGTGGGATGCCCCATTTAAATCCCTATGTAAAAAAAAATAGACCTTGCATTGATCCAGCTACTCTAAAAAGAAATGTTAATGTCTGCTATCTAAAATATTAAATGAAAAAAAATCCATGCTGTTATCATTTAAATTTTATTTTTTAATTATCTTCACGAATATAAATCAAATCTTTATTATTTTTGCTCAAAAACCAAGCCTTGGTGATATTTAATGTGTATATATATTTACT
>CM042159.1:9069203-9084203 GCA_023376005.1 Doryteuthis pealeii
CTCTCTCTGCACACACACCACACAACCACACCACACACACACATATATATATATTGATAGATAGATAGATAGATAGATATATATATATATATATATATATATATATAGAGAGAGAGAGAGAGAGAGAGAGAGAGAGAGAATAATATAATATGACTGTGTCCTCTGTTGTTGATGCAGCTACACGACACACCAGGTTATAGTAGTGGCACATTTATCATTGACAAGTTGATCTGGCGAGTTTCGTGTGTGGCGTGGGCCGGTGGCCTGTTCTGGGTTCTCCGGTTCGATCTCTCTCAGTGGGAGATCGAGTTATACATTGCTGATGAGACCTAATTAGGTCGAAACAGCTCTCCAGTGCACGTCGCACGTAGTATTCGCCGAGTTTGCTTGTCGTTATTATTATTCAATTATATATATATTATATATATATATATATATATATATATTATTATATTTTTGCTTGAAGGCAATTATAAATGCATGTATCGCATAAAATTCGATAATTTATAGAAAATAATCTTGACAAGTAAAATCCCGCAAAGGATGGCTCGCTATGCAGAACACCGTACAGACTGTTTCGACTCTTCAGCGATGTATACATCGCTGAAGAGACTTAATAAAGTCGAAACAGTCTGTACGGTGTTCTGCCTAGCGAGCCATCCTTTGCCGGGATTCACTTGTCAAGATTATTTTCTATAATTATCGAATTTTATGCGATACATGCATTATAATTTGCCTTCAAGCAAAATATAAATAATAATTTATTCAACATTGCTTCTATAAAAAAAAAACAAACATCCAAAAATCTTATATATATATATATATATATATATATATATATATATATATATAAGGATATGAAAAACACATCTTTTTCATTGCTGATATTGACAATATTTCGATTTGTTAAAAAATCATCATCAGAATGCTTCCGGTTTGAATTTAAATTATTTTCTGCTTCTCACTTGATGAGTCCGGATTAAAAACATTTACATCTAAAATCGGACCTAATTGCCATTATGCTCTGATGATGATTTGTTAATGAATCGAAATATTGTCAATATCAGCAATGAAAAAGGATATAAAAATATATTCATTTTAACAACAAAGTGTGGGTTCTCATACCCTTTTATCTATACATATACCGTCGGATTCATTACCTTACTATTAACTCATATATATATATATATATATATATATATATATATATATATATCTGTCATCGACAACCACGAGTACAGATGGATAAAAAAGATAAGAAGTTTTCATCCGTTTAGATTTAACCAGAAATTAGACTCATTACGCTGGGAATAATAAAAAGTCGAGATGACAAATATGTGGGGGCCAATAACACCTAAATAAACAAACACCGACCGCCCCACATCAAACAAGCCACTCTTGACCCATTTAAAAATGTAAAATTCACGCGCACATATATGTATGCACACACATATATTTATATGTATACATATATGGTCATATGCACAACTCCCAAGAACCCCCCCCCCTCACATATACAAGAGCATTCAAAAAGAACCCACCACAAAGAGGTTTTTTCACGGAACAGATGGACTTGCTGCTACCAATACACTCTTCTAGCCGGATTATTATAGCATGTTAAACCCTCAAAACATTATTTCAATTTCTATAGTTCTTTTATAATGCTCCCTTTAAAAAAAATAATCTAAAAACAATTTCTTCAAACAAGAAATTTTCTGAAGATGACCTAAGGTCGAAACTAGTTGAGAATAAATAACATATAAGAAATATTCCTGTTTGTCTTATTATTTTTGTTATATATATATATATATATATATATATATATATATATATATATATATATATATATGCTCCCACTTAAGTTGAGCATTTTAAATAGAACGGATTTAATTGTAAAATTCACTGTATCTGGCGCGCAGCTAAGCTTCGCCTTGTTTACATATGTTTGAGGCCTCTAGTGAATTCATTTCCGCTTAGAAATGTAGCGATTAAATATTCTCCTATATTTGACAGCTGCCTCTGGCCGTGCGGATAAGAGGATTGGCGAACGAAAGTCCATTCGGGTCTCAAACCCGGCCAGGGGTAGCTGTTAAACGGTATAACTACACTGATGAGGAGTGATACTCCGAAACACGTGTCTGTGGATTACTTATTATATATATATATATATATATATATATATATATATATTATATATATGTGTGTGTGTGTGTGTGGTGTTAGAAGAATATTCTTCTTTAATGTTGATAAATAGATGAGTTGAAAAGCAGTTATTAGCCTCTGTCGGTGTCGGTGGCTCAAAGATTGACCATTTAATCATGTCTTTGGTCATTTACTGCACACACACACACGACAAATGGACAGAGACAAATGGCAGCAACAGAAGAATGCCTCGCTTCCGTCTCTCAACACCTCGTCCGCAGCCAGGAAAATGGCGATGACTTCCGGTGACTTTCGGAGATCACGTGATTTGGTCATCGTTATAGGCTTTATTGCTAGGCAACAGGTTTTGAAAGATGCCGGTCTATCGAGAATACAGAATGGGATAAGTACTTCCTCCCCTCAAGCACTCATAGATATTGGCATTATAAAGAAAAAAGAGGGAGAGGAAGAAAAGAAGAAGAAGAAAAAAGAGCAACATGAATGAAAGTGGAGAAATGATAGAATGAAAATAATAAGGGCCAAACGAAAGAAGAAGAAGAAGAAGAAGAAGAAGAAGAAGAAGAAGAGAAGAAGAAGAAAAAATGAAAGTAGAAGAAGAAAGGAAAGAAGAAAAAAAAGAAAAAGTAGAAGAAGAAAAAATGAAAGAAGAAGAAAAATGAAGAAGAAGAAGAAGAAAGAGAAGAAGAAGAAGAAGAAGAAGAAGAAATGAAAAAAGAAAAAAAATGAAGAAAAAATGAAAGAAGAAGAAAGGAAAGAAGAAGAAAGGGAAGAAGTAGAAGAAGAGGAAGAAATGAAAGTAGAAGAAAAAATGAAAGAAAAAAAAGAAAGGAAAGAAGAAGAAGAAAAAATGAAAGAAGAAGAAGAAGAAGAAGAAGAAGAAGAAGAAGAAGAAGAAGAAAGAAAAAATGAAAGTAGAAGAAAGGAAAGAAAAAAAAAAAGAAAGAAGTAGAAGAAGAAAAAATTAAAGAAAAGAAAAAATTAAAGAAAAATGAAAGAAGAAGAAGAAGAAGAAGAAGAAGAAGAAATGAAAAAAGAAGAAAGGAAAGAAGAAGAAAGGAAAGAAGAAAAAATGAAAGAAAAAAATGAAAGAACAAATGAAACAAGAAAAAAGGAAAGAGAAGAAAGGGAAGAAGTAGAAGAAATGAAAGAAGAAGAAAAAATGAAAGAAAAAAAGAAGAAAGAGAAGAAGAAGAAAAATGAAAGAAGAAGAAGAAGAAGAGGAAGAAGAAGAAGAAGAAGAAATGAAAAAAGGAGAAAAATTAAACAAAATAAAAAAAAAAAAGATTAATCAGGGAAAAGAGAATCCGAAGAAATGTATTTACGGAGCACTTCACATGTGACAAGTCTAAGTGGAAACTACATTCCTTGCCAAGTTGTGATCAATTTAATTGGGCGTCCATTGTCTCCTTGCAGACGACTTAATTAGAGCGTCTCTGAATAAAAGTGACAAGTACTTCTTCTCGGAAAACTCTCGCTCATCTGATTGGGTTGCAATTTCCTAGTGAAAGAACAGCTCACTCGTCCACGGAAGAGGACACTGGACAGGACGGATTTGAAATTCACTCAAGTGAAGCCGGAAAATATGATCAGAATTTCATAAAAGACAAAGGGATACTTATTTTAACTAGTACAAAATAAACAACACCCTCCGGGCGATGTAAAATAGATTCTTGAAACATATTGCTTGAGGGGTGGGAGTAAAGAAATTCAATGTCAGCGAGTTTGTACCCTAAGTAAGTAAAATCATTCAAATTCATTAAAGGATTAAAAAATAAAACAATTTGAAATGTAAACTTTAAATATGTATTAAAATAAAACAAACTATATATAGATGTATAATACCAGTCATGTATTTATTAAAACTTGTTTTAAAAAACAATGAGGACTGTCTAATGTTGCAAATAAGAAGGAACTACAAAAGATTACGTTATGTCTACTGAGGAGGATTAAAATAAAATTAGAATTTAAAAAATAATTAAAAGAATAACAAACTCCTATGAGCTTTCACCGGAAGAACCCCCTGCGCATGTGCAAGAAAAAGGATCCACTTTCTACACCCAAGAAAATCTCTCGGTCATTCTAGTTTAGGCCTTAAATAGGTCTAGTCGCTCCTACGGGCCAGAAAGATATTCCCTTGCCACAGGCGGCTATGACCGGTCAATAAAGCCTAAGTCATAAAACCATCTTCTGTCTTTGTAGCTTTCTTTTCGTTCCTTGAATTCCTTCCTTTTCAGTGCGACTACAAAATGAGATGGGATGAAGATGAAAATGAAAACGAAAACTCGAAGAATACGCACCAACAATATCCAGCTACCTTTAAACCTTAAAACACCAAAACCTCTTGCTACCCGATAAGCTATTCATAGGAATTATTCCCAGGGCCACTCTAAACTGGAGTGGTAGTACCTATTATGGCCTCATCTGTGGGTCAAATGTATCTGTTTGCAAATTATTTTTTATACTATGATAACAGTAGCACAGATTATGTAATCTGATCCATGCAGTAAAGTGGGCAGCTGACGGTAGGTGTGGCGCTCTACCCCAGCAAAACAATCTCCCTGGTTTAGCACTAGCGAAAAGGGGATATACTCTTTTGCTGTCCAGTTGAAAAAGGACGGACTTCCGACCCCCAAGTTAATATCTCGACCATTTTTAGGCCTTAACTGGGTCTAATCGCGCCTACTAGCCAGGTGATATTCTCTTGCTACAGGCGACTATGACCGGTGAATAAAGCTTGTCATAAAACCACCTTCTGCCTTTGTCTCTTTCTTTTCGTTCCTTAAATTCCTTCCTTTTTAGCGCGACCACCAAATGAGATGGGATTAAAGCGAAATCCCGAGGAACACGCAACAAGAATATCCAGCTACATTTAAACATTAAAACGCCAAAACCTCTTACCACCACATACTACCATATAAATAAAGAGGGCTTGTCTATTTTAAAATTAAAAATTATAGCCTTTTAGCAAGGCTCGAACACAAATCTCTGGCACCGATGAAAAATAGACACTCCTACCGCAATGGATGCCAAAGAATTGGGTGTGGTCTTTTTGTTTTGATGACTTTGTCCAAGTTCGTGTTTCACTTATCTTTACAGTTGAAAACAAGTTCAAATTTGGTAAGTGGATGTAAGAGACAATGTTTTGATTGGAGACTTGCCGACTGATATTAAAACTGTCTTTAAGGGTGAAACACGATGTGTTGTGTATAGATTCTTCTAATGATTACCGTCGGTGGTGCGGGGGGGGGGTCTTGTCTGACAACAATCTACGACAACACAGCTCACACTGTAACCCAGGGGTGACATTGGCTCTTCGTCTTGGAGCGCGTCGATCGATTCCGAAAACATTTCGACTATCTCAGAGTTTGTTTTTTTTCCTTTGAAGGAACAACTTTGCAACTTCTAGGGGTATCACATGCGCTATATAAAGGTTTCCCTGTCTGTAATTATTAATAACTAGCAGGACCTGTGGATATACCGCAGTATGATAATTTGATTATTACAGCGGTTGATATGTTTGCTTAAGAGCTATTGCGAAATACTTCAATATGTTAAAAGTATAATAATCTTGATATAACTCTCTCTCTCTCTCTCTCTCTCTCTCTCTCTCTTCTTTCTTTCCTTCTTTTCATCTATTCAGGAGGCCGATTCTCCTTTTTGTTGTTGGAGAGTAAGGGAAAAATAGAGCGAGAGAGGGTGATAACGCTAATCTGTTTCAATCGAACTTAATGAAAAGATGAAAGAGAGAAACAAAGAAAAACAATGAGAGAGAGAGAGAGAGAGAGAGAGAGAGAGAGAGAGAGAGAGAGAGAGAGAGAGAGAGAGATTATTATATTTTTACATATTGAACTATTTAGCAATAGCTCTTAAGTACACATATCAAACGTTGTAATGATTAAATTATCATACTGTGATATATCCACATACACTGCTAGTCAAGATTATTATACTTTTACATATTGAAATATTTGGTAATAGCTCTTAAGTAAACATATCAAACATTGTAATAATTAAATTATCATACTGTGGTATATCCACAGGTGCAGCTAGTATTTTATTATTGTAAAGTAGGATCCAGAGACAACAGGTTCAACTGGGAAGAGTTGTGGATGCACGGGGAAAGAAACTCGGACCATATGACCTTTAGGCACCCCTTTTGCGATCTCGATTCATAAGCACATGTTTTTCATTTACACCGTCAAAATCCGGTTGCTTGTTAGGGGTTATGGTTAAGGGTTAGTTTTATAATAAAAACCCTCTAAAAATCGTCTGTTAATAAACAATAATCTCAAAAGGGGTGCCTAAAGGTCACATGGTCCAGAAACTCTAATGTCGGAGTTCCTGTAGGTACGTGTAAAATTTGGCGCGGTATAGCGCTAGACCAGGGAGATTGTTTTTTTGTTTTTTCTTTTTTTGCTGAAGTGGAGCGCCACACTTACCATCAGCTTCCCACTTTACCGTGCAAATCAGATTTCTCAATCTGTGCTATTCATGCGCTGAGTTGGCTGGGACTAGTATCGAACCAGGAACTTCACCATCAGATAGAGTTTAACGTCATTCCCAGGACATTAAAAACTCCTGCCACCACCATCTAGCACATATATGATGAAAATGGGTTGAGGGTTTGCCAATAAGGGCAATATGGTCGGGGCAGTCATACAGGTGCTAGGGCTTGACGTGACCAACCGATTGATCGGAGGGGACGGGGGTCTCTCCGACTGCCCGTCTAGCCTAAATAAAGGCCAAAGCGGAGTGTTGCATATCATGAATTGCTCAGCTACCAGGGTTCCATCCTTAAGCATCACGGGTCACCACCTACATCCAAGACATGGTAAGGGATATTACCCCTCTGCAAAAGTGCAGTCGATGTATTCTAATGCCCCAGCCGACAGAGCTGTTTATTCATATCAACTGTATGTATGGAGAAAAGGTCACTTTTACCAGGTAATGTAATAAACAGATCTAAAAAAAAAAAAATCCAAACACTAAAACCGATGACGTCATCTATTCTATTTTTTTTTTTGTTCAATTCAATGTGAATCTTTTTTTTCCAAATAGAAAATATCTTCACGTAAAACATTGAAACAAGCCGCACTTATGAAACAATTCAGAAACAACGAATAAAATCATTGCTGCTTGGATGATTTTTTAAAATTCTGTCTCCTACCATTTTGTTTTACGATGCTTGACAAAAAAAAAAAAAAGAAAAAAAAAGAGACTATTTCTTTCCGAATTGGTGAAATGCTTTATTGACAATACACTAGACGCAAATAATAGATTCATTTGTCTGAAGAAAAAAGAGACTTTCCTAAGTATTTTAGCCGATGTATCGGATTCGTGGCGGGGGGGGGGGAGCAGAAGATAATGGGATTCTCATTATCGCAATAAAGTGATAAACCACGATTCTAGGGTTCGGTTCGATAGTCTCAAAGTCTCGTTGTACAAAAGATATTCAGACTTTTTGGCAAAAAAATTTCTTTTCGTCGATTTGTCAGACGAACTGGTGACCTTAAATGACACGTGGAATAAATTGGAAACTGGTGGAATTCTCTTGAAAATATTAAAAATTCTCTATATAACTTGCATTCAGAGCTTGTTGTGTTAACTGGGGTCGTGAATCGGAGTTGGTGTCGCTGATATGTAAACCCTAATATTTTATACTTACCGTCTGGCCGAAGTTAAAAACACTACTTAAAGTTTAACGATATTGACCTTAAAAAACATTATTAATGAAGCAGACCCCCCCCCTCTCTCTCTCTCTCTCTCTCTCTCTCTCTCTCTCTCTCTCTCTCTCTCTCTCAAGAACAATATAAGAAGAAGTTAGATAAATATGTCATTTGAAAAGCAAGAAGCTTCTTGTCATCCTCTTCATTTTATTACACGAAAGATGTTCATGAATGCAAGCCACTAACGTAAACAAACAACGAGATTTCCCTGACCCAAAGGCGAAAGCGATACGCACAGATACTTATCAACATAAAGGAAATTGACCGGAACGAAAAAGAGGCACGCGCCTGACAGTTATCCGCTGACCACGAAAAAAGAGTGGAAGTATTCTTTTATGGGGTCGACTGACTAGAAACGACCGCTACTAGATTCTGTGTATGTAAACAAAGCCCAAAGACGAAGAAACAAGCCAGCTCGTCGACCCTGATACGACTTGTATAAGTCTTTTAGGGCCGTGCATTTTGTAAAGGGCACTACGTTACATTGATCTTGGGCAGTGCTTTGGTCTAGATTGTCTCAGTTGTTTCTCTGATCTTCTATTATCCATCATTATTGAATGTTAGGAAATCCGATCTCACTGACAAGTTAAAACGACAATTCTTCCAAGCTGTGGTTATATCCTAACAAGGCGCCTTGAGAATAAGCTAGATGGGAGTTACACAAGAATGCTGCGTGCAGTTTTGAACAAATCATGGAAACAACACCCCACAAGGAAACAGCTGTATGGCCACCTGCCTCCCATCTCACAAACCACCCGAGTGAGACGGACAAGACATGCTGGACATTGCTGGAGAAGCAAGGACGAGCTCATAAGCGACGTTCTCCTGTGGAACCCAACACGTGGGCATGCTAATGTTGGCCACCCACCAAGGACCTACATTGACCAACTCTGCGATGATGCTGGATGCTGCGTGGAGGACCTTCCTGTATGAATGATATGGAGGGTTGGCGAGAGATAGTCATGGATATCCGTGCTAACTGCGCGACATGATCATAATGATGATTGAATGTTTTAATTGATCCCGCAATGTTACACAATATAATCCGTTGGGAATAGCCGTGGATCTCATAAACCAGAATCCTGAGATACCATCGTATCAATATGCAAATTTTATGACCATTACCCGGAGAATATCGAGATGTATTTCCGGTATTTCTTGGATAAATTGAAATTTATCCTTCGTGCTTATTAACCAATCAATCTTTCATGCTGTGTTCGTCTCTCTCTCTCTCTCACTCTCTCTCTCAGAGAAATTTTTCGTCACAGTTGAATCGAGTTATTACTGATTTTCACTTTTCTCGCTTATATATATATAACAACAACAATTCACACACACACACACACACACACACACATATATATATATATATATATATATAGTAAAGAAAAAGGCTTAAAAATCGGCTATTTTGCGGTTATGGATCTATTTCTGCCCACAGGTATCTGATACCTGTGAACAGAAATGAATCCATAACCGCAAAGTAGTCGATTTTTAAGCCTTTTTCTTTACTAATTATATTACTATGTTAAAAAAAATTGAACATCGATCTCTCTAATTTAACCTGAACTCTCTAACATTCCGCTGTTGGAAGAAAGGACCAGCTTAGAATCCTCTTAATACCAACTTACCAACCCTTCCGCACAAGCAAGATGTGACACAAGGTCAATTTCTTAAGCGGAGTTTAATAGGTTTGAATTCAGAGTTTTCCTTCTCCTAGACCGGTTGCCTAACCAAGGTTAAAGAGCACAGTCTGCCCTACTATTTACCCATAGCTGGAGGGAGAGTAGAATTCATACATTTCCCAAGGGTATTAGCGCTAAATGAAATGCAATTACCACGTCCAGGATTTGAACTCGGGGCGATGAGTCCATTTCCCATGACTTTAACCATTACACCACGCGATGTTGGGTATATAACATTTATTTGTTGAAGGAAAATTCCACTAATATATCATCTTCACAAAACTGAAAATCTGGTCAAATGTTTTACATTAAATACCTTCAAAATCTTAAGAAAAAGTATCAAGATAAAAAAAGGAAGATATGTATGCCCGTTTATTCATTTAGATGACTGCCCTGTCGGCTGGGGCGTTAGAATGCACCGACTGCACCTCTGCAGAGAGGTAAGACTCCCCCAATGGGGCCACCTGTTGGCCGTGGGTGGCGACCCGTGATGCTTAAGGATAGAGCCCAGGTGGATGAGCAGTTCATGACATGCAATACTCCACTTTGGCCCTATCTTGGGCTAGACGGGCGGTCGGAGAGGCCCCCTCCGATCAATCGGCTGGTCAGGTCAAGCCCTAGCACCTATATGATTTTCCCAACCCTATTGCCCTTATGGCAAGCCCCAACCCCTTTTTATCATATGGGTGCTAGAAGGCGGTAGCTGCGGGTCTACATGTCCTGGGAATGACGTTAAACCCTATCTGATGGTGAGGTTCCAGTTTTGGAGGTTTGGGAAATGTGGAGCACCCCTTCATCACCATTGCTCCCTGGTCCACTCTGACCCGGAGTGGTAGTACCTGTTAGGGTCCCATCTATGGGTTAAATAGAAATTGTATTTATAAAAAAATTGTATTATCCATTAAGAATTGATTTATTTCAAAACTTTATCGGCATTAATTGACCCACTGAGGTTGATATGCCGTAAAACAAAACAAACAAACAAACAAAATCATTTAGATGAATCATAAACTCATTATTTGTGTTGAGAAACGTCGTGAGAGTCGGTGAATAAAATGCAACAACATCGAAATAATAAGGCGAAAAAGATATGCGACTAAAACTGAAAGAATTTTAAATGAATCAGAAAAGTCTTGTTTCTTTTTTTAAAAACTTTTTTTAAGTTTACACGCTTATAGTATAAATCATTAGAGTTTCTGATGTCATAGGAATATATATATATATGCCCGCCTAAATTCCTTAATTATTAACTAATTATTTTTCAAAAATTAGGTATGACTTCAATTAAGCACATATCCTCCAAAAATTGTCGGCTAAAAGCCATATCAAATAAACACAATGTTTATTTACGTACTTTCATACTGTCGTGTAGCAAGTCAATAAAAAGTGGAATATAAATAAGTTCAAAACGGACGAAGAATTTGGGATTGGCAAGCTGGTGTAGTGGTTAGAATCTCCGCCTCTCAACTTGGCAGTCGAGGTTTCGAGTCACACACGGAGCAGTCTCCCATGTCTATAACTTTGCTGATGAGACCTAATATGTGGAATTGTACATTCAGGGATTGACATTTTCTCGATCTGTTTAGCCTTACATTTGAACATATATGCCCGCCTAACATTCATTAATTATTAACTAATTAATTTTCAAAAATTAGGTATGATTTCAATTAAGCACATATCCTCCAAAAATTGTCTGCTAAAAGCCATATCAAATAAACACAATGTTTATTTACGTACTTTCATATATATATATATATATATGAGGAAAGAGGATTGGAATAAATCCGACAGAATGTAGTAGAGATAAGAGGAACACAAGGACAAAACTCAGACAAACGTATGTGGGATATATTTCGCTCTAGCTTTGAGCTCGGCATCATAAGTCGTTTTATTGATTATCAAGGTATCATACACGTGTTTGATAGATGGGGGAGTGGACGGAAGGGGGTGAATGGGAGAAGAGGTCAAGTGGGTGGGTTAGTGTTTGTGAAGAAATATTTTGATTGGTCAGACCGGAATCATTGGAAAGGAAGGGAATGAGATCGAAAGAGAAGAGAGAGGATAATCAGAGTGATAATGGAAAAATACATTGTGAAAGAGATAAGTTTGTAGCGAAAGTGGGTTAGACTTCTTGGAGAGACATTTGATCCAAAGAAGCAGTAAAGGGAGTAATAAAAGGGGAGAGGTAAGGTAGGGGTGGGTATAGGTGGAGTTGGTCACTAAGTGTGAGGGCTCCCTCACTGACCCAATCCCAGATCCACGGCCTCTTACCTTCACCCCCTTTTTGCCTATGTATCAAAAAGTTATCTCCTTAACCCAACCTCAAGTTGTCTGCTCATTTCCTCAAACTTCCTTGCTTTCTCTTTCTCCTTCATCTAACCAACTTCCCAACACCCTACACTAACCAAACTTCCTCTCCTACCCCTTTCCCTCACACTTATGACCAACTCCACATATAAACAGACTAAGAGATAAAAGTTATGATCAGAATGATAGATAGATAGATGTAGATAGATAGAAAAAGTAATGATGAGATACATAGATGAAGATAGATAAGAATGATAATGAGATATAGAATAGAAACAGAATGAATAGATTTAGAATAATAGATTGAAAGATGAGATAGAATAGATATGAATAGAATGAGATATAGAATAATAGATATGAACAGAATGATAATAGATATGAATAGAATAGATTAGATAGAATAATAAGATATGAACAGAATGAGAATAGATAGAATAAGTAGATATGAACGAATGAGATAGATAAGATATGAAAAATAGATGAGATAAGGACTAGATAATAATAATGAACAGGATTAAATAATAGATAGATAATAGATAGATATGAATAGAATGAGAATAGTAGAATAAAAGAATGAACAAACTGAGATAGATAGATAGATAGCTAGATAGGTAGGTAAATAGATATGGACAGATGGATAATAGAAACATAGATATGAACAGAATGAGATAGATGATAAGATTGAACAGATTAGGATTAATAGAAAGATATTAGCAAACCGAGATAGATATGATAGATAGAATAGACAGATGGAGTGTGAAAAATTGGATATATAGATTGATAGATAGATACTGATAGATATGAGCAAATTGAAATAGATAGAATAGATTGATAATAGATCAATAGATAGATAATGTGAGCAGATGTGATGAATAGATAGATAGTAATCACTAAGAAAGAAGCAAACAGTATAAGACAGTTTGATTCAAGTAAATAAAAACAGTTTCGCCTTTAATGGCGGTTAAAGATTGTGTAATTAAAATACCAGAAGAAAAACGTTCCGTTTCACATTTACAATTCATACGCTTATCTCACATTGAAGACCGATCCCTTTTATTCACTCAGCAACAGTTTTTTTGTTGGGTATTTTACCCACCCAATGTCAATCTTAATACCACATAACGTTATATCCTCGTTTAACTCATCGGCGCTTTCGCACGGATACATGCCATACAATCTCTCTCATCCTCCTATCACTCATGTAATTCATCGAGGAGGTCCTCTATGCAAGCATCCTGTATCAGAACAGAGCTGTCAATGTCACGTCTTCGTTGGTCGACCCACACTGAGTGTCCCATGTTGTGACTTCAAGGAGACGGAGCTTTTCACTTATGATGCTCCGTCACTATTCTTCAGCCAGTCTCTTGCAATGTCTTGTCGCGATGGTTCTGGGTGATATCCGAGGCAGGTGCCGTCACAGCTGTTTCTCTGTGGGGTGTTTTTCCCACGTCTTGTTTTAGGATCACACGCAAGCATTCTTGTGCAGCTCCCATTCTAGTATATCTCTTATGTCGCTTCTTAGGGTCGCAGCGTGGTACGTCCGTACGCAGCAGTATGAGAATAAAACTCGGCTGGGTAGAGAGAGAGAGAAGAGATGACAGACAACAGACAGACAGACAGAAATACAGCCCATGAGAGAGAGGAAAGATCTTACTTTTTCCTTGTCTAATCCTTCATTACGCTTCTTCTCTGTTTTTCGATTGCTTCTTCATTCTTCAAACCTTTGCGCTGATTTGTTCTGGCCGCTCCCTCATCACTCGTAAAACTCTGTTCCGGTCAGCCGGGGTCACGTGAGCTGGGCCGCTCGGGCCTACTCAGTAAATTAATAACTTCTGACACCGCGGGATGGACATGCCAGCCCAGGCAACACTTCCCCTCATTTAAAGGGAAGGCTGCGTTATGCCCCGTCACCTGAGGCGCCCCCGTTCGAGATCGGTATAATGCCCCCGCAGCACCGGGATCAACCACTATTATTTCTGCACCTCCACAGCCATGAGCGTGTCGGGGGGTTTGTGGGTGATCCCACCATTCAATTAGCGGCCTTCGTGCCTAATCACCTTCACGTGGGGTACGTGCGTAAGATTACTACTATCATTTGCTTAACATCATTTAATTTATTAAAAACAAAACTTGCGGTTTTACTTTGATCAGTTATATTACGGCCATATGACAATGCCTGTTAGGCCACCCATCTTTTGGATCTCGATTAAGAAGGACAAAGTTTTTTCATTTACACCGTACGGTATCCGTTTTAAACCGAACTGATTTTTAGGAGATTTTTAAAGAATATCAAAACTAACCCCTAATCCTAATTCCTAACCTAACCCCTAACAAACAACCGGATTATTGAGCTGTCAAATGAAACCAACATTGCCTTTCTTAATCGAGATATCTAAAAGCGGTGCTAAGCAACTATGTGTCCGCCCATAATTTCCATAAAATTCCGCCCGGATGAGAATACCCAATAGAGAAAAACTATCCGTCTTTCCCTTCCAACCGGTCTTGAATCTAATTTCTAACACTAATCTTCTCCTAACTGTTTCTCTTACCGGGTCAGTTGGCGGTCATACAAAATGCCAATCATAACCCCCGCCGTATGGAAATCTTACCTCGTCTCACATTTCACTCTAATGAAACTTATTTTAAAACCTATACAGTCTGCCAACAATTCATCGATTCTTCATAAATTGTAAACACAAGGAAAACGTTGACTTTTTTTTTTCATACAAGTGTTTTTTTAGAACTCTTTATCATCTATAATATGAATGCTGTTACCAACCCCGTTCGCTACGAGTTTAGGATGTGGACACAAAGTTCAATTTCTTAAGTGGANACACACACACACACACACATATATATATATATATATATATATATATATATAATACACACGTGCAATCAACTGCAATTAATCAATATCTTGATTAATCCAGTGGATTTAACCCTGAAGATCCTTATGGTGAAATTCGAGTAGGTTATTACCGTGTACCTTTGATAATAATAAATTTGCTCTACTAACGTATTGAGCATTTTATATTTGTTATATCGTTGTCTTATCATTGTGAAACTGAATCAACTAACCATTGTGACCATTTTCACCGGTAAGTCACTTTTTCCAC
>CM042159.1:9091703-9111536 GCA_023376005.1 Doryteuthis pealeii
AATTATTTTTTATACTATGATAACAGTAGCACAGATTATGTAATCTGATCCATGCAGTAAAGTGGGCAGCTGACGGTAGGTGTGGCGCTCTCCCCAGCAAAACAATCTCCCTGGTTTAGCACTAGCGAAAAGGGGATATACTCTTTTGCTGTCCAGTTGAAAAAGGACGGACTTCCGACCCCCAAGTTAATATCTCGACCATTTTTAGGCCTTAACTGGGTCTAATCGCGCCTACTAGCCAGGTGATATTCTCTTGCTACAGGCGACTATGACCGGTGAATAAAGCTTAAGTCATAAAACCACCTTCTGCCTTTGTCTCTTTCTTTTCGTTCCTTAAATTCCTTCCTTTTCAGCGCGGCCACCAAATGAGATGGGGTTTAAAGCAAAAACCCAAGGAACACGCAACAAGAATATACAACTACATTTAAACCTTAAAACACTAAAACCTCTTACCACCCCATACTACCATCTAAATAAAGAGGGCTTGTCTATTTTGAAATTAAAAATTATAGCCTTTTAGCAAGGCTCGAACACAAATCTCTGGCACCGATGAAAAATAGACACTCCTACCGCAATGGATGCCAAAGAATTGGGTGTGGCCTTTTTGTTTTGATGACTTTGTCCAAGTTCGTGTTTCACTTATCTTTACAGTTGAAAACAAGTTCAAATTTGGTAAGTGGATGTAAGAGACAATGTTTTGATTGGAGACTTGCCGACTGATATTAAAACTGTCTTTAAGGGTGAAACACGATGTGTTGTGTATAGATTCTTCTAATGATTACCGTCGGTGGCGCAGGTGGGGGGCTTGTCTGACAACAATCTACGACAACACAACTCACTGTAACCCAGGGGTGACATTGGCTCTTCGTCTTGGAGCGCGTCGATCGATTCCGAAAACATTTCGACTATTTCAGAGGTTTTTTTTTCTTTGAAGGAACAACTTTGCAACTTCTAGGGATATCACATGCGCTATATAAAGGTTTCCCTGTCTGTAATTATTAATAACTAGCAGGACCTGTGGATATACCGCAGTATGATAATTTGATTATTACAGCGGTTGATATGTTTGCTTAAGAGCTATTGCGAAATACTTCAATATGTTAAAAGTTTAATAATCTTGATATAACTCTCTCTCTCTCTCTCTCTCTCTCTCTCTCTCTCTTCTTTCTTTCCTTCTTTTCATCTATTCAGGAGGCCGATTCTCCTTTTTGTTGTTGGAGAGTAAGGGAAAGATAGAGCGAGAGACGGTGATAACGCTAATCTGTTTCAATCGAACTTAATGAAAAGATGAAAAGAGAGAAACAAAGAAAACAATGAGAGAGAGAGAGAGAAGAGAGAGAGAGAGAGAGAGAGAGAGAGAGAGAGAGAGATTATTATATTTTTACATATTGAACTATTTACAATAGCTCTTAAGTAAACATATCAAACGTTGTAATGATTAAATTATCATACTGTGGTATATCCACAGGTGCAGCTAGTATTTTATTATTGTAAAGTAGGATCCAGAGACAACAGGTTCAACTGGGAAGAGTTGTGGGTGCACGGGGAAAGAAACTCGGACCATATGACCTTTAGGCACCCCTTTTGCGATCTCGATTCATAAGCACATGTTTTTCATTTACACCGTCAAAATCCGGTTGCTTGTTAAGGGTTATGGTTAAGGGTTAGTTTTATAATAAAAAAAACCCTCTAAAATCGTCTGTTAATAAACAATAATCTCAAAAGGGGTGCCTAAAGGTCACATGGTCCAGAAACTCTAATGTCGGAGTTCCTGTAGGTACGTGTAAAAGTTGGCGCAGTATAGCGCTAGACCAGGGAGATTGTTTCTTTTTTGTTTTTCTTTTTTTGCTGAAGTGGAGCGCCACACTTACCATCAGCTTCCCACTTTACCGTGCAAATCAGATTTCTCAATCTGTGCTATTCATGCGCTGAGTTGGCGGGGACTAGTATCGAACCAGGAACTTCACCATCAGATAGAGTTTAACGTCATACCCAGGACATTAAAAACTCCTGCCACCACCTTCTAGCACATATATGATGAAAATGGGTTGAAGGTTTTCCATAAGGGCAATATGGTCGGGGCAGTCATACAGGTGCTAGGGCTTGACGTGACCAACCGATTGATCGGAGGGGACGGGGGACTCTCCGACTGCCCGTCTAGCCTAAATAAAGGCCAAAGCGGAGTGTTGCATATCATGAATTGCTCAGCTACCAGGGTTCCATCCTTAAGCATCACGGGTCACCACCTACATCCAAGGCATGGTAGGGGATCTTAACCCTCTGCAAAAGTGCAGTCGATGTATTCTAATGCCCCAGCGGACAGAGCTGTTTATTCATATCAACTGTATGTATAGAGAAAAGGTCACTTTTACCAGGTAATGTAATAAACAGATCTAAAAAAAAAAAAATCCAAAAACTAAAACCGATGACGTCATCTATTCTATTTTTTTTTTGTTCAATTCAATGTGAATCTTTTTTTCCAAATAGAAAATATCTTCACGTAAAACATTGAAACAAGCCGCACTTATGAAACAATTCAGAAACAACGAATAAAATCATTGCTGCTTGGATGATTTTTTAAAATTCTGTCTCCTACCATTTTGTTATACGATGCTTGACAAACAAACAAAAAAAAAAGAGAGACTATTTCTTTCCGAATTGGCAAAATGCTTTATTGACAATACACTAGACGCAAATAATAGATTCATTTGTCTGAAGAAAAAAGAGACTTTCCTAAGTATTTTAGCCGATGTATCGGATTCGGGGGGGGGGGGGCGAGCAGAAAATAATGGGATTCTCATTATCGCAATAAAGTGATAAACCACGATTCTAGGGTTCGATAGTCTCAAAGTCTGGTTGTACAAAAGATATTCAGACTTTTTGGCAAAAAAATTTCTTTTCGTCGATTTGTCAGACGAACTGGTGACCTTAAATGACACGTGGAATAAATTGGAAACTGGTGGAATTCTCTAGAAAATATTAAAAATTCTCTACATAACAGGGTTAGCTTGCATTCAGAGGGGCACTTGGGCGAAGCGACGCATTGTTGTGTTAAAACTGGGGTCGTGAATCGGAGTTGGTGTCGCTGATATGTGAACCCTAATATTTTATACTTACCGTCTGGCCGAAGTTAAAAACACTACTTAAAGTTTAACGATATTGACCTTAAAAACATATTTATTAATTAAGCAGACCCCCCCCTCTCTCTCTCTCTCTCTCTCTAAAGAACAATATAAGAAGAAGTTAGATAAATATGTCATTTGAAAAGCAAGAAGCTTCTTGTCATCCTCTTCATTTTATTACACGAAAGATGTTCATGAATGCAAGCCACTAACGTAAACAAACAACGAGATTTCCCTGACCCAAAGGCGAAAGCGATACGCACAGATACTTATCAACATAAAGGAAATTGACCGGAACGAAAAAGAGGCACGCGTCACACAGTTATCCGATGACCACGAAAAAAGAGTGGAAGTATTCTGTTTGGGGTCGACTGACTAGAAACGACCGCTACTAGATTCTGTGAACGTAAACAAAGCCCAAAACGTTTACGTGTGCCCTCGGATGAAGAAACAAGCCAGCGCGTCGACCCTGATACGACTTGTATAAGTCTTTTAGGGCCGTGCATTTTGTAAAGGGCACTACGTTACATTGATCTTGGGCAGTGCTTTGGTCTAGATTGTCTCAGTTGTTTCTCTGATCTTCTATTATCCATCATTATTGATTTGGTTTGGTTTGTTTTGTTTTACGGCATATCAACCTCAGTGGGTCATTTAATGCCGATAAAGTTTTGAAATAAATCAATTCTTAATGGATAATAAAATTTTTTTATAAATACATTTTTCTATTTAACCCATAGATGGGACCCTAACAGGTACTACCACACCGGGTCAGAGTGGACCAGGGAGCAATGGTGATGAAGGGGTGCTCCACATTCCCCAAACCTCCAGAACTGGAACCTCACCATCAGATAGAGTTTAACGTAATTCCCAGGACATGTAGACCCACAGCCACCGCCTTCTAGCAAATATGATAAAAAGGGGTTGGGGCTTGCCATAAGGGCAATAGGGTCGGGAAAATCATATAGGTGCTAGGGTTTGACGTGACCAGCCGATTGATCGGAGGGGGCCTCTCCGACCGCCCGTCTAGCCCAAGAAAGGACTAAAGTGGAGTATTGCATGTTATGAACTGCTCATCCACCTGGGCTCTATCCTTAAGCATCACGGGTCGCCACCCACGGCGAACAGGTGGCCCCATTGGGGGAGTCTTACCCCTCTGCAGAGGTGCAGTCGGTGCATTCTAACGCCCCAGCCGACAGGGCGGCATCATTATTGAATGTTAGGAAATCCGATCTCACTGACAAGTTAAAGCGACAATTCTTCCAAGCTGTGGTTATATCCTAACAAGGCGCCTTGAGAAGAAGCTAGATGGGAGCTGCACAAGAATGCTGCGTGCAGTTTTGAACAAATCATAGAAACAACGCCCCACAAAGAAACAGCTGTATGGCCATCTGCCCCCTATCTCACAAACCACCCGAGTGAGACGGACAAGACATGCTGGACATTGCTGGAGAAGCAAGGACGAGCTCATAAGCGACGTTCTCCTGTGGAAGCCAACACGTGGGCATGCTAATGTTGGCCGCCCATCAAGGACCTACATTGACCAACTCTGCGATGCTGCAGGATGCTGCGCGGAGGACCTTCCTGGATCAATGAATGATATGGAGGGTTGGCGAGAGATAGTCATGGATATCCGTGCTAACTGCGCGACATGATCATAATGATGATTGAATGTTTTAATTGATCCCGCAATGTTACACAATATAATCTGTCAGGAATAGCCGTGGATCTCATAAACCAGAATCCCGAGTTACCATCGTATCAATATGCAAATTTTATGACCATTACCCGGAGAATATCAAGATGTATTTCCGGTATTTCTTGGATAAATTGAAATTTATCCTTCGTGTTTATTAACCAATCAATCTTTCATGCTGTGTTCGTCTCTCTCTCTCTCTCTCTCTCTCTCTCTCTCTCTCTCTCTCTTCCCAAGTTTGTCAGATAAATTTTTCGTCACAGTTGAATCGGGTTATTACTGATTTTCACTTTTCTCGCTTATATATATATAACAACAACCACACACACACACATACACACACACACACACACACACACACACACACATATATATATATATATATATATATATATATATATATATATATATATATAAAGAAAAAGGCTTAAAAATCGGTTATTTTGCGGTTATGGATCTATTTCTGCCCACAGGTATCTGATACCTGTGAACAGAAATGAATCCATAACCGCAAAACCGATTTTTAAGCCTTTTTCTTTACTAATTATATTGCTATGTTAAAAAAATTGAACATCGATCTTTTTAATTTAACCTGAACTCTCTAACATTCCGCCGTTGGAAGAAAGGACCAGCTTAGAATCCTCTTAATACCAACTTACCTGGTAACCCATCTACGGATATATATATATATATATATATATATATATATATATATATATATATATATATATATATCAACCCTCCACATGACACAATGCCAATTTAACAGGTTTAAATTCAGAATTTTCCTTCTTCTAGTCCGGTTGTCATACCCAAGTTAAAGGACACAGTCTGTCCTACGATTTACCCATTGTTGGAAGGAGAATAGCTGGATCCATACCTTTCCCAAGAGTATTAGCTCTATGTGAAATGTAAACGCCCTCTTCCATTATTTAAACTAGGGTTCAGGGTTCAATTCCTGAATGAGGTTGTTTGCATTTTCACGCATCGCTAATACACTTTGTAACTGAAGCTAAAACTCCACACTCAAATTTTATGATCAGCAGGAAATCAGCTGAGTTATAGTAAGGCAAGATTCATGCTACAATTCATGATAGGTCATGAATTGTGAACAGACCCTGTAGCTAGAATTGTCAGATTTAGAATCACAGAGTCCTCATGGAAAACTACCGGGGACTGTTAGTAACCCTTGACCTTTAGAGGTGCATGATTTTACGCGCCATGACAGACACGTAATCGTTAGCTTAGATCAGATTCTAATCTAGCTTTTGAAGGAGAAAGACGTGAAGGTCTTCTCTCCGGGGTCCAATCTCAATACCCGCGGTGGAATGGATGGAATCATGGGCTAGATAAATAATAAAGCTTGATCAAGCAAACTTAAAGTCTTGTTAGTTATTTAAAACAACAATGCCCAGCCCAGCCCAGCCCAGAAGAATTAACAAGAAGATTGAAGAACTAAGAAAAAAAAAGCAACCCCCTAGATAAGTCAACAAGACAAGATGACCAGAGAAGAAGAAGAAGAAGAAGAAACCAGAGTTATATACCGAGTAAGACCATCTCCAATCTAGTCTAATCTCTCTCTCTCACTCTCTCTCTCTCTCTTTCTATATATATATATATATATATATATATATATATCACGTGAGATGAACTCTCACCGTTTATACACTCGATGTTGAGTATATATATATATTTACCAACCCTTCCGCACAAACAGGATGTGACGCAAGGTCAATTTCTTAAGCGGAGTTTAACAGGTTTGAATTCCATCTCCTCTTGGATGTTGAAACGTTGCGAACGCAGGAAGTGAGCCGTGGATCAGAACAGGTAATAATGCGATGGGGTTAGGTCCGGCCTATATATATTTACCAACCCCTCCGCATGAGAAGGATGTGACACAAGGTCAATTTCTTAAGCGGATTTCAACAGGATTGAATTCAGAGTTTTCCTTCTCCTAGACCGGTTGCCTAACCAAGGTTAAAGAGCCCGGTCTGCCCTACTATTTACCCATAGCTGGAGGGAGAGTAGAATTCATACCTTTCCCAAGGGTATTAGCGCTAAGTGAAATGCAATTACCACGTCCAGGATTTGAACTCGGGGCGACGAGTTCATTTCCCATGACTTTGACCATTACACCACGCGATGTTGGGTATATAACATCTATTTGTTGAAGGAAAATTCCACTAATATATCATCTTCACAAAACTGAAAATCTGGTCAAAAGTTTTACATTAAATACCTTCAAAATCTTAAGAAAAAGTATCAAGATAAAAAAAGGAAGATATGTATGCCCGTTTATTCATTTAGATGACCGCCCTGTCGGCTGGGGCGTTAGAATGCACCGACTGCACCTCTGCAGAGGGGTAAGACTCCCCCAATGGGGCCACCTGTTCGCCGTGTGTGGCGACCCGTGATGCTTAAGGATAGAGCCCAGGTGGATGAGCAGTTCATGACATGCAATACTCCACTTTAGCCCTATCTTGGGCTAGACGGGCGGTCGGAGAGGCCCCCTCCGATCAATCGGCTAGTCACGTCAGCCCTAGCACCTATATGATTTCCCAAACCCTATTGCCCTTATGGCAAGCCCCAACCCCTTTTTATGCATATGGGTGCTAGAAGGTGGTGGCTGCGGGTCTACATGTCCTGGGAATGACGTTAAACCCTATCTGATGGTGAGGTTCCAGTTTTGGAGGTTTGGGAATGTGGAGCACCCCTTCATCACCATTGCTCCCTGGTCACTTTGATCCGGTGTGGTAGTACCTGTTAGGGTCCCATCTATGGGTTAAATAGAAAAATGTATTTATAAAAAAATTGTATTATCCATTAAGAATTGATTTATTTCAAAACTTTATCGGCATTAATTGACCCACTGAGGTTGATATGCCGTAAAACAAAACAAACAAACAAACAAAATCATTTAGATGAATCATAAACTCATTATTTGTGTTGAGAAAAGTCGGGAGAGTCGGTGAATAAAATGCAACAACATCGAAATAATAAGGCGAAAAAGATATGTAACTAAAATTGAAAGAATTTTAAATGAATCAGAAAAGTCTTGTTTGTTTTTTTAAAACATTTTTAAGTTTACACGCTTATAGTATAAATCATTAGAGTTTCTGATGTCAGAGGAATATATATATATATGCCCGCCTAAATTCATTAATTATTAACTAATTAATTTTCAAAAATTAGGTATGACTTCAATTAAGCACATATCCTCCAAAAATTGTCGGCTAAAAGCCATATCAAATAAACACAATGTTTATTTACGTACTTTCATACTGTCGTGTAGCAAGTCAATAAAAAGTGGAATATAAATAAGTTCAAAACGGACGAAGAATTTGGGATTGGCAAGCTGGTGTAGTGGTTAGAATCTCTGCCTCTCAACTTGGCAGTCGAGGTTTCGAGTCACACATGGAGCAGTCTACCATGTCTATAACTTTGCTGATGAGACCTAATACGTGGAATTGTATATTCAGGGATTGACATTTTCTCGATCTGTTTAGCCTTACATTTGAACATATATGCCCGCCTAAATTCATTAATTATTAACTAATTAATTTTCAAAAATTAGGTATGACTTCAATTAAGCACATATCCTCCAAAAATTGTCGGCTAAAAGCCATATCAAATAAACACAATGTTTATTTACGTACTTTCATATATATATGAGGAAAGAGGATTGGAATAAATCCGACAGAATGTGGTAGAGATATGAGGAACACAAGGACAAAACTCAGACAAACGTATGTAGGATATATTTCGCTAGAGCTTTGAGCTCGGCATCATCAGTCACTTTATTGATTATCAAGGTATCATACAAGTGTTTTATATAGGGGAAGTGGACGAGAGGGGGTGGATGGGAGAAGAGGTCAAGTGGGTGGGTTAGTGTTTGTGAGGAAAGAGTTTGATTGGTCAGACACGAATCATTGGAAAGGAAGGGAAGGAAATCGAAAGAGAAGAGAGAGGATAATCAGAGTGATAATGGAAAATACATTGTGAAAGAGATAAGTTGGTAGCGAAAGTGGGTTAGACTTCTTGGAGAGACATTTGATCCAAAGAAGCAGTAAAGGGAGTAATAAAAGGGGAGAGGTAAGGTAGGGGTGGGTATAGGTGAAGTTGGTCAATAAGTGTGAGGGCTCCCTCACTGACTCTCTACCTTCACCCCCTTTTTTGTCTATGTATCAAAATTTATCTCCTTAGCTCAACCGAAATTGTCTCCTCATTTCCTCACACTTCCTTGCTTTCTCTTTTTCTTCTTCATCTAACCAATTCCCCAACACCCTACACTAACCAAACTTCCTCTCCTGACCCCCTTTCCCTCACACTTAGTGACCAACTCCACATATAAACAGACTAAGAGATAAAAAGTTATGATCAGAATGATATATAGATCGATTGATATGAACAGAATGAGATAGATAGATAGATAGATAGATAGATATGAACAGAATGAGATAGATAGATAGATAGATATGAACAGACTGGGATAGTTAGATATGAATAGAATGAGATAGATAGAAACATAGATATGAACAGAATGAGATAGATGGATAGATATGAACAGATTAGGATTAATAGAAAGATATTAGCAAACCGAGATAGATAAATAGATAGACAGATGGATGTGAGAAAATTGAGATATATAGATTGATAGATAGATATGATAGATATGAGCAAATTGAAATAGATAGATAGATTGATAAATAGATCAATAGATAGATAGATGTGAGCAGATGTGATGAAATAGATAGATAGGTAATCACTGAGGAAGAAGCAAACAGTATAAGACAGTTTGATTCAAGTAAATAAAAACAGTTTCGGCCTTTAATGGCGGTTAAAAAGGATTGTGTAATTAAAATAGCCAGAAGAAAAACGTTCCGGTTTCACATTTACAATTCATAGCACCTTATCTCGCCTTGAAGACCGATCCCTTGTTATTTCACTCAGCAACAAGTGTCATATACACATACGTTGTGTAAATAATGTCGCGCTGTTAGCACGGATATCCATTACAATCTCTCTCCATCCGTCCCTATCACTCATTATTCTCGGGAGGTCCTCTATGCAGCATCCTGCATCCGCACAGAGCTGGTCAATGTACGTCTTTGTTGGTCGGCTCACACTGGCGTGCCTATATGGTGGTTTCCACAGGAGGACGTCACTTATGAGTTCGTCCTTGATTCTTCAGCAGTCTCCTGCGTGTCTTGTCGGATGGTTTGGGTGATCCTGAAGCAAAACGTGGAAACAACACCCCACGAGAAACAGCTGTACGGCCACCCTGGCTCATACACCCAAACCAACGGACAAAAGACACGCAGGAGACTGCTGAAGAATCAAAGGATCGAACTCAATAAGTGACGTCCTCCTGTGGAAACCACCATATAGGCAACGCCAGTGTGAGCCGACGCAAACCAAAGACGTACATTGACCAGCTCTGTGCGGATCAGGATGCTGCATAGAGGACGCTCCGAGAATAATGAGTGATAGGGACGGATGAGAGAGATTGGTATGGATATCCGTCTAACAGCGGCGACATTATTTAAACACAAACGTATGTGTATATGACACTTGTGCTGAGTGAATAACAAGGGATGCCGTCCTTCAAGGCGAGATAAGTGTATGAATTGTTAAATGTGAACCGAACGTTTTTCTTCTGCTATTTTTAATTACACATCCTTTTAACCGCATTAAAGCCGAAACTGTTTTTATTTATCTTGAAAATCCAACTGTCTTATACTGTTTGACTCTTCCTCAGTGATTAACTATCTATCTATTTCATCACATCTGCTCCATCTATCTATTCTATTGATCTATTTATCAATTATCTATCTATTTCATTTGCTCAATATCTATCATATCTATCTATCAATCTTTATATCTCAATTTTCTCAACATCCATCTGTCTATCTATTTATCTATCTCGGTTGCTAATATCTTTCTATTAATCTAATCTGTTCATATCTATCCATCTATCTCATTCTGTTCATATCTATGTTTCTATTATCTCATTCTATTCATATCTAACTATCCCAGTCTGTTCATATCTATCTATCTATTATCTCATTCTGTTCAATATCTATCTATCTATCTATCTATCTATCTCATTCTGTTCATATCAATCGATCTATATATCATTCTGATCATAACTTTTTATCTCTTAGTCTGTTTATATGTGGAGTTGGTCACTAAGTGTGAGGGAAAGGGGTTCAGGAGAGGAAGTTTGGTTAGTGTAAGGGTGTTGGGGAATTGTTAGATGAAGAAGAAAAAGAGAAGGCAAGGAAGTGTGAGGAACAATGGAGGAGACAATTTCGGTTGAGGCTAAGGAGATAAATTTTGATACATAGACAAACAAAGGGGTGAAGGTAGAAGAGTCAGTGAGGGAGCCCTCACACTTATTGACGCAACTTCCTAATACCCACCCTATCCTTACCTCTCGCCTTTTATTACTCCCTTTAAACTGCTTTCTTTGGATCAAATGTCTCTCCAAGAAGTCTAACCCACTTTCGCTACAAACTTATCTCTTTCACATGTATTTTCCATTAATCACTCTGATTTATCCTCTCTCTTCTTCTTTCGATTTTCCTTTCCCTTCCTTTCCATGATTCGTGTCTGACCTAAATCAAACTCTTTCCTCACAAACACTAGATTTACAAATAAAATAAATAGGTATGATACTGAAAAATATACTTTTTGTTTGTTCTAAACTTAGGGTCTTTTCAATTTTTGAGTTTATCTATTTGATAACATACCCACCCCACTATGACCTCTTCTCCATCCACCCCCTCTCGTCCACTTCCCCTATATAAAACACTTGTATGTACCTTGATAATCAATAAAGTTGACTGATGATGCCGAGCTCAAAGCTCTAAGCGATAATATATCCTACATTACGTTTGTCTGAGTTTTGTCCTTGTGTTCCTCATAAATCTCTACCACATTCTGTCGTTTATTCCAATCCTCTTTCCTCATATTATATGAAGTACGTAAAATAAACATTGTGTTTATTTGATATGGCTTTTAGCCGACAATTTTTGGGAGGATATGTGCTTAATTGAAGTCATACCTAATTTTTGAAAATAATTAGTTAATATTTAATGATTTAGGCGGGCATATATGTTCAAATGTATAGGCTAAACCGAATCGAGAAAATGTCCAATCCCTGAATATACAATTCCAGCGTATTAGGTCTCATCAGCAAAGTTATAGACATGGTAGACTCTCCATGTGTGACTCCGAAACCTCGACTGCCAAAGTTGAAAGAGCAGAGATTCTAACCACTACCCGCTTGCCAATCCAATTCTTCGTCCGTTTTGAACTTAATTTATATTCGCACTTTTTATTGACTTGCTACACGACAGTATAAAGTAACGTAAATAAACCATTGTGTTTATTTGATTATGGCTTTTAGCCGACAATTTTTTGAAGGATATGTGCTTAATTGAAGTCATACCTAATTTTGAAATTAATTAAGTTAATAATTAATGAATTTAAGGCGGCATATATATATAATTCCACCCCTTGCCCTCTGACATGCAGAAAAACTCTAATGATTTATATATAAGCGTGTAAACTTAAAAAATGTTTTAAAAAAACAAACAAGACTTTTCTGAATTCATTTAATTCTTTCAATTTTAGTTACATATCTATTTTCGCCTTATTATTTCGATGTTGTGCATTTTATTCACCGACTCTCCGACTTTTCTCAACACAAATAATGAGTTTATGATTCATCTAAAATGATTTTGTTTTGTTTGTTTGTTTGTTTTTAACGGTCATATCAACCTCAGGTGGGTCAATTAATGCGATAAAGGTTTTGAAATAAATGCAATTCTAATGGATAATACAATTTTTTTAAAATAAATAACATTTTTCTATTTAACCCAATAGATGGGACCCTAATAACAGGTCTACCACACCGGGATCAACAGTGGACGCAGGGAGCAATGGTGATGAGGGGTGCTCCACATTTTCCCAAACCTTCCCAAAACTGGAACCTCACCATCAGATGGGTTTAACGTCATTCCCCAGGACATGTAGATCCCGGCAGCCACACACCTTCTAGCACCCAATATGATAAAAAGGGGTTGGGGCTTGCCAATAAGGGCAATAGGGTTTGGGGAAATCAATATAGGTGCTAGGCGCTTGACGTGAACTAGCCGATTGATCGGAGGGGGCCTCTCCGACCGCCCGTCTAGCCCAAGATAGGGGCTAAAGTGAGTATTGCATGTCAATGACTGCTCAATCCACCTGGGCTCTAATCCTTAAGCCATTCACGGGTCGCCACACACGGCGGAACAGGTGGCCCATTGGGGAGTCTTTACCCCTCTGCAGAGGTGCAGTCGGTGCATTCTAACGCCCCAGCCGACAGGGCGGTCATCTAAAGAATAAACGGGCATACATATCTTCCTTTTTTATCTTGATACTTTTTTAAGATTTTTGAAGGTATTAATGTAAAACTTTGACCAGATTTTTTCAAGTTTTGTGAAAGATGATATATTAGTGGAATTTCCTTCAAACAATTAGATGTTTATACCCAACATCGCGTGGTGTAATGGTCAAAGTCATGGGAATGAACCCGTCGCCCGAAGTTCAATCCTGGGAAGTTGGTAATTGCATTTCACACTTAGCGCTTAATACCCTTGGGAAAGGTATGATTCTACTCTCCCCCTCCAGCTATGGGTAAATAGTAGGGCAGACGGGCCTTCTAACCTTGGTTAAGGCAAACGCGGTCTAGGAGAAGGAAAACTCTGAATTCATCCTGTTGAAATCCGCTTAAGAAATTGACCTTGTGTCCACATCCTTCTCATGCGGAGGGTTGGTAAAATATATTATATGGCCGGACCTAACCCCATCGCATTATTACCTGTTTCTGATCCACGGCTCACTTCCTGCGTTCGCAACGTTTTCACCATCCAAGAGGAGATGGAATTCAAACCTGTTAAACTCCCGCTTTAAGAAATTTGATTGCGTCACATCCTGTTTGTGCGGAAGGGTTGGTAAATTATATATATACTCAACATCGAGTGTATAAACGGTTGAGAGTTCATCTCACGTGATATATATATATATATAGTATATATTATAATATAGAAAAGAGAGATGAAGAGAGTGAGAGAGAGAGATTAGAACTAGATTGGAGATGGTCTTACTCGGTATAATAACTCTGGTTTCTTCTTCTCTTCTTCTTTCTCTGGTCATCTTGTCTTTGTTGACTTATCTAGGGGGTTGCTTTTTTTTTCTTAGTTCTTCAATATCTTTGTTAATTCTTCTGGCTGGGCTGGGCTGGGCATTGTTTGTTTTAAATAACTAACAAGACTTTAAGTTTGCTTGATCAAGCTTTATTATTTATCTAGCCCATGATTCCATCCCATTCCACCGCGGGTATTGAGATTGGACCCCGGAGGAAGACCTTCAGTCTTCTCCTTCAAAAAAGCTAGATTTAGAACTGATCTAAGCTAACGTTATTACGTGTCTGTCATGGCGCGTAAAAATCATGCACCTCTAAAGGTCAAGGGTTACTAACAGTCCCCGGTAGTTTTCCATGAGGACTCTGTGATTCTCTAAATCTGACAATTCTAGCTACAGGGTTCTGTTCACAATTCATGACCTATCATGAATTGTAGCATGAATCTTGCCTTACTATACTCAGGCTGATTTCCTGCTGATCATAAAATTTAGAGTGTGGAGTTTTAGCTTCAGTTACAAAGTGTATTAGCGATGCGTGAAAATGCAAACAACTCATTCAGGAATTTGAAACCTGAACCCTAGTTTAAATAAATGGAAGAGGCGTTTACATTTCACATAGAGCTAATACTCTGGAAGGTATGGATCCAGCTATTCTCCTTCCAACAATGGGTAAATCGTAGGACAGACTGTGTCCTTTAACTTGTATACAACCGGACTAGAAGAAGGAAAATTCTGAAAATTTAAACCTGTTAAATTGGCATTGTGTCATGTGGAGGGGTTGAATATATTATATAATATATATTATATATATTATATATATATAATAATATATATATATATATATCCGTAGATGGGTTCCAGGTTAGTTGGTATTAAGAGGATTCTAGCTGGTCCTTTCTTCCAACGGCGGAATGTTAGAGAGTTCAGGTTAAATTAAAAGATGATGTTCAATTTTTTTTAACATAGCAAATAATTAGTAAAGAAAAAGGCTTAAAAATCGGTTTGCGGTTATGGATTCATTTCTGTTCACAGGTATCAGATACCTGTGGGCAGAAATAGATCCATAACCGCAAAATAACGATTTTTAAGCCTTTTTCTTTAATATATATATATATAATTATATATATAGTATATATATATATGATATATATATGTGCTGTGTGTGTGTGTGTGTGTGTGTGTGTATGTGTGTGTGTTGTGGTTGTTGTTATATATATAATAGAGCGAGAAAAGTGAAAATCAGTAATAACCCGATTCAACTGTGACGAAAAATTTATCTGACAAACTTGGGAAGAGAGAGAGAGAGAGAGAGAGAGAGAGAGAAGAGAGAGAGACGAACACAGCTGATGAAAGATTTTGATTGGTTAATAAACACGAAGGATAAATTTCAATTTATCTCCAAGAAATACCGAAATACATCTTGCATTTCTCGGGTAATGGTCATAAAATTTGCATATTGATACGATGGGTAACTCGGGATTCTGGTTTATGAAGATCCACGGCTATTCTGACAGAATTATATTGTGTAAACATTGCGGGATCATTAAAACATTCAATCATCATTATGATCATGTCGCGCAGTTACAAACGGATATCCATGACTATCTCTCGCCAACCCTCCATATCATTTCATTGATCCAGGAAGGTCCTCCGCGCAGCATCCCTGCAGCATCGCAGAGTGGTCAATGTGGTCCTTGATGGGCGGCCAGACATTAGCATCCCACGTGTTGGCTTCCACAGGAGAAACGTCGCTTATGAGCTCGTCCTTGCTTCTCCAGCAATGTCCAGCAATGTCTTGTCCGTCTCACTCGGGTGGTTTGTAGATAGGGGGGCAGATGGCCATACAGCTGTTTCTTTGTGGGGCGTGGTTTCATATGATTTGTTTCAAACTGCACTGCAGCATTCTTGTGGCAGCTCCCATCTACTTCTTCTCAAGGCGCCTTGTTAGGATATAACACAAGCTTGAAGAATTGTCGCTTTAACTTGTCAGTGAGATCGGATTTCCAAACATTCATAATGATGCGCCGCTGTCGCTGGGGCGTTAAGAAATGCACAGCTGCACCTCTGCAAGAGGGTAAGACTCCCCCAATGGGGCCACCCTGTTTCGCCGTGGGTGGGCGCCCCGTGATGCTAAGGATAAGAGCCAGGTGGAATGAGCAGTTCATAAACATGCAATACTCCACTTTAGTCCTTTCTTGGGCTAAGACGGGCGGTCGAGAGGCCCCTCGATCAATCGGCTGGCAGTCAAAACCCTAGCACCTATATGATTTTCCGACCTCTTTGCCTTATGGCAAAGCCCCACCGCCTTTTTATCATATTTGCTAGATAGGCGGTGGCTGTGGGTCTACATGTACCTGGGGAATTACGTTAAACTCTATCTGATGTGAGGTTTCCCAGTTCTGGAGTTTGGGGAAATGTGACACGCCCTTCATCACATTGCTCCTGTCCACTCTGACCCGGGTGGTAGTACCTGTTTAGGGTCCATCTTGGTTAAGATAGAAAAATGTATTTATAAAAATTTATTATCCATTAAGAAATTGATTTATTTCAAAACTTTTATCGGCTATTAAAATGACCCACTGTAGGTTGATATGCCCGTAAAACAAAACAAACCAAACCAATCAATAATGATGGATAATAGAAGATCAGAGAAAACACTGAGACAAATCTAAGACCAAAGCTGCCAGATCAATGTACGTAGTGCCCTTACAAATGCACGGCCCTAAAAGACTTATACAAGTCCGTATCAGGTGTCGACGCCGGCGGCTTGTTTCTTCATCCGAGGGCACACGTAAACGTTTGGGCTTGTTTTACGTCACAGAATCTAGTAGCGTCGTTTCTATCAGTCGACCCAAACAGAATAACTCACTCTTTTTCGTGTCATCGGATAACTGTTGTGAGCGTGCCTCTTTTTCGTTCCGGTCATTTCCTTTAATGTTGATAAGTTATCTGTGCGTATCGCTTTCGCCTTTGGGTCAGGGAAATCTCGTTGTTTGTTTACGTTAGTGGCTTGCATTCAATGAACATCTTCGTGTAATAAAATGAAGAGATGACAAGAAGCTTCTTGCTTTTCAAATGACATGATTTATCTAACTTCTTTTCTTATATTGGGTTCTTTAGAGAGAGAGGAGAGAGGAGAGAGGGGGGGTCTGCTTAATTTAATAATATGTTTTTTAAGGTCAATATCGTTAAACTTTAAGTAAGTGGTTTTTAACTTTCGGCACAGACGGTAAGTATAAAATAATTAAGGGATTCCAATATCAGCGACACCAACTCCGATTCACGAAACGCAAAGTTTTTTTAACAACAACAATGCGTCGCTTCGCCCAAGTGCCCCTCTGAATGCCAGCTAACCCTGTTATGTAGAGAATTTTTAATATTTTCTAGAGATTCCACCAGTTTCCAATTTATTCACGTGTCATTTAAGGTCACCAGTCGTTCTGACAAATCGTACGAAAAGAAATTTTTTTGCCAAAAAAGTCTGAATATCTTTTGTACAACCAGACTTGTGATGACTATCGACCAGAAATCGTGGTTATCAATTTATTGCGATTAATGAAGAATCCCATTATTCTTTCTGCTCGCCCCCCCCCCGAATCCGATACACGGCTAAAATACTTAGGAAAGTCCTCTTTTTCTTCAGAACAAAATGAATCTATTAATTGCGTCTAGTGTATTGTCAATAAAGCATTTTGCCAATTCGGGAAAGATAGTCTCTCTTTTTTTTTTTGTTTTGTTTGTCAAGCATGCGTATAACAAAATGTGTAGGAGACAGAATTTAAAAATCATCCAAGCAGCATGATTTTTATTCGTTGTTTCTGAATTTTGTTTTCATAAAGTGCGGCTCTGTTTCAATGTTTTACGTGTAAGAATATTTTCTATTTGGAAAAAAAGATTCACATTGAATTGAAGCAAAAAAAAAATAGAATATGATGACGTCCATCCGTTTTAGTTTTTGGATTTTTTTTTTTTTAGATCTGGTTTTATTACATTACTGGTAAAGTGACCTTTTCTCTATACATACAAGTTGATATGAAATAAACAGCGTCTGTCCGCTGGGCCAATTAGAATACATCGACTGCACTTTTGCAGAGGGTTAGATCCCCTACCATGCCTTGGATGTAGGGTGGTGACGCCGCGTGATGCTTAAGGATGGAAACCTGGTAGCTGAGACAATTTCATGATATGCAACACTCCGCTTTGGCCTTTATTTAGGCTTAGACGGGCAGTCGAGAGTCCCCCGTCCCCTCCGATCAAAGCGGTGGTTCACGTCAAGCCCAAGCACCTGTATGACTGCCCCCGACCATATTGCCGCTTGATGGAAAACCTTCAACCCATTTTCATCATATATGTAGCTAGAAGGTGGTGGCAGGAGTTTTTTTAATGTCCTGGGTATGACGTTAAACTCTATGCCTGATGGTGGAAGTTCCTGGTTTCACTCGATAACTAAGTCCCCGCCCGAACTCAGGCGCATGGCGAATAGCAGCAGATGGAGAAATCTGACTTTGCACGGTAAAGTGGGAAGCTGATGGTAAGTGTGGCGCTCCACTTCACAAAAAAAAGAAAAACAAAAAAAGAAACAATCTCCTGGTTAGCGCTATACTGCGCAACTGTTTACACCGTCCTACAGGAACTCCGACATTAGAGTTTGCTGGACCATTGACCTTTAGGCACCCCCTTTTGAGATTATTGTGTTATTAACAGAACGATTTTAAGAAGGGTTTTTTTTATTATAAAACATAACCTTAACCATAACCCTTAACAAGCAACCGTGATTTTGACGGTGTAAAATGAAAACATGTGCTTATGAAATCGAGATCGCAAAAGGGTGCCTAAAGGTCATATGGTCCCGAGTTTCGTTTCCGGTGCACCCACAACTCTTCCAGTTGAACCTGTGTCCTCTGGATCCTACTTTTACAATAATAAAATACTAGCTGGCAACCTGTGGATATACAACAGTAATGATATTTAATCATTACAACGTTTGATATGTTTAACTTAGAGCTATTGTAAATAGTTCAATAGTAAAAATATAATAATCTCTCTCTCTCTCTCTCTGCTCTCCTTCCTCTCTCTCTCTCTCTCTCTCTCTCTCATTGTTTTCTTTGTTTTCTCTCTTTTCAATCTTTTCATTAAAGTTTCGATTGAAACAGATTAGCGTTATCAACCGTCTCTCGCTCTATCTTTCCCTTACTCTCCAACAACAAAAAGGAGAATCGCCTCCTGAATAGATGAAAAGAGGAAAGAAAGAGAGAGAGAGAGAGAGAGAGAGGAGAGAGGAGAGAGTTATATCAAGATTATTAAACTTTTAACATATTGAAGTATTTCGCTAGCTCTTAAGCAACTATCAACCGCTGTAATAAATCAAATTATCATACTAGCGTTATATCCACAGTCCTGCAGCTTATTAATAATTACCAGACAAGGGAAATCTTATAATAGCGCATGTGATATCCCCAGAAGTTGCAAAAGTTGTTCCTTCAAAGAAAAAAAAAACCTTGAAATATGTGCGAATGTTTTCCGAATCGATCGACGCGCTCCAAAGACGAAGAGCCAATGTCACCCCTGGGTTTTACAGTGAGTTTGTGTTGTCGTAGATTGTTGTCAGACAAGCCCCCCCCTGCGCCACCAACGGTACATCAATTAGAAGAATCTATACACAACAAACGTGTGCACCTTAAAGACAGTTTTAATAATCAGTCGCAAGTCCCTCCAAATCAAAAACATTGTCTCTTACATCCACTTACCAAATTTAACTTGTTTTTTCAACTGTAAAGATAAGTGAAACACGAACTTGGACCAAAAGTCATCAAAACAATAGGCCACACC
>CM042159.1:9111636-9124136 GCA_023376005.1 Doryteuthis pealeii
AGAGAGGGATTGTGTGATATTGAAAACAGAGAAGATGTTTGCACATACTCGAGTATGAAGTAGTATTAATAAGCCAACTATTGGTTTTTATGCAGGAATGACTGATTATGGAATGTCTGCACAAACAGAACAGGCACTAACGTATAGATAATATGTAATTGAAGAAGATATTGCACGATATATAGATTTAAGATAACTATAATAGTTATGAACAGAAGATGAAGATATGATGGATGATATGATAACAGATTTAGGATTATATAGTAAAAAGTTATTAGCAACGCGATGATAGATAAATATATTATGATATAGACAGTATAGGATGTGAGAACATTGAGATATATAAGATTGGATAGAATAGATATGATAGATTGTATTGTAATAGCAAATTGAAGTGTAGATGATAGATATGTGTATAAATAGACTCATATTAGATAGATAGATTGTGAGCAGATGTGATGAAATAGTTTGATAATGGTTAAATCTCTACGTTACGTGTAAGAAAGTTACAAAATAAAAGTATTTGCATCTAAGTTAACTGATTCAAGTAATAAAAACAAGTTTCGGCTTTAATGGCGGTAAAAGGATTGTGTAATTAAATAGCCAGAAGAAAAAACGTTCGGTTTCACATTTACAATTCATACACTTATCTCGCCTTGAAGACCGATCCCTTGTTATTTCACTCAGAACAAGTGTCATATACACATACGTTGTGTAAAATAATGTCGCGCTGTTAGCACGGATATCCATTACAATCTCTCTCCATCCGTCCTATCACTCATTATTCTCGGGAGGTCTCTTATGCAGCATCCTGCATCGCACAGAGCTGGTCAATGTACGTCTTTGTTGGTCGGCTCACACTGGCGTGCCTATATGGTGGGTTTCCACAGGAGGACGTCACTTATGAGTTCGTCCTTGATTCTTCAGCAGTCTCCTGCGTGTCTTGTCCGGATGGTTTGGGTGATATGAGGCAGGGGGCCGTACAGCTGTTTTCTCGTGGGGTGTTGTTTCCACGTTTTGTTCAGGATCACACGCAGCATTCTTGTGCAGCTCCCATCTAGTTTATTCTCTAGTCGCTTCGTTAGGGTCCAGGTGGTGCAGCCATACAGCAGTAGAGATGAAACTCGGATGAGAGAGAGAGAGAGAGAGAGAGAGAGAGAGAGAGAGAGAGAGAGAGACAGACAGACAGACAGACAGACAGACAGAGACAGAGACAGAGACAGACAGACAGACAGACAGACTGATACAGATTAGAGAGAGGATCTTACTTGATTCTTGTTAACTTCATTACTGCTTCTTCTCTGTTCTTCATTGTCCCAGGCAACACCTGTCCCCTCGATTTAAGGGGACAGGGCTGGATTTATTGCCCGGTGCCTGAGGCGCCCCCTTGAGTGGTAATGCCGACGGGTTTAACACTTTTTTTGCACCTGCCACACCATGAGCTTCGGTTTATGGGTGGTCCCATATTAATAGGGCCTTGTGCCTAACCCCTACACGTGGGGTACGTGGTAAATAACTGGTCATTGTCTTAACATTAATTTAATTAATTAAAACAAAACTTGGTTTTTCCTTGATCAAGTTAATTAGCCCAATGGACCCTATGACCTTTAGGCACCCCTTTTTGATCTGGATTAAGAAAGGACATGTTTTTCATTTACACCGTCGGTATCCGTTTTAACAGACGATTTTTAGGGATTTTTTAAAAATTATAAAACTAACCCCTAATCCTAACCCCAACCCTAACCCCTAACCCTAACCTAACAAACAACCGGATATTGACGGTGTAAATGAAAAACATGTCCTTTCTTAATCGAGATCAAAAAGGGGTGCCTAAAGGTAATATGGTCCGCCCATATTTCCATAAATTCCGCGCGGATGAGATAACCTGATAGAGAAAGACTATCACGTCTTTCCCTTCCAAATCCCGGGTTGAATCTAATTTCTAAACTAACTCTTCCTACGTTTCTCTGTACCGGGGTCAGTTGGGGTCATACAAAATGCCAATCATAACCCCCGGTTATGGAAATCTACCCGCCTCCGCATTTCACTCTAATGAACTTATTTTAAACCATACAGGGTCTGCCAACAATTCATAATTCTCATAAATTGTAACACAAGGAAGACGTAGACTTTTTTGCTTTCATGATAAGTTTTTTTAAAATCTTCACATCTATATATATATATATATATATATATATAATATATATTATATCAACCCCTTCGCACGAGTAGGATGTGACACAAAGTCAATTTTTTAAGCGGAGTTCAGCAGGTTTGAATTCAGTGTTTTGCTTTTTCTAGACTGGTTACCAAGCCAAAGTTAAATAGCCCAGTCTGCCCTACTATTTACCCATAGCTGGAGGGAGAATAGTTGGATTCATACCTTTCCCAATAGTATTAGCTCTATGTAAAATGTAAACGACCTCTTCCATTATTTGAACTAGGGTCCAGAGTTCAAATCCTGAACGAGGTTGTTTGCATTTTCACACATCGCTAATACCCTTTGTAACCGGAGCATTTCCAGTGAACATTGTGAAATGCTAACAGACTCGTCCAGGATTTAAACTCGGGTCGACGAGTCCATTTCCTACAACTTGGGCTGGCCATTGCACCTCGGGTCCCACCATTATCTATTACGTTTATATGCATAGTGAAGTTCTGTTGCTAATGATTTTACTAAAGAAATGCATTGAAAATCAGGAAGAAAAGGGTTATCAGTGGTCGGGAATTATTACAAGCATTGCTGGTAGGAAAGGGTTATTATATCTATAATTAATGATTTTATTATAGAAATGCATTGAAAATCGGGAAGTAAGGGATTGTCAGTGGTCAGGAATCAATACAAGAATAATTGACTGTATAGGGCTATTATATTTAAATGTAATTGCATTCCTAATGATTTTACTATAGAAATGCATTGAAAATCAAGAATAAAAGGATTGTCAGTGGTCAGGAATTAGTACAAGAATGGCTTAGAGAATAGCCAATCCTGACACACACAGAGAGAGAGAGAGAGAGAGAGAGAGAGAGAGAGAGAGAGAGAGAGAGAGGGAGAGGGGGAGAGGGGGGGAGAGAGATTTACCCATTATCACTATCGGTTTGCCCACCTGAAATAGCATGAATAACTTTGCGATTGAAGTGTCAAAAAGATTGATCTCTCTCTCCTCCCCTCTCTCTCTCTCTCTCTCTCTCCTCTCTCTCTCTTCTCTCTCGGAATCCTTGCGATGACGTCAAAAGCTTCGATTGCTGACGTCGGCAAAGTGGCAAATTATTCCGAAGAAGAAATTCATTGGCAACGATTGGTAAAAGGGGGAAGGAAGACTTTGTTTAATCAATTCTCGTTTTTAATATTTGTCGGTAGACGAGAAAAAAAAAGAAAAGAAAGAGAGAGAGAGAGGGGGGAGGGGGAGAGTGAGAGTGAGAGAGAGAAGTGTTTTAAATAAATAAATAAACACGTGTTGATAGCCACGTGACATAGAGCTAAGACAGGACACTAACACATGCATATAGACACACACATACACACACACACACGTACACACACACACACACAGACACACACACACACATATTGACACACTCTCAGACAGACACTCACCGAATGTTGATTGTATGTCAGTATCTATCAATCTTTCTATCTATCTACCTATCCTAGCCCCTTCATATCTATCGATCTATCTATCATATCAACAGATAGCTTGATTGATAGATACATACATATGAACATAGATAGTTATGAACAGAGACACACACACACACACACACACACACACACACACACACACATATATATATATATATATATATATATATATATATACATATATATATGCACCAACCGAATAAATACATAAAGATCCCAGTAATCCTGGCTAACATAAGCTAAACATTACTAGTGAGCGCAAGTCTCACTGGGTGCCACTTACATGAAGCGGCCTGGCTTGTCTAGCCACACTGATGAGCTGTGAAACGGCGAAACAGGACTGTATATGAATGGCAATACATCTACTAGGGGAGGTTGAATTCTCTGGCAATGTAATTTTCTGACCACTAAATTAACAAAAATTGCATAGCTCTCCTTAATACAGATAGAGCACTCCCTAGTGGCCTAGTATGTCTATAACATTAGAATACAAGATACAAGATTTGGTTATTTCCTATAACTCCAACATAAACAAAGGGGAACCACTCTTGACTGATAAATTATTTATCTATTTTCCCATTAAACTAACCTTAAACCCTCACCCTAACCCTAAACCCTAACCCTAACCCTAACCCTAACCCTGACTCTTTTTTTCCTAGTTGATCAATAAATAAATAAATAATTTATCAGTCAAGAGTGGTTCCCCTTTGATCATGTTAGACTTATAGGAAATAACCCAAGATTTTATAATCATCGTATTTTGATACCTTTAGGGAAAGGTATGAATCCAGCTGTTCTCCCTCCAGCTGTGGGTAAATAATTGGGCACACTAGGCTCTACTAACTTTGGTATGGCAGCCGGTCTAGGAGAATGAAAACTTTGAATTCAAAGCTGTTAAACTTCGCCTCAGAAATTGTCTTTATGTCACATCCTGCTCGTGTGGAGGAGTGTCAGGGGTTAAGGATCGAAACACTTGCATAAAAAGGGGATCTCTCCTCTGAGGACCACCTGCTGTTACGCTCTCCTCGAGTCCCCTTCCACTTATTACGGAAGCAATCTTTTCGTAGATCGGTACGCTAAGCAGTTATTTACTAACCTTATCACAGTGAGTCACCCAGTGAGGATGTTAATCACTAGCAATGACTTTTGAGTGCAGCGTTCTAAATATCACACTCTGCGGCAAGCGTCGAGTGAGTATTTGTATATATTTTAGAATCTTTTGTGAACTGAACTGACAGTTGCATTCATCTTTGAGGGTGGGGGTGGGGGTAAGATGCAAAGGGGCGGAGGGGTGGGTGTCGATTATTGTAAGAAGGAAGGAAGCTTGACTCACTGATGTAGAATGCATGAAAGAAATGTATTCGCTTCACTGACTTTTTCATCTTTTGCGGTCGGAATTAATTAAAATCGGAGGAAAATAAAAAAGAAAATTTTGAAGAAGTTTTGAATCTAAGAATTCGTTAAATATTCACTGCGTCATTTATTTGGTGTTTATGTTTGGGGGGAGAGATTTATGATGAGGATAGATAGATGGATTGATTGATAGAGAGAGAGAGAGAGAGAGAGAGGGGAGAGGGGAGAGAGGAGAGAGAGAGAGAGAGAAGAGAAGAAGAAGAGAAGAAAAAAGAAGAAGAAAGTTGGCATGAGAAGAGAGAGATGGGATGAGAAGAAAGAGACAGTGACAGAGAGAGTGAGAGAGTTGGAAGAAGAAGAAGAAGAAGAAGAAGAAGAAGAAGAAGAAGAAGAAGAAAGATTGGCATGAGAAGAGAAGAGAGAGAGGGGGAGAGGGAGAGATGTGAGAAGAAGAAGAAGAAGAAGAAGAAGAAGAAGAAGAAGAAGAAGAAGAAGAAGAAGAAGAAGTGATTAAGAAAAAAAAAAACAAACAAAAACAAAAATAAAGTAAAAAAAAGGCCAAAAGAATGTAAATAAATAGACAAATAAAAATAGAAAAAGGAATGTAGAAAGACAGAAAGAAAGAACTCAATAAAAGAAAGAAAAAAGAAAAGAAAAAGACAAGAAAGAGAAAGAAAGAAAGATGTTTAGAGAAATAAGTAAACAAAGATAGAAGAAACAAGAAAATAGTGTGAAGATAAAGAGAACAGATTGATTGATTTTAATGGCATGTCATCCCGTCAAGGATTATTTTATACCTAGTGGTTAGGGAATCGCGATCATATTGCATGTTCCTATTTACATTTTTGTATAGTTGTTTCTTAAGATTTTCTTTTTTGCACACGGTCGCATCGAATATCTATTCGACCTATGATAGCCTAACAGGTTCTACCACTACTCTACAACTAGAACCTCACCATTAGATGTAGTGTCATACCAAAGACACCCCTTTTTGTAGGGGATCTTAATCCTCTGCAGGGGAGAGAGTCAGCATATTCTAAGCCACGATGTAAGTCATGGCTGTATAAAAACAGAAACAATAAAAGAAGGAAAAAAAGTTAAATAAAGACAAAGAAAGAAAAAAGAAAGAAAATAAGACGAATGAAGAAAGAAAGAAAGAAAGAAAGAAAGAAAAAAAGAAAGAAAGAAAAAGATAAAAAGAACCAACGAACGAATGGACGAATGAAAGAAAAAAGAAAAAAATAAGAATGAAAGAAAGAAAAAGAATGAAAGAAAGGAAAAAGAAAGAAAGAAAAAATAATAAACGAACGAAAGAAAGAAAGAACAAACGAACGAACGAATGAAAAAAAGGAGAGAAAAAAGAACGAATAAAAGAAAGAAAAACTGAAAGAAAGAAAAGAAAGAAAGAAAGAAAGAGAGAGAGAGAGAGAGAGAGAGAGAGAGAGAGAGAGAGAGAGAGAGAGCAAACGAATGAAAGAAAAAAGAGAAAGAGAGAAAAAAACAATGAATGAAAGAAAGAAAAAGTGAAATAATGAAAGAAAATGATATAAAGATGAAGAGAAAGTCTTGACAAAATAAATAATGAAAAAGAAATCAAGAATGAAGGAAGAAAATGGATAGTACAGTATAAAAGAAAAAAATTAAAAATCAAAATGGAAAAAAGAGAGAAAGAAAAAAAAGAAGATAAAAATGGCGGGAAGATTTACAATTTCGTTAAAAATGAAAGAATTTCAAGAATACATTTATTCTATGAAAAGAATGACGACATTTGAAGTATCTGACATGATTTGCAATCAAAAATTAATAAGCACGATTCAACTTCTACCAAATTTAGACAAGCTGAATATTTTAGACTACTACTACTACTACTACTACTACTAATAATAATAATAATAATAATATGTATATTAATACTGGTGTTGAAAAGAAGGAAATAAGAAAAGAGAGAGAGAGAGAGAGAGAGTGTGTGTGTGTGTGTGAAAGAGAGAGAGAGAGAGAGAGAGAGAGAGAGAGAGAGAGAGAGAGAGAGAGAGAGAGAGAGAGAGAGTTAAAACAAGATCATTATATTTTAAATTTTACATATTGAACTATTTAGCAATAGCTCTTAAGTAAACCTATCAAACGTAATAATAATGAAAATACCATAATATGGTCTTGCTAATAATAATAATAATAATAATAATAAGACCCAACAAAATAGTAAATGTAGATTAATTAAATTTTAACCATACAACAAAATCGTATATGCATAAACCAGAATCTGTTCTTGAGAATGAAACGCATAAATTCTCTGGGACTTTGAGATAAAAACAGACCAGCTTATCGCAGCAAGAAGACCAGACCTAGTGTTGATTAACAAAAAATGAAAGAACATGTTGACTGGTCGATTTTGCAGTTCCAGATCACAGGGTGAAGCTGAAGGAAAATGAAAAAATGGACAAATACTTGGACCTTGCCAGAAAACTGAAAAAGTTATGGAATATGAAAGTCATAGTTATACCAATTGTAGTTGGTGCACTTGGAACGGTCCGAAAAAGATTGAAAAAAAGTTTGGAAAAATCTGGAAATCAGAGGGAGAATCGAGGCCATCCAGAATACTACACTGTTGCAATCTGCCAGAATACTCAGAAGAGTCCTGGAGGCCTGAGGAGACATGCTGTCACTCAGACTCCAGTGAAAGGCCATCAGCTAACGCTGATGTGAAAAACTCAAAAGGAATGAACAATAATAATAATAATAATAATTTGGACCTTGCCAGAGAACTGAGAAAACTGTGGCACATGAAGGTGAATGTCGTACCAATTGTAATTGGTGCCCTTGGAACGGTTCCCAAAGGTCTGGAAAAGAATTTGGTAGAATTGGAAATCAGAGGAAGAATCGAGACCATTCAAACTATAGCACTGTTAACATCGGCTAGAATACTCAGAAGAGTCCTGGAGACCTGAGGAAACTTGCTGTCACTCAGCCTCCAGTGAACCACCGACTACGGCAGGTGTGAAAATATAATAATAATAAAAGTGAAAGTGATACCAATTGTAGTTGGTGCACTTGGAACGGTCCCAAAAGGATTGGAAAAGGGTTTGGAAAGTTTGGAAATCAGAGGAAGGATTGAAACCATTCAGAACACTGCACTGCTGCAATCTGCCAGAATACTCAGAAGTGTTCTGGAGACCTTAGGAGACTTGCTGTCACTCAGACTCCAGTGAAAGACCATCAGCTAATGCTGATCTGAAAACTCAAAAGAAGTAAATAATAATAATAATTCGCTGTCACTCAGCCTCCAATGAACCACTGGCTACGGCAGGTGTGAAAAACTCGATGATAATAATATCACAGTTGTCATTATGGCAACAAAGTAAAACACGGAATTGAATAAGAAATAAAGCAGAATAAAATTGATGACGACATTCGCACCAATACTCACACGTAGCGCAAAAAACAGAAAATTAATTTGGAAGTTTTTAAATAACAACAAAATGGTTGTGTCACGTTTTCACGCTCTGCCAAAATCAAGACGGCTGTCTCCGGTGATCAAGCAGCTCCAGGCCACTCAGCAGACCAGGGTTCTTCTGGTTTGCGTTCAAAGAGACTGTGAACGGCTGCTGTTTCGACGCCATTAGCACGAGATGTTAAAGCCGCGTTCAATGGATGCCAAACAGCATGTCTTCTTTTGTTGTAGATCAAGTGGTCGGCTATTTTTAAGGTTCAGTTGAAGTGTCTGTCCTTTTTGGAGGGTCGAATCATCAATATATATATATATATATATATATATATATATATATATATATATATATATATAAACTTGTTGGTAAATCCTCGCGGTGAGAAAAAAAAACAGCAAATAGTTTGATTGTAAAAATATACTACCAAACATCAACCGGGAGAAAAAATATTTTGGAAAAAAGAAAAGACCAAGATAATCGTACCAACAAAAATAATCTATTGGTACAATATTTTGACCAAAAGAAAAAAAAATTTATATGCATATATATATATATATATATATAAGATATATATATTCATATAAAACCGCCAGGAGACTAAAGCTAATAAGTAAAAATGCTCAATACCTAAGTAGAGCAAATAATAAAGATAAATCTAATGAGTCAGACGAACCTACTAAAAGTTTCGCTTAGTGCCCTTCAGGGCTGAGATCTGATATATATATATATATATATATATATATATATATATATATATATATATGGTGTTGTCTCAGAGTCTCCGTATGCTTCTAGTAAGTATATATATTTGAGATTATTTTGTATCCGTTTGTTGGAGATACATATATCAGGTTTGGGCATTTGTATGAAGACTAGAAAAAACAGCAGCCAGGAACACTACTGTCCTTACACAGTCTGAAGAAGGGAGACATATTAATCCTGAAAGTTTACTACTATTAAATAAACGAAACTCTACTAAAAGAATAACCGAGTTTCTGATATTTATTTCTCGAATATTTATTTCTTGAATGCTTCATACAAGTGCCCAAACCTGATATATGTACCTCCAACAAACGGATACATTTACCAAAATAATTTCATATATATATATATATATATATATTATATATATATATATATATATATAAATGGACTCTCCCGTCCATTTTCGACGTATGAGGGTTCATACACACAATGAACATCCACACAGGGATTTGTTTATAGTGGTGAAGGCTTGTGTTGGACCATCCACACTTTTTGGCACAGTTGATAGGAAAGAATTGGTGCATCAAGGGTTGCCACAAACCCAATCAACGACCGACCTCAGGAATTTTGAATTCAGAGTTATCCCTCTCCTAGACTGGTTACCTACCCAAAGCTGAAGGGCCCAGTCTGCCCTACTATTTAACCCATAGCTGGAGGGAGAATATATGGATTCATACCTTTCCCAAGGGTATTAGCGCTATGTGAAATGCCAACAGCTTCGTCTAGGAATTGAACTCGAATCGACGAGTCCATTTTCCACGACTCTAACCACTAGCCCACGCGCCTCCAAAAAAATGTCTTCGGCATAAAATAACCAAACAAGGGTTGACATGCCGTAAAATCCAAAAAAGACAACATTTATACAACATTTAAAGTAAACACAGTGACATGTTTACAAAAATGCAACTATCTTGCGGCAAAGGTAAGTACATTTTCCAGTGGATAATTCTCAGCAACGGCGTAAAACACATTAGTTTGGACTATAAGTGAAAAGTAAAGTCGTCGGGATGGCCTAAAGTCGGTATCAGCCAGAAAGCGAGGGAGTCTATCCCCTTTTCCCTAGCGCTAGACCAAGGAGATTGTTTTTGCGCCATACCTACCATCAGCTCCTTATTTTACCGCACAGATCACTGTGCTACTCATACGCTGAGTTGGCGAGGGCCGGTATCGAACTAAGAACCTTGCGGTTTCTAGCTGAACACTCTACCGACTGAGCTAACCCGGCCCCTGCCATACGCTGAGTTGGCGAGGGCCGGTATCGAACTAAGAACCTTGCGGTTTCTATCTGAACACTCTACCGACTGAGCTAACCCGGCTCCTTTCATACGCTGAGTTGGCGAAGGCCGGTATCGAACTAAGAACCTTGCAGTTTCTAGCTGTTTCGGTCGTCCGGTTCCGAATATAGTAAGACACGTGACCAGAAAAAAATTAGTTATAAATTTCTCGTGTATGATACGCACCCTTAATTTTTGGGCTGAAAAATCTGGAAAAATAGTGCGTCTAATACACCAGTAATTACGGTACTTAGTTCGCGAAGAGACGTCTACATAAAAGTGTGTATGGTGGTCTAATATGCATGAATATCAATTTTTAGTCTTCAACAATCAGGCGTAGACAAAGGACACATTTTTATCAAGTCCTACTTTAGATAGATAGGCATTTCCAATCGGAGATAAAAAGGTTAAAAGATAGGCATTTGAATGCTGATTTTCAAGGTACGTAATCTTCTCAATAATCTTCATGTCTCACCCAAAATCTGACTTTATTTCTGCAACAAGATTGTTTGACTGAAGGGCCTCTGAGAGTTTTACAAGTTGATAAGAACATAATAATAATAATAATAATAATAATAATAATAATAATAAAAATAAAAATAATAATAAAATTATATCAAACAAAAATTGATAAGACGCAACAAAAACAGTAAATGTAGACTGTGCGGTGACAGAGATGACACTGTATTAAAGCATTATTAAGTGAATGTAGCAAACTAGCACAACGGGAAGACAAAGCTAGGTACGACTGGGTTGGGAAGGTGATTCACTGGGAATTATGCAAAAAATTAAATTTTGACCATACAAAAAATGGTATATGCATAAACCAGAAACTGTTCTTGAGAATGAAACGCATAAAATTCTCTGGGATTTTGAGATAAAGACGGATCACCCTATCCGGGCCAGGAGACCAGACCTAGTGTTAATTAACAAAAAAAAAAAGAAAAAAAAAGAGAACGTGTCAACTGGTGGACTTTGCGGTCCCAGCAGATCACAGGGTGAAGCTGAAGGAAAATGAAAAGATGGATAAATACCTGAACCCTGCCAGAGAATTGAAAAAGCTGTGGAACATGAGAGTGAAAGTGATACCAATTGTAGTTGGTGCACTTGGAACGGTCCCAATAAACTTGTAAAAAAGACAGGAAGATTTGGAAATCAGAGAAAGAATTGAGACCATCCAGACTACTGCACTGCTGCAATCGGCTAGAATAGTCAGAAGAGTCCTGGAGACCGAGGAGACTTGTTATCACTCAGACTCCAATTAGACCAATCAGCATGAGTAACTGATCATATAAATGGACTAGTCTCCTCTGGCAAACCTCTTTCTTTTTTTTTTTTTTTTCTGTTGGCATATCCGGTTTCACAGAAGACAAGCCATTTTTTCTCTGCAGCAAAGGAAATCAATACGTATTCTTTTTTGGGGCATCTTGGCAACACCTCACCTAAAACATGAACCTACACGCGGGACAAGTTCTTTCCCGCTTTGCTACACGAGGCAAGTCTTTTCTCTAGATATACTACTAATACTACTACAGCTAATAATAATAATAATAATAATAATAATAATAATAATAATAATAACAATAATAATAATAACAATAAAAATAAATGTAACAATAACAATAATAAAATATAAAAAAAACACCAAGATGAATTGAACCCAATAAAGGAAAATTAGAGTAGCAAATCAAACCCAATAAAGTAAACTAGCACATCAAGAAATTGATACAGTAGATTAGAATGCCTTTTTTAAAAATTCAACACAAAGAAAACTAACCTTCCCAGTATGCATCACAAACTAAACTAGAATCAACCAGAATAAAAACTGGCTGATACTTCACATAATGCCCCACATAACAGCATATTAGGAACACACACAAAGTAAAGTATTAATCTATTTTTACACCCCCCCACACATATATATATATATATATATATATATATATATATATATATATATATATATATATGAGAAGTAAATAGGCCGAAATATACATACAGAGATTGACTTTTTCTCAATTT
>CM042159.1:9129136-9156636 GCA_023376005.1 Doryteuthis pealeii
TTTTGCTCAAATATATCTTAAACATGACCACCAAAGATGACGTAAAATCCGTATTTTATAAAATAAATTCAACTCCCCACTGATTTGAAAATAAATTACCTAAAATCAAGGAAGTATCCAATTTTAATAAAATTTTCAGTGTTGATTTATCAATTAATAAAGTTTATAATGCATGTTATTTTATTTCAAAACTTTAATTAAGTATTTCTACTATGATAAATTCATATATAAAATTCATTTAAAATATGAGTAGCAAAATTTAAAGTTTAAAATGTCATATCATCAGATTCTAAACACAGTTTTTTTAATAATTACTTTACTTTTCAATCACCCATATTATTTTGGTCGAAAACTGTATTGAAATTTAGCGCCCCCTCCCCTTTTAAACAGAAGAAATATTGATGTATATATTTTTTTCATTAATAGCCAATTAAATAATTATCGAAATGAGTAAAAAAAAATTCCCAAAATTATTTTTCTAGTTTTTATTTTCATTTTATCTTTCGATTTTTCGAAATTTTTTCTTAAAAATCTGCTCGGATAGTAAATAAGTACTATTTACTATCCGAGCAGATTCTTTAAGAAATTTTTTTTTTCTTTTATTCAGACCTTCGGTATTTTTGTCTTTTTATTTATACTGAAATTAATATCAATCACATATATACCACACCGATATTTTGCGCCCCCAAAACAAGGGGAGTCAAAGTTAAGGGACCTGGAAAAAATTAGAAAGTTTTGAAATAAAATAACTGATGCATAATAAAATTCATTCATTGATAAATCAACACTGAAAATCTCAATAAAATCGGATATTTCCCTGATTTTTGGTAATTTTTTTTCAAAATTGTATTGAAATAACATGAATTTTTCGACGAATTGGGTTGACCGAATTTAAATCGAAATGGATCAGGAAATTTCATTACATACTTCTGTATGAATCAAGCGAGTTGTTAAATGTCTCTCTTAATCACTCTCTCTTTTACTCTCTAGATAAACTAACACATTTAACGAGGGTGTAATCAAGAGAGACATAGAGAGGAAAATAATGATAGGTAGAGTGTTATGACAGGGATTGGTCAGTTTTTTTAGTTAATTACAAATTAGAACTAATTAGAACCAATTAAAATGGATTTTTTCAAACATAATTCAATCCTAAAACCGAGGAATAATTTAGTATAACTTTCGTGTAATTAAACTAAACAGTAAAAAAGCCTTTAGGGGATAAAAGTTGATTTGCTCAGCTTTAGTATAATATAATATAATAATAATAATAATAATAATAATAATAATAATAATAATAATAAATAATATATATATATATATATATATATATATATATATATATATATTATTAGTCCATGTATGTTTCTTTGTTGGTATATCTGATGGGTCTAACTTTCAATGTATATATTATATCTATATCTATCTATATACATATATATATATATATATATATATATATGTGTGTGTGTGTGTGTGTGTGTGTGCATGTGTGTGTGTGTGTGTGTGTGCGTAATATATATTTTATTTTTGGATTTAGTCCGAAGCATGAGTAAAGCGTGAAATAAATAAGAAACTGAGTTGGATGTTATGTGAAAAGTTCCATTTTATTTCATCAAATATTTCGAGAGAATTACCCCCCCCTCTTTTACAAGGATATTTGTTTAGACGTGAGTCTATTGTAGCGAAACAGTTGAAAGCACTTGGGCAAAAATAGGATTCGTTTTCTTTACCATGGAGACCATTTTTTCAAAGATTTCAAAACTTCCCCGTTTCAAACAATGTACACATTCTTTTGAAATTACAAACCCCCCCCCCAAAAAAAAAAAAAAAAAACAGAAAAAAAAACTATTTCCATATTTTTTCAAAGCTGGAAACGATTTTGAGATTTGCAAAAAAAAAAAAGAAGAAAGAAATCCGTTTATGACGTAATCAGTTTCGTGTGTTTCTCTTGTAACACTCGTTTAAAAAAATCCAAACACCCTGTTCTGATTATTACGTTCTGTTTGCATATTTCTATTATTTTCTTTTATTTTGTATTTAAAATAATTTCAAATGGAATACTGTGTGTAAACGAAACACCTCTGGACAATTAACAATATTAGATTCCATCCATACCAAAGTTTATATATTTTCTACCAGTTTTCTATTTAATATATGTCAGATTCATTTCTATTTTTTCACACACGCACACACGCACACACACACAACCAATTGGACACATGGCCTAGTGGATAAGGTAGTTAGGTTAAGACAGTTCTAAGTGACAGTTATCTCTGGATTGCAGGTTCAATCCTGATCAAGGGCAGCAGTAACATAGAATAATAATTAAAACAGCTTAACGCCCCTACCCCAGCTATGGTTAGCGGAATGAGAACAGGATACCCCAGTGGACTGAATAAAGGATTAGGTTCAAAGTTTCATGATGGCTCCCAATTACGACAAGAAGGTTCCCGATTACAAGGAAGTTCCCGAGACCGAAAAGAAGGTTCCCGGGTCCAAGAAGGTTCCCGAGTCAGACAAGAAATACCCGAAGGCCGGAGGGCATATCGGCCGAAACGTTGTACAGATAACAATGAAGATGAGGACAATAGTCCGAATAACGCAGATAATACTAATATATTTATTTATTCATTATAGTTTACAATACATTTAAGGTGCGATTGTTACCATTAGTTTTAAAGCAGAATGTTAGCCACTTATCGTCAAGATAACGCACCAGTTAAGAAATACAGGGAAAGGCAATCCATTTATATATGTGCGTGTACTTGTGTGAACCGAATCTTTCTATTTCTCCGCTTAGGTGTGAAAGTAGTGCGTATACGCTCACTCACACGCACACCTTCATGTGCCTACATATCTACGCACACTCGTCGACGTACCCGTGGTTCATCTTTTAGAAGCATTCATTTTCCCTACTTCGTCACCTTTCTTATTCTTCTTCATCTTGTCTTCCAGCTTATCGGGGTATCTTGATGGGAGATTTATTAGTTTTTGATACTCCGGATTTTCTGCTTTGATGGTCTCTGTTGGGTGATGCCTACGTTCATTGGTTCTGTCTGCTCCTGTCTGCCCGTCTGAATTTTGGGTCGCTGGTATATTTTGTTAATTTCATATAGATCTTTTGTGTTTTTTGTGCTGATTTATGTGTACATTTGCATGTTCCTGTTGCTGTTTGCTGTTTGGTGATGTTTTTAAATGTATTGTACATACTCTCCTGTATATAAGGGATGGAGCACTCTATGACGGCCTTTACATACAAATCGATGTGTGTATGAAAACAGTCAAAATCCCTTCCCATTCTGTAAGTGATGACAGCCTAATGGTTAAGGTGTCGGACAGACACCCAACCGATCGGATTTCAATTCCGACTGTAGGTAGCTTACAAATGTCTAGCCACACTGAAGAGACTTGATAAGTCGAAACACGTGTCTGTGGATGACCCTATATGTATGTATGTATTTTGGAAAAGGTGACTTACCGGTGAAGATGGTCACAATGATTAGTTGATGCAAAATTCAGAAAGACATCGATATAACAAATAAAAAATGCTCAATACGTTAGTAGAGCAAATTTATTGAATACAGGTACACCTTGAATCCTGTGTTGAGGCTTAATAAGTAATAATTCGAAAAATGTGAAAAAATAATCAGCACTGAAAACCTTTATTTTTAGGAATGATTGCAACTTCTTTAATAACCATAATATTTCTGTCGATTATATCAATGCAACTTTCTCCAAAGTTGTCATGAAAAACGTGAAATTTTGTCAAATATCTAAAAATATTCCTTCATATTTTCATTGAACTCTTAAAAACTTGTCTGATGCAGTTGTACATCACCCCACATCTCTCTCACCTCGACTTACCTTTGAGTAGAGAGGGATATATTTTTTAAAATCTTTTAGCTGTCCTGTTTTTAGAATTCTTAGAAATCAAATGAAAAAAAAAAGACTTTCCCTTAAGCGATAAAAGAAAGACGTGAAAAAAAAAATGAAAGAGGTAAAGAAAAAAAATCTTTTTTTTTTTTCACTTGGGTCTGAATTCCACTCAACGACTCTTGGGAGTTTTGATACTTTTTTTTTTTTTTTTGGTTAAAGATTTGAAGACTTTTATATTCATAGTCGTATAGAAAATAAAACTAGTTGCATTATTATTTCAACGATCAGTTGAAAGCGTGAGTAACAGGACAAATCAAGTGGTTAAAAGGAGTGTGAGTGACAGCAAAATTCAGTTGGTAAAAAGGAGTGCGAGTGAGAGGAAAATTCAGTTGGTAAAAATGAGTGTGAGTGGGAGGAAACTTTAGTTGGTAAAAATGAGTGTGAGTGAGAGGAAAATTCAATTGGAAAATTCAGTTGGTAAAAATGATTGCGAGTGAGGGGAAAATTTAATTAGAAAAAATGAGTGCGAGTGAGTGGAAAATTCAGTTGGTAAAAAGGAGTGCGAGTGAGTGGAAAATTCAGTTTGTAAAAATGAGTGCGAGTGAGAGGAGAATTCAGTTGGTAAAAATGAGTGCGAGTGAGAGGAGAATTCAGTTTGTAAAAATGAGTGCGAGTGAGAGGAGAATTCAGTTTGTAAAAATGAGTGCGAGTGAGAGGAGAATTCAATTGGTAAAAATGAGTGCGAGTGAGAGGAAAATTCAATTGGTAAAATGAGTGCTAGTGAGAGGAGAGTTCAGTTGGTAAAAATGAGTGCGAGAGAGGAAATTCAGTTGGTAAAAATGAGTGAGTGAGAGGAAAATTCAGTTATGCAAAGTTTCTTTTCTTTGCATACGTTACAATGTTTTGTTTTTTTTATCTGTGTTTGGTGATTCTTTTTCTTTATTTTATTATATTGTATTCTAGAATCATACGCTGAGCTGGCGAGGGCCAGTATCAAACCAGGAACCTTGTGATTCCTAGTTGGCAAAAATGAGTGTGAGTGACAGGGAATGGCATCAGCGAGAACCAGATAGTCACCAAGCGCTATTGACTATGTATACGCTATCCTAATTATATATATATATATATATATATATATATATATATATATATATATATATATATATATATATATATTTTTGTTTATCTTCTATAATTCTTTAGTATAAAAAACGAAACATGAAAAACTCCGCTTTAAAAATATATTTAGCAATGGAGAAAATGATATAAACACCTGATTCTAGAATCGAGTCGACGGGGTGGCCTAATGTTGGTATCAACCAGACAATGAGGGAGTGTATCCCCTTTTTACTATCGCTAGACCAAGGAGATTGTTTTTGCGTCTGGAGTGGAGCGTCCTACCACCAGCTCCAACTTTACCGCCCAGATCCCTGTGTTACTCATACGCTAGAGGGCCGGTTTAGCTCAGTCGGTAGAGCACTTGCCTAGGAATCACAAGGTTCCTGGTTTGATACTGGCCCTCGCCAGCTCAGCGTATGATTCTAGAATACAATATAACAAAATAAAGGGAAAAAAAATCACCAAACACAGATAAAAAACATTGTAACGTATGCACAGAAAAGAAACTTTGCATAACTGAATATATTAAAAAAAAAAAAAACTAGAAAGAAAATAATTGCTGAACTAAAGAAACGAGCTCATTTCTAAATGCCGGCATAAGAAGAAGTTTCACCAAGAAAATAGAAAAAATGTTTTCGAACAAACAACAAACTTAAAAGGAAGAAAACATACCAACACAGGTAAAAGGAGAGTCGATGTAAAAAGATGCATTTCAGGAAGTGGTATAAAACGACAATTTGGTAAAAGTTGATTATTGAAAATATTGATAATATACCAGATCGAAAAATGTAATGTATTATATCATACAATACAATATATATATAACGCAACGCTCTCCTATGAAATGGAATGGAGCACTCTATGGCGGCCTTTACATACATATGTGTGTATTAAAACAGTTAAAATCCCCTTCATAGTGTGGGTGATGATAGCCGAGAAAGTAAACTGTCCAACTGCTGCTGAAACGATCGGATTTCTAACTCGGTTGTAGGTAGCTCACAAAATGTCTAGCCCCACTGAAGAGACTTGATAAATCGAAACACGTGTCTATGGATGACTATATATATATATATATATATATATATATATATATATAACTGCGAATAATAAAGGTATTTGCTATTATGGCAGAGCAGGTATAAAACTTATAAATAGTAAAATCATGGACAATAAGTTTATTACTTTAAGTTTCATGGGGTTTACACAACCCTCTGTGAAGGATTACTCTTCAGACTGATATATATATATATATATATATATATATATATATATATATATAAAGGTGTGTCACAAATAACGAGATTTCGGTACTTTTTGACACGCCTTATATTCTGAAAAATTAACGTTCCATTCATATATATATATATATATATATATATATATATATATATAATATATATATATCCGTCTGAAGATAATGTAAAAGACATGGAATTTAAAGTAACTGACTTATTGTGTCCATAATTCTACTATTTGTAGGTCTTATACGTATATATTTATACCTATATGGGGATATATATGTATGTATATGTTTTACTAAAATATACAATATTCTTCGAATATATATGTAATATAATATATATATATATATATATATATATATATATATATATATATGTGTGTGTGTGTGTGTGTGTGGTGTGTGTGTAGCGAGAGAGAGAGAGGGGGAAAGAGAGATTAACACATATTTCTATGAGGCAGAAAGATTACCGATTTCAAGCTAAACTGGTTTTGTTTCATAAAACAATGTGTTACCATGGAAACGAAAACAGAAAATTTCAAAAAATAGATCCAATTCAATGACGTCATAATAAGGAAGAAACGCGCGTTGAATTGACTTTTCTGCTTTTACGTTTGTTTTGGTTTTTTTTTTGGTTTTTTTATTATTTTCGTTTTTTCAAGTGCAACATTTTTGTATTTTCGACTTTTGCACTTTTGTTCCTAACATGTTGTATGATTTTTGTTCTCGTTGCTTTTCTCGTCTTTTCTCGTCTTTTGTTATGTTGTTATTTTATTTGAAAAGATAACTGTTTCTGAATATATTGAATAATAAAAAAAGAAAGAAAAGAAACAAGAAAAAAAGAAAAGCACGAAAGATTTAAGAAAAGAGAAAAGAAATATGTTCGAGAAAAAAAAGAGATTTTTGATTTTGATAAGATAACTCTTTCTGAGTATCTTGAATAAAGAATAAAACAATAAAGAAAGAAAGAAAGAAAGAAAGAAAGAAAGAAAGAAGAAAAAGAAAAGACCAAAACTTTAAGAAAAAGAAAAAAAAAATATAGGAGAGAAAAAAAGAGATAATCTAAAAGAAAGAAGAAAAAAGAAAGGAAAAAAGAAAGAAAGAAGAAAAAAAAAGAAAGAAAGAAGAAAAAAGAAAGAAGAAAGAAAGAAAAGAAAGAAAGAAAGAAAGAAAGAAGAAAAGAAAAAAAAAGAAAGAAAAAAAGGAAAGAAAGGAAAAAGAAGAAAAGAAAAAAGAAAAAAGAAAGAAAGAAAGAAAGAAAAGAAAGAAAGGAAAAAAAAAAGACCAAAAGCTTTAAGAAAAAAAAAAAAAATATGTAGGAGAGAAAAAAGAGATAATCTAAAGAAAGAAAGAAGAAAGAAAGAAAGAAAGAAAGTGTATAATGGGGTGTGGGGTGGTGAAGGTGTGGTGTTTTAAAGACTTAACACTGAACAGCGTTAAAGTTGGAATAGTTTTGTAATATCGAGTGGAAACGATTTTCACTGCAAGTAGGAAGGAAAAAAAAAAAAAGAAACTAATCCGAACTAGACGAGCAGTTATGAAATAAAACTAGAATAAAATAACCGTCCAAAATCTTTCGAAGAATTTAAGATACTCGAAATATTAGGATACAGACGAAAACTCTCAAGTACACTAACAATAAATTCACAGAAATGCTGATCGAGGATAGACAACAGCAATTGTGAAAAAATGGTATTTATAAATTCTACAGACTTGTACGATAATTCCTGGAATTGGTAAAATTGCAGAATAGCACGCAAGAGATAATATCATTAGAATCGCATTTTACGTATAAATAGTATTCGATTACGAAAACTCCCGAAGTAACCTAACCCTAACCCTTACCCTATCCTAACACTAAACCTAATAATAAATCTAACTCTAACCCTAACCTTAATCCTTAGCCTAACCCTAACCATAGCGTCTCAAAGGTTTCGAGTATTTCTGTAAAATGTATCTTTTTATACGTAATCTAATGATATTATCTATTGCGTTCGATTCTGTGTTAGTACCGATAGATAGATAGATAGATAGATAGATAGAGAGAGAGAGAGAGATAAATAGATAGATGAAGAGGAGCTGAATGCTGCTGTAGGATGTGCCAAACTACTAAAGCGGCATAATACATTAAATCATCATCAAAGATAGATATGAATAGACTAAGATATGAATGAACTATTTTATATATGAACATATTTAGATTAATATAATTATTCGGTTTTGAAATGTTTGTATGCATTAGAATTAGATTTTAAACTTAATCGCCGACAGGCCGTCACGGGCGGCCGTTAAGATCAGCGGTGACTAGAATACACCGACTGGAGTTCGAACTCGCTTACTATGATGTCGTAGTCCAGCACGTTAACCATGATACCGAGATGACCACCCCTTTACACTGTTTCCTAGGGTATTAAGTGCTATGTGAAATGTAAACAATCTTGTTCAGGATTTGAACTTGAGTAGCTTATCTATATACATTTTGGTTTGGTTTTTGTTTAATGGCATATCAATCTTCACGGATTATTTAATTCTAAAGTCATCCTTGTAGAAGAACAGTAGTGATATTATTTAACCTATACCTGGGGAGATAAGATATAATTGTATAAAAGTTGTCGAAAAAATCAGCCAGAGATTTAAAATGAAATTTCAGTGGAGCCGAAAACGTGAACTTCAAAGGGGAACCACTCTTGACTGATAAATTATTTATTTATTTTCCCATTAAACTAACCCTAAACCCTAACCCTAACCATAACCCTAACTCTAACCCCGTCTTCTTTTTTCCTAGTAGATCAATAAATAAATAAATGATTTATCAGTCAAGAGTGGTTACCCTTTGATCATGTTAGACTTATAGGAAATAACCAAATAATCTATGTGTTAATACTTGTGTTCCTTAATTGTACGACCGTTATCATTCTGCAACACCCTCTGGTTAAAAATAAGACCATCCAATTTTTTCGTTCAAGTTGAAAATGCAAAACTGTAAATCTTGATCATCTTATGTTTCTTATCTGCCGAATTTCTTATTTCTTATGAGTGTCGTCACCTCAGCGAAATAATGAACCATTCCGTTTTTATTATAGAGAAGAAAAAGGATATGCTTCACAGAAAAATATAAGAAAGAAAGAAAAAGAGTAGGGAGGAAACAGAGAGTGGAGGTGAGCGTACGGAAGCAATAACGCCAATCTGTTTCATTCGAACATAATGAAAATATGAAAAGACTGCAAGATTTTTATTTTATTTTTGAATGAATCGGTCGGCGAGTGAACCTAGCTAGATAGATCCGTGTAGTGTTATGACCAGTTTTATCACCCCTCCCCCAAACTCCAAACTTCCGGCTATATGCCGAGTCGTGTGCACACTTTATGTAACTCAGTTCGAAATGAATAAAAAAAATTTGAAGTGGGTGCACGGGTGTGCTTACTTCAAATAAGATGAAAAGAAGGGAAAAAAGAAAGAAAAAGTAGAGAGACAGAGAAACAGGAGAGACAGAGACAGAGACAGAGACAGACAGACAGAGACAGACAGACAGACAGAGACATAGATCAAGATTATGTCTCTGAAAGTTTGAGATGAGGCTTGATGATTAGTATTATCTGCGTTATTCGGACTATTGTCACTATCTTCATTGTTATCTGTACAACGTTTCGGCCGATGTGCCCCCCGGACTTCTTCAAGAAGGTTAACGAGTCCGACAAGAAATACCTGAAGAAGGCCGGAGGGCACATCGATCAGATAACAATGAAGATAGTGACAATAGTCCGAATAACGCAGATAATACAGATCAAGATTACTATACCTTTAAAAAATACTATTTTGAAATAACTCTTAAAAAACACACCAAACGTTACAATAAGTAAATTATCATACTGTGGTAAATCTACAGGTCGCACTAGTCATAATAATAATAGATAACTGGACCTGTGGAAAAATTAAGGGTCCATTATTTAGCTAAGGTGACGACATTCATAAGATATAAGAATTCGGTGGATAAGCGACACCAGGATTTACATTTTTGCATTTCAACCTAAACGATTTGGAGGTTCTCATTTTTAACCAGATGGTGTTGCAAGATGATAATGGTCGGAAGATCAAGGAATAACAGTATTAGTATTATTATTATTATTATTATTATTATTATTATTATTATTATTATTATTATTAATAATAATAATAATAATAATAATAATATAGAACGGAAAGATAGACAAATACATGAACCTTGCCAGAGAATTGAAAAAGCTGTGGAATATGAGGGTGAAAGTGATACCAATTATAGTTGGTACACTTTGAACAGCTTTTTGGGAAAAGACTGGAAGAACTGAAAATCAGAGGAAGAATTGAGACCATCCAGACTACTGCATTGCTGCAATCGGCTAGAATACTCAGAAGAGTCATGGAGACCTGAAGGGACTTGATGTCACTCAAAATCTAGTGAAAGACCATCAGCTAACGCTGGTGTGAAAAACTTACAAGGAGTGAAATAATAATAATAATAATAATAATAAAGTCGACATGTCGGTATCAACCAGACAGCAAGGGAGTCTATCTCCTTTTCACAAGCGCTAGACAACGGAGATTCTTTTTTAGCCTATGAGGTGGAGCTCTTTATTTTACCTTACAGATCCCTGTGCTACTTATTTGCTGAGTTGGTGAGGACAGGTATTGAACCAAGAATCTTGCGATTACTAGGCGAGTGCTCTACCGACTGTGCTAAACCGGAGCCAAAAGTCGCTATCAACCAGACAGCGAGGGAGTCTATCCCTTTTCACTAGCGCTAGACCAAGGAGATTATTTTTAGCGCCACACCTACCATCAACTTCTCACTTTACCGCACAGATCCCTGTGCTTCTCGTACGCTGTTGGCAAGGACCAGTGTCGAACCAGGAACTTTCAGGTTCCAATAATAATAATAATAATAATAATAATAATAATAATAAATGTTTGTAATCCTCAGTTTTTTTTCTATTTTATTGGATTAATTGGATTAATGCTAAGAGCAAAATGTCATTTACATAACGGGCACCTGTCTACTCATCTTTTTTTCTTTCTTCTCATCTTTCGAGGGAAAGGCAAAAATGAATGTTTTTTTCCTTAAATTGTCACCATCATCATCAGCCCAGACTCGGTTATTTTCCTTAACATAAATCAGAGTCAATTGATGTCTAAATATTTTTTTATTTTTTATTTTCTAATTTTTTATTTTTTTATCTTTATTTATTTTTTTTTCATTTTTCATTTTGTGGTCACGAAGTTCCTCTTCGATGTGAAATTAAGAAAATGGCTGAACATGTTTAATTCAGTCTCACAAAGTTCAAAATGAAAAATGTTTCCCGAATCTGCCACCCAACCGGAAGTGTCTCGATGATTAGTCACATGATCCAGCATTGTAAGTCTTCCGGTCAGAGGGTCAACAATGTCTATCATGTCCTCGTGCAGATTTGTAATTTTTTTTTTCATTTTTTTTTTCATTTTCATTGATCGAATCCGGTGTAAATGGCTGCTGCTTCGTGACGATCGAAACGACCTCTGTGCGAAGAGGTTTATATTAAAAAGAAGGGGAGATAACTCTCTTTTTTAATTGACCGTATCGACGAAAAGATAAAACTCAGCAAAAAATGTAGCATGGCGGGACTCATTTGCAATGCAGTGATGATGCGTTAACAATAATCAATGTTCTACTTGAAAAAGCTATTAAAAAAACTCGATAACTGTCAGATGTAACTGTTAGGTACACCTAAATAGACTTAAACAAAAATAGAGTGGCTTCCCTTTGATTTGTCAAAGCGTTTATTGACATTTGAATATTGGGGACGCTCAGCGTTCTGAGTTACTTGTTAAGTCGTCTGAGAGTTAGAAAGCATTTCCTACTCTGTGTTTTAATAAATCCTTTGTTAATTTTCCAATAACCTTGCCTTGCATTTATCATTCTTTGATGTTTTGAGTCTGGAATAAATCTTGGGATGCTGGAGGATATCTTGCCTGGTGCAATTTATAGTTTTTAGTAATAACACAAGGCGAAACTTATTCTTTTCTCATGAGATATTTAAAAAAATTTTCTACCAAGTCAAACTGCCTGGGTAAGAGACATGTCTCACCCAGTCACCAAACCTCTCACTTACTCTCCTACACTTTGCCGCGCGAGATCTCTCAGTCGCGGTGTGCTAACTTATCCTAAAAAAACTTTCAAACTTTCCATGCTGAACTACACGTACTTCTTACATTCCTGTCGACCCCCACACTCTCTTTCGCAATAAGGTAAAAAAGAATTGATTAAGCTTAAACACACACACACACACACACACACACACACACATATATATATATATATATATATATATATATATAATCCAAAAGTCCAGAGAAGATATCTTCCTTATGACACAAGAGTTTTATTTAAAAAACCTGTCGCAGTTTGAGAGCTCAATGTGTGTTCTTAACGTTAGAGTCACAGAGCAAATATATAAGTAAAGAAATAACAAAAGACTTAGAGATTTAGCATTATAGTCTATTTCAGGGAGCTTAGACAAAGTGTCTAACTCTCCCGACTCATCAGATGCGAATGATTAGATTCGCATCTGATGAATCGGGAGAGTTAGACACTATTTCCTACGACTCTCACCATTAGACCACGCGCTTCCATAAAAGTTCATACAATGACGTCATTTCTACTTCGTTTTACCACTGGTCCCAAGTACTGCAACACTGATGGAAGAAGAGCGTGGAACGCAAGGAGGACTACGTTTAAGAATAAACCTCATTTGGTCACATCTCATGAGAGTATCTTGGTTAGCCTATGAACTTTAGAGTTGACCCACGTAGGTATCTATGTGTAATAAAAGACGAACATAATGTAATTGCTTTAATTACAGTTTTATTCAAATATTTGCTTAAAAGCCGCTCTATTGGGCGGTAATTAAGCTAGCTCTTGTTTGCAGAAATTTCTTTTTGTGTGGGGCACCGTGCTGCTATATGCGATAGGCAACAATAAATTACAAAAGAACTAATAATTAATCGCTGCGATGATTTTGACCAATGGGGAAATAAAAGTAAAACTCATACGCTGAGTTGGCGAGAGCCGGTATCGAACCCGGAACCTTGTGATTCCTAACCGAACGCTCTACCGACTGAGCTAAACCGGCCGACGACGATAAATAATAGGGTATTAAGAGTTGGGATGAAGATAGGGAGAGAATGGGACGGATTGATTGATAGATAGGTAGGAAGAGAATATATATATATATATATATATATATATATATATATATATATATATATATATATATATAGAGAGAGAGAGAGAGAGAGAGAGAGAGAGAGAGATGGAAAAGTGAATTATATAGATAGATAAGAAGTGAATAATATAAGACCAGAAGGGAATTAGATAGAGATAGATAGATAGATGAGAGAAAAATTGATAGGAAGAGGAGATAGATAGGTAGAAAGAGTAAGGAAACATCAATATTTAAACTTACCTTTTAAATTTTCAACGATAATTCTTCCTCTGCCACTTAATTTGGAGGCAATTTGAAGGCGTAGGTCCTTACTTTCTGTTCAAACAATTATTTCTATTTCATTGGTGACTCTCGATGGATTTAGATTCCCAAATTTACTTCCAAGTTATAAAAATTGGGGTACTAATGCAGAATAGCGAACAACGCGATAGGCAACAATAAACTACAGAATAACTCAAAATTAATCGCTGCATTTAAGTATTGCATTAATATTTAAGCTTAACATTTAACTTTTCAATTACAATTCTTCTAATTTGATGTACAAACAATTATTTCTATTTCATGAGTAACTTTCGCTGGATTTCACAATTAATTCTGATTATTCCTAAATTTATTTCCAAGTTATAGAAATTGTGGTACTATTGCGCAAGCGATAATATCATTAGACTACGTATAAAAGCATTACATTTTATGACATTTCATGGAAATACCCGTGTAATATTCAAGGTTATAATAATGTTATATAACAAAACAAACTCCACCGAGGGTGTTAAATATATAACAAGATGGACTTTAATACAGGCACATGGAAACGATACATAAAATAGGAATACATGATACATTGTAGAGAATACATAAAATAGAAATAATAAAAGGACACATTCAAGAATGGAAATACAATGTTTAGGTATAAAAGAGATACCTAAATGAACATATAAAATATAGGAGTTAATGGATAGTCCATGTTGTATAATTCACTTACTAGTGATCGGGGGGGGGGAGTACCCCCCACTGAGAAAGGGGTAGAGAATGTCTAGCCCATGTGAGTTCGTTCGTGACGAAACACAAAAGTAGCAGAAGAGTTTGAACCTCGCGCTTAAATACCAGACCTCCTGGTGGTCGGCATGAAAACCCCAGCGGGAAGATAACTCTTCCAGGCAAAGGGAAGATAATTCCAACACCCGAAACTTTGAGACGCTAGGGTAAGCGTTAGGGTAAGTGTTCGAGTTAGGGTTAGTGTGAGGATTACAGTTAGGGTTAGGGTACATCGAGAGTTTCCGACATCGGTATTAATGCAGAATAGTGCGCAAGTGATAATATCATTAGATTACGTTTCATTACATTTCACAGAAATACCCGAAACCTTTGAGACTCTTGGTTAAGGTTAGTAAATGTTAGGGTTAGTGTTAGGGTTAAGTTAGGGTTAGGCTACTTCGGGAGTTTCCATAATCTAATGCTATTTATACGTAAATTGCGATTTAATGCTACTATCTCTTGTGAGCTATTGTGCATTTTTCCGAATTGTTAAGAGATAAGCGTCTGTGGCCATATTAGTTGTTAGACCCAAAGATGACTAATGAGTGAAGCACCCACGAATATTGCCCTTACATGTCTTGAACCCCCCCCCCCTTTGGTGGTGAAGAACAGCAGAGAAAGAATTCGACTCTTGAGTAGACTTTGACCTTCGACATTATTTTGAATTGTATGTGCACCGAATGATCAGAGCGTTCAACAATGCAAGTCACGTGTCCAGGAAATAACAATGCACGACATGTGACGTCAGAAGAGTTGCCAAAAAAAGCGTAGGTCGTCATAAGAGAATAAACGAACAAGAAACTTCTATTTTAAGAATAGAAAAATAAAAAATAAAACAAAAAGAAAAGCCAATTTAAATAACAATAGGTTTGTGTTGGTAAATAGTTAGGGAAAGTCTGAAAATAGTTATGAAACCTAAAATCGATATTAGCAGTTCGTTTAAGTCGATTGTATTGTAAAGTTTTATTTAATTCAATTAGGCGCGAGAGAGAGAGAGAGAGAGAGAGACAGACAGACAGACAGACAGACAGTCAGAGAGAGTCAGAGATTGAAGTTTTATTTAATTCAATTAGAGAGACAGACAGACAGACAGATAGACAGACAGACAGAAACAGACATACAGAGAGAGTCAGAGAGAGAAAGAGATTGTATTGTGAAGTTTTGTTTAATTCAGTTAGGTAAGAGAGAGAGAGAGAGAGGGGGGGTGGAGAGAGAGAAAGGGTGATTGTTCATAAGTCAAAAGTTTCACAAAAAGTGACTGACACCTAAATTATTAAATAGTGTGTGTGTGACAGACAGACAGACCGAGAGAGAGGGGGGAAGAGAATTAGAGAGAGTAAGTGAGAGAGAGAGAGAGAGAGAGAGAGAGAAGGAAAGAGAGATAGAGTGAGAGAAAGATAGTAAGAGAGAGTATTAGATAGAGAGAGTGTGTGAGTTTATGTGTATGTGTGTGTGTGTGTGTGTGTGTGAGAGAGAGAGAGAGAGAGAGAGAGAGAGAGAGAGAGAGAGAGAGAGAGAGAGAGATCTGTAGAATAACGTAGACACAAAGTCAACGGCACTCGATGACAGTCACTTTCTCCGATCATCAGATAAAGTCAAGAATCAACCATGGTATTGTAATTTGTATACACCCATAAATCCAGCAAAAACAGAACATTATAACACGATTTTTGCTAGAGCAATACACTTATAATGTGCTAACTTAGAGAATAAGTCCAATTTATAAATGAATGATAATTTCTTTCGCGCTGAACATGATGTTTTTTTTGTAATTCATAGAATTGTTTATCATATAAGAAAATAACACACACACACACACACACACACACACACATATATATATGTATATATATTTATATACTTATATATATATATATATATATTTATATACTATAGTGTGGGATTGTCACTGTTTCAGTTTTTACTGGAACGGTGTGCCAAACGCAATATTATTGGAAGAGTGCTCAATATAAAATAGAGCTGTTATATAATATAATGAAATAAATACATAAAGGTTTTACATATCTATTTATTTGGTGACAAAGGAACATTCACGACCAGTTTTGCTTTCATGCATCAACAATCGTCAGGTGAAGATGTTACAAATGCAAGGAAAATCGAAAAATTGCAAAAAAATTCCAGAAAATTCAATGTGCATGATTGGATGAAGTGTTATGCGTACATATGTGGCGGTATTTTGAATGTATGTGAGTGTTTATGGGCAGTATAGAGGTTATGTATATGGGATAACTGATCACACACATAATATCCTTGCATTTGTAACATCTTCACCTGACGATTGTTGACGCATGAAACCAAAATGGTCGTGAATGTTCCTTTGTCACCAAATAAATAGATATGTAAAACCTTTATATATTTATTTTATTATATTATATATACTAGCAAATATATGCACCCTCCGGTGCAAGTATTTAAGTTTTAATGTATAAAATATTGTATAAATTAGAAAGGCTAATGAAACTAAATAAGAATACAGATAAAGATTTGAAATAGAGGGAGTATAATAAAAGATTTGAAACATATAATAAAAAATGGAACAACTGAAACTTACTCTTCCATCACTCTCGTCTTTTATTGTTATTTTTCTAATTTAAGTATTTAGTTAAAAGAGGAAGTAAATAATAAAATGACAGTTATTTTATCTTGTTAATGGATTCATTTAAGATTCATTGAAGAGATTTTGCTTATATTCATTAAAATAAAACAAACAATTAGAATCAATAATACTAAGCACATATTTATAAATTCGATTTTGTAATATTAATATGCAAATTAGCCTTCCCGTTTACACTGTAAACCGCTATTTTGTTGTATATATAAATATAATTGCATGTTGTCAGCATGTAGATATAGTTAACAGTATTAATAATGTAAGACAATTTTATTAATAATTGAGGTTAAATAAAAATAAAATCATGGAGAATGTGATGTCAATAACTAAGAGAATTGTGACTTGAGTAGGAATAAAGTTTCGGTTACAGACAGAAAAACACACAATCTCCATTATAATAAGATATATATATATATATATATATATATATATATATATATATATATATATGATCGGCAATTAAATGCATACGAGTACTTCAACTAATCTGCACCACCACATAGCAGTTGACCACGAACAAACACAGCAAAAAAAATCCACCCTTCCCCATTAGAGTGATGAATCCTCAGAAACAAGGGGCAACACAAAAAGCAATTGACCACCAGGTCGAGACTATGTGACCCCAAAGTAAAGAACGCGGATAAATGAAAGAACAGTCAGTCTAAAAATAAACCTTTGAGAAAAGGGAAGGTACCCCGAAATATAAGAAAAATAAATAAGATTAAGAACACAATATTCATCATTTTGATCTTTATTCTGATCTTTACTCTTCTTCAACATTTTCTAAAAAAATGTCTATGCTTCTAAGACAATCCCAAAATATGTTTCCCAGTATTCATTACATACACACCACACACACAGACTTACTTACACATATATATGGTGTAATGGTTATCAAGCTAGACTCGCAAACCATTGTTAGTGAGTTCAATTCTCACTGGGCGCCCAATACTTCTGGCCTTGAGCCACATCTAATCTAAGCTTAGTAAATAACTATATATGTGTATATATATATATATATATATATATGTATATATATGTGTGTGTGTGTGTGTGTGAGAGAGAGAGAGAGAGAGAGAGAGAGAGAGAGAGAGAGAGATTCGTCGGTATCCATGATATCATTGAGACCTGATAATGATGCATATAAATAAAACATTATATTTTTGTCCAATCCTGGGCACAAAAAAGGGGTCAGAATTGTCGCTGTTTCTAATATTTTGTTCCATCCTTAAATGTGATCGCTTTCAAAATGGCTGAGAGAGAGAGAGAGAGAGAGAGAGAGAGAGAGAGAGAGAGGAGAGAGAGAGAGAGAGAGAGAGAGAGAGAGAGAGAACACACTGAAATGTAATTAATTTTTTACTAACATTTCCTCTATCTTATTCCTGGAAAATAAATAAATAATTCATTTAAGAGTGGTTCCCCTTTGTTTATGTTAGACTTCTTGGAAATAACCGTATGTTGGGCTACGGCCTCTACGTGTAAAGTTGAAAAATTTGACACAGGGATACACCGACATTTGATTTTGTTATTAGAGATTTTCCTGAACATTTTTGATTCCGGTTTAGTTGGTCAAATCATATGATATGAGTAAAAAAAAAACAACTTCCAATACACATAAATAACAATAGCATACTCTTTACAGATCACTATCCAATACCCCACCACAAAAACCTTTCCTCTCATGAGCCCTCAAGTGACTTCTCAATTCTGCTGTAGATCCACTAAGTTTGATGCAATTCTGATACAGGAAGGACGTCTTTATCATTGGATCGATTGGATCAAATGTTGAAATTTGATGCTTGTGCACCACCATATATCTCTTAAGACCAAAAGGTGACTTACAAACTTTGTTACAGATTGTACAAGTCACATTGTTTATTCCTGGAGTGTGCACGAGTTGATGACACCACATGAATCATTTTCCCCCAATTCAATCGGTCTCTGGTTGCGTCTTGCCAACGGTTTCTTTTGATGTTGTCTTTGTACCTGAGCTTTGGTCTACCGATTCTACGTGATCCCTCTCTCAGTTGAGAGTACAGAATCTGCTTTGGTAGTCTGTTATCCCAAGTCAGTTTTAGTGGCCAGTCCACCTCAGGTTGCGTTGGACAACTATTTGATGCATGTCAGGGAGTCCAGTTCTCTTCAGGATGGTCCTGTTTGAAACATGTTGCTACCACCTGATATTCAATATGCTGCGCAAGTGACGCACGTAGTAGACATGTAGTCTATGGGCATCTGTTTTGTATATCGTCCAGGCTTCTGCACCGTACAGGAGGGTTGAGAGAACTATGGCGCGGTATACTGCACATTTAGTTTTCAAGTAGATGTTTCTGTTGAACCAGACTCGCCTCTTCATAGAAAGCAGAATCCAACCACATATTTGACATTTCCAACCCTCCGTGTTCTCACCAATATAACAGATGTATCCCTTTCGAAATTGACACTTAAGATTTTCATGCGCAATTCTTTCACTCTCAAAACTGGCACTGTCATCATCCACGTGGATTCTCCATTCAGTCCACTTCAATGTCAGCCTCTCCCAGTTGTCAGGATCTATTTCTATTTTTATAAGGTTACTTTTTAAGCCATCCTTATACCTCTTCCAAGGCTCATGCTGTGGCCTTTTGCCATCATGCAGCTGACCGTAAAGGAGTTGCTTTGGCATTATAACATCCCTCATACACACAAACATATATTCATAAATACATGTTCTTTTTCTAGTCTTTATTATTAGAGATTTTTATCTGAATATCTTTAATTCAGGTTTAGTTGGTCGGACCACTTTATATAAGAAAATACATTTCCAATAAATTTACATACATATGTACATACATACGTGTTCGGCGGACTCTTTTCTTATTCTGGTCTTATAAGAAGATTATTGATTGACAAACAGACAAATAACAACAAAAGAAAAAAATCATATCGAACATCCTGATCGATGATCGAAGAATTTCCTGATTATTTAAGGAATTGATTAATCGATTAACAATCGATTGATTGTTCGATTATTTACAAAATTTCTAAAAAGCAAAATGGAAATAATTGATAATGAAGAGAAAAACTAACAATTGGAGGCGATGGGAAGGACAATTAATCACATAATAAATGAATGCAGCAAGCTAACACAATAAGAATACAAGAACTGGTATGATGGGGTGGAGAAGATAATCCTCTGGGAATTGTGCAAAAAGAAGTTTTACCATATTAACAACAGTTATATATATATTTACCAACCCCTCAGCATGAGCAGGATGTGACACAAGGTCAATTTCTTAAGCGGATTTCAGAGTTTTCCTTCTCCTAGACCGGTTGCCTAACCAAGATTAAAGAGCCCAGTCTGCCCTTCTATTTATCCATAGCTGGAGGGAGAGTAGGATTCATACCTTTCCAAGGGTATTAGCGCTAAGTGAAATACAATTACCACATCCAGGATTTGAACTCGGGGCGACGAATCCATTTCCCATGACTTTAACCATTATACCACGCGCTACTAACAACGGTATATGCTCAAACCAGAATCTGTTCTAGAAAATGAGATGCGTCAAATTCTCTGGGACTTTGAGATATAAATGGATCACCCAATCCAGGTCAGAAAACTTAGTTTTAATGGTACAAATGCAGAATAGCGTGCAAGAAATAATATCCTTAGAATCACATTTCACGTCTTCTTCTTCTTCTTCTTCTTCTCTTCTTCTTCTTCTTCTTGCTGCTGCTGCTGCTGCTGCTGCTGCTGTTGCTGTTTTGAGCACGCAAAAATAAACGCCTCAAGTTTAAAGAATCATTGAATGCGTCATGAGAAATTCGAAAGAGATGATTTTTGTTCTTCTTTCTTTCATTCTTTCAATTTATTTAAGAATTTTATAAATTCTATTTTCAGATGTCGGCCACCTGTTGTCAGCGTTGATCAAATCAAAGAAATATAATGAATATAAGAAAGAAAGAAAGAAAGAAAGAAAGAAAGAAAGATAGAAAGAAAGGGACAAAAAGGTATCGGAGAAATAAAGGGATAACGGGATAGGAATGGACAAAGAAGAAATAGGAATGAAATAGAGAAAGAGAAGAGATAGGGGGAAAAGAGCAAGATATTTAGAAAGAAAGAAAGAAAGAAAGAAAGAAAGAAAGATAGGGAGAGGAACAAAAATTGTATCGGAGAAGAGGGGGAATTGAGGGATGGGTATGAACAGAAGAAGAAGAAGAAGAAGAAGAAAACTAAAAGCAAAAGAAGAAGAAGAAGAAGAAGAAGAAGAAGAAGAAGAAGAAGAAAACTAAAAGCAAAAGAAGAAGAAGAAGAAGAAGAAGAAGAGAAAGAAGAAGAAGAACTAAAAGCAAAAGAAGAAGAAGAAGAAGAAGAAGAAGAAAAACTAAAAGCAGAAGAAGAAGAAGAAGAAGAAGAAAAGAAGAAGAAGAAGAAGAAGAAGAAATGTGAATGAAACAGAGAAAGAGGAGAGATAGGGCAAAAAACGAGCAACATCTTAAGAAAGAAAAAAAGAAAGAAAGAAAGAAAGAAATGCCGGTAAAACATAAGAAGCAAATTTGAAATATGAATAATAAAATTCCGAGTTGAGATATGTAAGAAATGGTGTCCTTCGTTTTCTTGTTTGCTTATAAGTAAGTAAGTAAAGTCGTCGGGGCGGCCTAATGTCGGTATCGGCCAGAGAGCGAGGGAGTCTATCCCCTTTTCACTAGCGCTAGACCAAGGAGATTATTTTAGCATCTGAGGTGGTGCGCCACACCTACTGTCAGCTTCTCACTTTACCGCACAGATCCCTGTACTACTCATTCGCTGAGTTGGCGAGGGTCGGTATCGAACCAAGAACCTTGTGATTCCGAGCCGAACACTCTACCGACTGAGTTAAACCGGCCCTACACCGAGGATTATTAACCAATCTTGATAAAATTTGGTAAATTAACTCCCTTCACATAAAACTGTGTTTTAGACCATGTTTAAAGGGAGGAAATGCCTGGAACATTCTAGCTTAAAATTGCACAAGAAGGTATAAATGGTGTCTTGAAAGCAAATCAAATGGATTGCATAACCATGAAACTTTAAGTTATGAGTCCAAATAATACCATTACTATTGATTATATATATATATACATACATACATACATACATACATATATATATATATATATATATATATATATATATATATATATATATATATATAGTTCAATGAGAAATCAAAACAAATAAAAGTTTCTGCTTTTATTTATTTAATTACGGGAACGGTATTACAACCAGTGGTTTCTTGCTGAAAGCATTCATCAGGTAAGACGAAACGGTTCCTTTGAAAATGACAGAAATTGTGTAAATGGTCAAATGTGTGCGTTTTTTTTAACTGTATTCTCGTGTTTGCGTGTTTGCGTGATGCGGAATGTTTTTTTGCTTCTACGTGTGCGTATTTTTGTTTGTGCGTATGTGTATGATGTCATGCGCGTGCGCATGGAAATGCGTGAAGGCTGTGATGATATGATTGTGTCCACGCGCGTGTGTGCGTATTTTTGTTTGTGCGTATGTATGTGATGTCGTGCGTGTGCGCGTGGGAATATATGAAGGCTGTGATGATATAATTGTCTCCACGCGCGTGTGTGCGTATAAATATGCGTATTTGTGTTTGATATTCTTGGTTATGTATGTTATGTGGAAATTAATATAATGTATTTTTTAAATGTATTTTTAAAATTATGCTGTTAATAATAATGAACGTGTTATTTATATATATATATATTCCCGCTAGTTAGGGGACGCTCTTGAAGATGACCATTTGATTTAGATATGCCTATGAAATAAATTTGAGTGATATATATTAGAATTAAATCTACATTTAATTTTTTATACAGTAAAGTATTAAAATTATACATTAAACATTATATTTCCTGAATGTTACAATATTTTAAATTACAACAAATCGAAATTATTATATTTACTATCAATGTTTACATTAAAAGATCAAAATTAAAATAAGTAATGATGAAATTACGTTTAAAAAAAAAACTTAAAAAATAGGTTAGGAAAATTAAATTACGTTAAAAAAAACTGTTAAAATAGGTTAGAAAATGAAATTACGTTTAAAAAAACTTGTTAAATAGGGTTAGAAAAATGAATTACGTTTAAAAAAACTGTTAAAAATAGGTTAGAAAAAATGAAATTACGTTAAAAAAAACTGTTAAAATAGGTTAGAAAAAGGAATTACGTTAAAAAAACTGTTAAAAATAAGTTAGAAAAATGAAATTACGTTTAAAAAAAACTGTTAAAAAATAGGTTAGAAAAAATGAAATTACGTTTTAAAAACTGTTAAAAATAGGTTAGAAAAAATGAAATTACGTTTAAAAAACTGTTAAAAAATAGGTTAGAAAAATGAAATTACGTTTTGAAAAACTGTTATAAATAGGTTAGAAAAATGAAATTACGTTTTGAAAAAACTGTTATAAATAGGTTAGAAAATGAAATTACGTTTGAAAAACTGTTATAAATAGGTTAGAAAAAATGAAATTACGTTTGAAAAAACTGTTTTAAATAGGTTAGAAAAATTAAATTACGTTTAAAAAAACTGTTAAAAATAGTTAGAAAAATGAAATTACGTTTGAAAAACTGTTATAAATAGGTTAGAAAAACCCGTTTTATGGAGTTTCTAAAACACGTCATAACTGTGAAGAAACGCTCAATCACAAGAATGAATAGATCAATATCTTCGGCAAGAAATAACCCAACAAGGGTTGATACGCCGTAAAATTCAATCAGCCAACCAACCAACAATCACAATTGAGATGAGCTGGACTTGTGATCTGAATTTATTGCCAGTTTTATGTCAGAAAGGAAAATGTTAAACACTCCTCCATTGCACTATGTCTCAAATCAAAAAGAAAACAATTGTAAAGCTCTTGGCTGATACCTGTTGATACATTCGAGCCAGTTGTTTCAATTCGTAATTGTTTGGTGAGCAGAATTCTACAAAGCCATCGAAAACATTGACAAAATCCAATCTCCAGCATCTCACAGTATTGAAGAGGAAGAAGTATAAAAGCTAAATGAGTCATATGACAGTTACTTTATTTGATGACACTCCTCCATTGCACTATCTTTGGACTTTTATACAAGTCTGTGTGGTTGATTTGAAATCTCATATGACACACACATGTCTACAAACTGACAAGAGCTTTTTGCCCCCCCCCCCGCATATGTCTACGATGATGCGTATTCGTAAATATAGAACATTTGATATTGAAAATATAACAGGCAATTGGTAGACGAAAAGTAGAAGATAGATCACTATGTAGATTTTCAAAGAACAAAGAACAAAAGAAATAAATAAAAAAGATATTAAACTAAACAAAAATCAAAAAGATGGACGACTTGGATGGAGACAAACATATTCATCCAAGTTATTTCAATCTCTCTCTCTCTCTCTCTCTCTCTCTCTCTCTCTCTCTCTCTCTCTCTCTCTATTTTGTTTTATTCATTTTTGATGGGTACTCAATTTTCTTTTTAAACTCATTGGACTTTTCGGACCATATGACCTTTAGGCACCCCTTTTGCGATCTCGATTCATAAGGAATTTTTTTTATTTACACCGTCAAAATCCGGTTGTTTGTTAGGGTTAGGGTTTAGGCGTTAGGATTAGGGGTTAGTTTTATAATTAAAAAAAAAACCTCTAAAAATCGTCTGTTAACAAACAACCGGATTTTGACGGTGTAAATGAATCGAAATCGCAAAAGGGGTGCCTAAAGGTCATATGGTCCGACTTTTGCTTTTTGAGCCAAAAATAAAATTTCAATAGTAACAGCATGGAATTTCTTTCATTCTTTTTTTGCGTTTAATATTTTAAATAGGAGATATTCATTTTTCTTTTCAGATTGTCTTGGCACTTTTTTTATTACTCTCTGCAAGGTATTTTTTACATAGAGATTTTAATGGGGCATCCTGTGAGGATCCAACTCACGATTCAGTAATAATGGATCTGCGATATTTCCTTTATCGTCCCTCCCCTCTACCTAGCCGACGCTAGGTAGCCGCTTCTAGTATAAGATAGATCATTATGTATATTCATTCTTGATGGGTACTCAATTTTCTTTTTAAACTCATTTTTAAATTTATTTTTTTATTTAACCCATAGGAGGGACCCTAACAGGTACTACCATTCCACCTAAAAGGTTGCTTTACGCCATCTTCAGCCATTTAGCTCCGTTTAATTGGACCAACGTGTTGTATAGTCGTATATATAGTCATGTTAAGAAATTTGAAAAAACAAATGTTCCGAAAATAGGATGAATTTAATTATCGATGTTTAAACATTTCGGTTTCTTTAAACCTTCATCAGGATGTATCTTGTGGTGAAGAAAATGATGGATGTTTTATAGATGACAGGAGATGAAAATGTTTATAAAATCTTTTTTGTTGTGTAACTGTATTTGTTCAGCTTTATAATTGTGTTATAACGAGTGGATCGCGACTTGTCTTTCAAAAATTATTTTAATATGGTAATTGTCTTAATTATTTAAACACAACAAGACCTTGTTTTTGCTTGATCAAGCTTTATTTTCTTCTAGCCCATATTGATTGGTTCCACCGCGGAGATTGACATGACCGGGAGAGGCGACAATCACATCTGCTCTGCTTCCAAGCCGGGTCGAATCTAAAACTAAACTATTTTCATGTGTCTGTCATGTTTTGCTTTCAAGAAATCAAAAGGTCATAACCACCACCGGTAATATTCCACAGACTCCCAGATTTTAAATCAACAGGCCTCAATTTAAATTCTTAGCTACAGGTATGTTCGCAATTCATGACTGCTCAGGAATTGTAACAAATGGTTCATCTCATCTTCAGCCATTTAGATCCGTTTAATTGGGGGGGGGCAAAAGACTCATCTTTAATAACATCTCTCTGTGTATGTATAACCTATACACTTGTTTTACTGATATTGTCCACCCACTACCACCCCCCCCACCAAAAAGGAAGTCATCACCCCCCCCTCATCAACTTCAGACATTTCTTTTCGTGTATTAATCCGGTTCCTAACATTATATTACACTGTCGGATAATTAAAAAAAAAAGAAGTTTTTTCTATTGTCATTCATTTCATTTATGATAGGAAATTAAATTTTATTAATGTTGACTCTTTCTAAAAATGGCTTCTTCTTCTTCTTCTTCTTCTTCTTCTTCTTCTTCTTCTTCTTCTTCTTCTTCTTCTTCTTCTTCTTCCGGGGGAAACGTTAGGGATCTTTTTGTTTTCCTTCACTTTTTCTTTCTATTTTTGTTTCTTTCCATCCGTCTTTCTTTCTTTTTTCTTTCTTTCTTTCTTTCTTTCTTTTCTTGTTTATTTATATCTACCTATCCCTCTTTCTTTCTTTCTTTCTTTCTTTCTTTCTTTCTTTCTTTCTTATTTATTTATATTCACCTATCCCTCTTTCTTTCTTTCTTTCTTTTCTTTATTTATATCTACCTATCCCTCTTTTTTTCTTTCTTTCTTTCTTTCTTTCTTTCTTTTCTTATTTATCTATATTTACCTATCTCTCTTTCTTTCTCCCTTTCTTTCTTTCTTTCTTTCTTTCTTTCCTTCTTTTCTTATTCATTTCTATTTACCTATCCCTCTTTCTTTCTTTCTTTTCTTATTTATTTATATTTACCTATCTCTCTTTCTTTCTTTCTTTCTTTCTTTCTTTCTTATCATTTCTATTTACCTATCCCTCTTTCTTCTTTCTTTCTTTCTTTCCTTTCTTTCTTTCTTTTCTTATTTATTTATATTTACCTATCCCTCTTTCTTTCTTTCTTTCTTTCTTTCTTTCTTTCTATTATCCTATCCCTCTTTTTGTTTGTTTCTTCCTTTCTTTCTTTTAATTTGCTTTCTTCTTTATTCTGTTCTCTCTCTGTCTCTCTCTCTGTCTGTCTGTCTCCACAATTTCCCTCTCTGTATTCTTTCTTTCCCTTTAACTTCTTTATCTTCGACATCTTTCTTTTTCGGGACTTAGATTATTCTGGCTGTACCCCCTGGTGTCCACGGTATAATGCTAAACATCTTAGGAGGTGAGGCTCCAATCCTGGACATCTCAGGAGTCTGGAGTGGCCCTTCATTACTACTATTCTTAGGTTCACTCTGGTAGTTCCTGCTAAAGTCTTAACTATGTATCAAACAGTTTTAAAAGGCATTTGTATTCGATATGACATTTAAAAGAAAAACAAAACTTGAAACCATATAATTGTGTATAAAGGGTTTGTATTTGATACAACAGTATGTCAGGTCTGTCAGCTGGACCTTTAGAATACACCAGTTCTGGAGGTCTGGCGAATGTGGAGAATCCCTTCATCACCATTGCTCACAGGTCCACTCTGACCAGGAGTGGTAGTACCTGTTAA
>CM042159.1:9166636-9171636 GCA_023376005.1 Doryteuthis pealeii
TTGCATATGGTGTTCGCCGAGTTGTTTGGTCATGGTAATATAATTCAATTATCAATTATTAATATATATATATATATATATATATATATATATATATATAATATATATATATATATAATCTTTCTGTTCTGTATATCTTAAGAAATTTATGTCCATATGTATAAATATGTAGTTAATATTGCAAATATTAAACAGGGTTCAAATTTGGTTTTATATATATATATATATATATATATATATATATATATATATATATAGCTTGGCATGCCATCAAACAAAGAAACCAACTCAAATATATATATAAATCACATTTTTGGTAAAATAAAATGGGAATTGTTCCAACCTATAGCTGTGCCAGTACTGTTGTATGGTTGCACCACTTGGATTTGTTTGCTGTTATGAACAAATCTTGGAAGCAGCACTCTTACAAAGCAGCAGTTGTATGGTCACTTACCTCTCATCACACTAACCATCCAAGTAAGACGAACATTGCATTCTGGGAACTGCTGGAAAGGTAAGGACGAACATATAAGCTACGTTTTTCTATGGATTCCTATAATTGTAGACACCAGTAGGGGCCAAACCTGCAAAATCTTACAGCCTTAGCTCTGCTTGGACATTGAACGTTGTGTTGATGACTTGCCAATATAGCGATGGGTGATAGGGGTGGATTGTGAGAAGAAAGAGTCAAAGAATCCGTGCTGTCAGCATGCCTTGATGATGATGATGATTGGAAAATTAACAATCAAAACAGATATAATTAGGTATTGTTTATTACCAAACTCTACACCACTGAAACTGTATGTATTTACCCAACCCTTCCGTCACAGCCAGGATGTAACACAAGATCTATTTTTGAGCGAAGTAAAGCAGGTTTGAATTCAGAGTTTTCCTTCAGTTAGACTGGTTATCTAACCAATGTTTAAAAACCCATCTGCCCAACTCTTTACGTTAGCTCAGTCGGTAAGGCGTTGGGCTAGAAACCACAAGGTCCCTAGTTCGATACCGGCCCTCGCCAACTCAGCGTATGAGTAGCACAGTGATCTGTGCGGTAAAGTAAGGAGCTGATGGTAGGTGTGGCGCTCCACCTCAGACGCAAAAACGGTCTCCTTGGGGCTAGCGCTATTGAAAAGAGGATAGACTCCATCGCTGATTGGCTGATAACGACATTAGGCCGCCCCGACGACTTTACTTTTTTTTACGCACTAACAACCCGATCTTCGGGGCGGGGGTCCGGTGGCTTCGGCCACTGGACCAGTGTGTTAAATTAGCGGCGTGGTCCCAGGGTGCCATGCCCCCAGGCAACACCTGCCCACTCGATTTAAAGGGGTAGGGTTGGGTTTATTGCCCAGTGCCTGAGGCGCCCTCCTTGAGAGGAATGCCGACGAGATTCACGCATTTTTTGCACCCACCACTCATGAGCTTCGGTTCGTGGGTGGTCCCACATTAACTCTTAGTCCTATACCGCCTCATTCAACCCAGCCAAAAGTCACATTTCTTTTCCTAATCCACCCCAAACGATAGCCTTTGTTTAAATGTAATATTAAACATATTTAGGAGTCTTTGATTTAAGGGAAATAACAGGTAACTTTAAAAGAAAAGGACATTTTTAGCCATTTATTGATAAATCCTTATAGGAATGGGGATCTGGACTTAGAAAATTCTCAACAGGATGTTAATAGTTAATAGGGCCTTGTGCCTAACCCGTACACGTGGGGTACGTGGTAAATACAAACTCTTTACGAATAGTTGGGTTGGGGGAACATATGGATTTATGCCTTTTCTAGGGTAATTAGCGCCAGGTGAAACCCAAAGACTTGCTGATGATTTAAACTCGGGTTGCCGATCCCATTTCCTACGACAATAACCGTTACGCAAAGCTGGCACTCACACTGTAACCCAAAATAAAATTGCATCAATATATCTACTTACTTTTCTTACTACGATTTATTCATATTTTGGTTACAAAGTTTCAGTGATGACTTTTAGGCTCCTCTTTGTATATCCTACCGGGATGGAGATTGTTAATACTTAGGATAAGGGGTATTTGCCTCATACCCCACTTGTATGGGCTGGGCACAAGGCCTCGTTTTAACGTGGGTCCACCCACAAGCCGAAGCTCATTAGTGGGAAAGAACCAAAATTGCGTCGATCTCCTCGGCATTCCACCTCAAGGGGGGCACCTCAGGCGCTGGGCAATAAACCCAGCCCTGCCCCCAAGGGGACAGGTATTGCCTGGGGGATGGCCCCTTGGATCGACGCTAATAATTGTACTTTAACCCGGTCCAGAAGCCGAAGCACGCTGGACCCCCGAGGGGAATAGGTAAGTCTCAAAGTATAGTAACTGGAACAGATACTACAATTTGATCCCCACCTAATGCTTAGGATAAGGATCACGACGGTAATTATGTGGAAAGAAAAACAAATTTTAAGAGTGTATTACTTTGAAAGTCGGCTTACTCTTTCACTGACGATACTGTTGCTGCTTTTATCATCATGAATAAAATAACAATACCAGCAATCTTAAACTTAAAGTCATTATACGGAGTGATTGTAAAGTAACTCCTCACCTATTTTAAAAAGCTTATGATTTATTTCTGGATCATTATTTTTACAAAAAATAAATACGAGAACACATATAACATGGAGTTCTATTTAAAATTCTATATGGGCACCAGCATTCATCTCCAGCCTCTCAAGCCGCTCAGGAATCGAATTGTCAACAAGAGTTGACAAGCTTTATAACCAACCAACCAACCCAACCAACAAGCTAATTTACTACAAGACACGCGGGCAAATACAAATGAAAGCAGACAAATCTAGAAATGCATTATGTCTGTTCCCCAGTGTAATAAAGAAACCTTTAACCTATTAGATGTTTTGTATTCATCCAATAAGCGAGTAAAATGTTAAGAGAGACATGGAAACCGGAAACCATTGAAATATCTCTGAAAAGCAAATATTCTCAACAGATCAGTTAAGCAGTAATAAGTTTGTCCAGTGCTTTGTAAATAAGGAACACTCTCTGATATATAAGTGCCGTTTTAATATATATATATATATATATATATATATATATATATATATATATATATGTTAATGTATGAGTGGTAGCTTACCGGTGGGTATGAGTACGATCGTTGGAAGCGCACAGTATCCAGGGGTTAAGACTGAGAAAAAACAAATACAAAGTGCTCAATACAATGTAGAGCAAAAATTTATTTATATAATGGATAAAAGTAACCTACTCGAGTTTCATCGATTGATTTTCAGGGTTACATCCGTTGAATTAATTAGTTTTCGATTAATCTCAGTTGGTAGAATACATGCCCGTTGGAATAGGACTGATAAGCTTCTTCGTCCGTTTTGAACTTATTTATATTCCACTTTTTATTGACTTGCTACACGACAGTATGAAAGTACGTAAATAAACATTGTGTTTATTTGATATGGCTTTTAACCGACAATATTTGGAGGATATGTGCTTAATTGAAGTCATACCTAATTTTTGAAAATTATATATATATATATATATATATATATATATATATATGAAAGGAAGGAAAAACTCAACACCGTTATTCCATAATAAATTTATTTCGACCAAAATTGGGGCCTTTATAAATCTAAGTTGATTTAATAAAGCTCCCCAAAATCCAGTCTCATCAGATGGAAAATCAACAATAATTTGAATTGCATAATAGAAAAATTTACTCCTCAAAAAATGTTTTTCTTTACAAAATGTATACATTAAAAGACTGTCACCATGGTGACAGGAAGTCAAATGAGAAAAAAATATTTTTCAGGTCAAGTTTTTTCAGGGGGTAGTAATCAGTCAAATTAACAACTATGAAAATTCGATAAGTCTGAAAGAATGAAGCAAGGATAAAACAACTAATATAAAATATATATATAAAAAATAAAAAATTATTAAATATTATGATATATAAAAAATTATTATTACTATTAACGAAATAAACAAAGTAAAACCTTAAAATATAATAGATAATATAATGTTGTATAAATATAATATTGATAAAAGAAATATACACATATCCTACATAATAAATATATAAACACATACATATATATACATACACAAATATATATATATATATATATACATAAATGGATATATACACACATATACACTAATATATATATATATATATATATATATATATATATATATATATATATATATATGACTATTTTCCTTCCTTTCAAAGATAAATATTGCTCTGTATATAATCTAAAATATACATTGAGCTCTTTTTAGTGATTTAAAGATTCAATGTATTTATACATACTGGATCATACAATAATAATACAGTATATCTTAGAAATAACTAATAATAATCCCTTAATACCAAGTTTTGGATACCTCTCATATCATATATATATATATATATATATATATATATATATATATATATATATATATATATATATATATAGTCATCCACAATTATTTGTTTTTGACAATTGAAAGAATCCCGTATAGCTTTATGTAAACAAATTGTGATTTTTAATATTATTATTATTATTTGGGTTTTTCTTGTTTTACACTTCCTTAGAAAGGATTAACTTTAACTTATAATAAACCGTCCTAATTATTCTCAAGTAATTAATTTAATATCGTCAGTCAACTTTATAACCCTAATGTAGTGTTATATATATTTAGCAACCCCTCCACACGAGCAGGATGCGACACAAGGTCAATTTCTTAAGTGGAGTTTAACAGGTTTCAATTCAGAGTTTTCCTTCTCCTAGACTGACTACCTAGCCATGGTTAAAGAGCCCATTCTTCCCGGCTATTTACCCTTAGCTGGGGGGGGGGGTGAATTGGATTCATACATTTCCCAAGGGTATTAGCGCAATGTGAAATTGTAGTGTTATAGAGTGATAGGGTCCAATCTATGGGTTAAATATGGATTAAATGAGTATTAAGAAAGTGTTTGAAAGAAATTGAGCTTGAAAAAAGAATTGAATACACAACA
>CM042159.1:9176636-9179136 GCA_023376005.1 Doryteuthis pealeii
TTAAGGATTACGAGTATTAATATTATATTTGCATGCTTCTGTTTTTCGCAAAAAGCATTAACTTAGATCACTGATATTTATGGGAATAAGTCTTGGTTCATTCGTCTTGTATCCTATCCCCCAATAAAAGTATTACTTACTTCGTGAGGGCTGGTGAGCTGAAATAGAATTTAACGAAAAAGAAGAAAAGGAACAGAAACAGAGATGACTTTAGAATAAGACCTTTATTATCGGGTTCACACGATTTTGTTGAGGGGATATATTTCCCGAACAATTCGATAGGTGTTACCTCTCCAAAGTCTCAAAGTCCAAGCGTCTTTTTAGACCTTTTCGACGCCAAGAACTTAGGTTTTTTTTCCTGCGCATGCCCAAAGGGCTCTTCCTGTCCTAAGCCCTCCGGAAAATTGTTATTTTTTTCTTTTATTTATTTATTTTATTTTGTTTACTTTTGTTTTTATTTATTTTACTTTTATTAATCCCCACAAATGTTTATCATAGAGATTTTCATGGAATATCAAAACAGAAAAAAATTTGAATTTAGGTCAGCAAAGAGAAGAAAACTTTAAAAAGAAAAGTCTTTTTGCCTTTGTATTTAAATGTAAATTTTACCTTTGCATACATTGGAATATATTATTTTCTTTTTATTATCATGCTAAACATGGGTGGATGTAAGTAAAGTTTGAAAATAAACAACTGATCAATACAAAAGATAATTACAAACATTGCAAAAGTCCAGGATATGTTGGTAGCTCTTCTAATATATATATATATATATATATATATATATATATATATATATATATATATATAAACATCGATCATTGTTCAGACAATAATACTTTTTCCATTTTTTTTGTATTGTCCTGTCAAAGGTTTAGTGTAAACCGAAACGTTTAAACGGCGAGTTGGCCATCGGAAACAAAGTCATCTTTTTTTTTCTATTTACACACACACACACACACACACACACACACATATATATATATATATATATATATATATAGATATATATAGACACACACATATATATATATATATATAGAGAAAAGATATAGAGAGACAGACAGACAGACACAGAGCTAGAGAGAGACAGGCTGAGATTGAGTGATTGTGTGTGTGTGTGTGTGTGTGTGAGAGAGAGAGAGAGAGAGAGAGAGAGAGAGAGAGAGAGAGAGAGATGTATGTGAGTGTATGTGTATATGTATATGTGCTGTATGCGTAGACACTGTTGACAGAACATATATTGATACATATTGTATATTTACGATAAGTATATATGTGTTTATGCGGGTGTGCATTGAATTTGTCTTGTAACAGAAATAGTTGCGATCGAAATTCTGACTTCTAGGCATATATATATATATATATATATATATATATATATATATATATATATATATACAACGGAAAAGTTAAAGTGCAATTGCATACTATATATAAATATATATAGTTTCCAATTGCCGCTTTAACTTTCCCGTTGTAGTGACACTAGTAGTTTATCCAAGGGTACACAATATATATAAACATAGAGGTATAATAATAATGTGCTATGCTATAATGAAACAGGGTGAATAATGAATGGAATACATAATCAGGACACTATGGTTAGAAAACTTCTAGAAACCAAACTTATCTGATCAAAGAGGACTTACCAATATCCAACAACTTGAAGATTACACAAGAAAGAGCAAAGACAAATTACTTATGGCGGCCAACAATAGTAGAAGTGACAGATGGACAAACAGAAAAACAACAAAGACTAGAAAACAAAAATGGGAAGAAAAACAATTATATGGACACTTCAAACACAAATCGAAGAGGTTGCACATGGAAAGATGGACATGGTTAAGAAAAGGAAACCTCAAAAGAGAAACAGAATCATTAATAATTGCTTCACATATTAATGCCTAAGAACAAACTATATAAAAGCAAAATTGATAAGACCCAACAAAATAGTAAATGTAGATTATGTGGTAATAGAGATGAGACTGTAAACCATATACTATGCGAATGTAGCAAACTAGCACAACGGAAAACAAAACTAGACACGACTGGTTGGAAGGTGATCCACTGGGAATTATGCAAAAAATTAAATTTTGACCATAATGCATAAACCAGAATCTGTTCTTGAGAACGAAACGCAATACATTCTCTGGGACTTTGAAATAAAAACGGATCATCTTATCCCAGCAAGAAGACCAGACTTAGTGTTGATAAACAAAAAAGAAAGAACTTGTCAACTGGTGGATTTTGCAGTGCCAGCGGATCACAGGGTGAAGCTAAAGGAAAATGAAAAAATGGACAAATATCTGGACCTTGCCAGAGAACTGAAAAAGTTATGGAATATGAAAGTCAAAGTGATACCAATTGTAGTTGGTGCACTTGGAACGGTCCCAAAAGGATTAGAAAAGGGTTTGGAAAGTTTAGAAATCAGAGGAAGGATTGAAACCATTCAGAACACTGCACAGCTGCAATCTGCCAGAATACTCAGAAGAGTCCT
>CM042159.1:9181636-9216636 GCA_023376005.1 Doryteuthis pealeii
GGGTTCGGTTCGAAGTTCCTCGAAGACTTCCAATTCCGACATAAAGGCTCTCAAGTTCAATAAACTGAGTTAACACTGAGTTGGTTGGATTTTATGACATGTCAACCCTTGTTGGATTATTTTACGCCGAAGAAGTTCTTTTTTAAAAACTCATTTAACCTAACAGGTCAGAGTTGACCTGGGAGTAATGTTAATAAAGGGGTACCCTACACTCCCCAGAGTTCAAGAATTGGAACTTCACCACTGGATCGAGTTCAATAAGAAACACATGATGAAGGCCGGAATGCACATTGTCCGAAACGTTGTGGTATATAACAATTAAGATGAGAAAACAGTTTGAAAAATCTAAATAATACAGGTTTATTATTTTCTTAGATGAGAAGTTTACCTGCCAGGACGATTATCCTTATCTTTGTTGTTATATTCTCATTATTTTGATTGTTGTACTAAGGTAGTTTGATGTAATCTACAAACGTCAGAGAATTTCTCCCCTGTATGCAGCCTATATCCAGGGCCGGTGCTAGAGTCTCAGGACACTCCCTAATCTATGGGCCCCACTTTACTACATAAAGTAGTATGTATATGAAATATATGACCCCCACTTTACTAATGTCAATTTTCAGAGAGTAGTATTCATAGAAAATATATGAAACTCACGGTTGGGGGTCCGGGGATAGTACGCACTGCTCTGATTGGGTTATTTCCTATAATTCTAACATGATCAATGGGGAACCACTCTTGACTGATAATTTATTTATTTATTTATGGATCTATTAGGAGAAAAGAAGACGGGGTTAGGGTTAGGATTAGGGTTAGGGTTTAGGTTTAGGGTTAGGGTTAGGATTTAGGGTTAGTTTAATGGGAAAATAAATTGAACTCGATCCAGTGGTGAAGTTCCAATTCTGGAACTCTGGGGAGTGTAGGGTACCCCTTTATTAACATTACTCCCAGGTCCGCTCTGACCTGTTAGGTTAAATGGGTTTTTAAAAAAGAACTTCTTCGGCATAAAATAATCCCACAAGGGTTGACATGCCATAAAATCCAACCAACTCAGCGTTAACTCAGTTTATAGGAAATAACCTCTGAGTGTATCCATTACAGAGGGGTAAGGCACCCTCAAAAGAAACGAGTGTTCTGAGTATGATACAGTTTTAGAGATCTGGAAAAGTTGGAATATCCCTTCATTGTCATTACTCCCAGGTCCACTGTGACCTAAAGTGGTAGTATCTAGTATTATTTGGATTATTTGGACTATTGTCCTCATTTTCATTGTTATCTGTAAAAAGTTTCAATTGGACACATAGCCTAGTGGATAAAGGAGTTAGGTTAAGACAGTTCTAAGTGACAGTTATCTCTAGACTGCAGGTTCAATCCTGGTCAGGGGCAGCTGTAACATAGAATGATAATTAACACAGCTTAACACCTGTACCCAGTTATGGTTAGCGGAATGAGAACAGGATATCCGCGTGGACTGAATAACGGGTTAGGTTCAAAGTTCCGCGATAGCTCCCGATTACGACAAGAAGGTTCCTAAGTTCGAATAGAAGGTTCCCGAGTCCAAAAAGAAGGTTGCCGAGTCCGAGAAAGTTCCCGAGTCCGACAAGAAATACCGGAGGGCACATCGGCCGAAACGTTGTACAGATAATAATGATGAGGGGGACAATAGTCCGAATAATCCAAATAATACTAATCATCAAGCCCCATCTTAAAAAATCAGAGAAATGGTAGTGCCTATTTAAGAATTATTTGTATTTGATAGGATTGTTTGCAAAAAAGACCTCTTAAGAAACTACACAAAAAATGTAGATATAAACATACAGTGAACGCGATTCCCAAACCTCTAAGCATGAAATAACCCGTTAAATCAACTAACCGTTAAAATCAACCAACCATGGAATTTCTAACCAAAACCTTTATTCAGTCTATGGGAGTAAATTATTCTCATTTCGCTGTCTATTTTTTAGGATACCACGTTCACCATGGGTATGATGTGACATTACAAGGTTGCAAGTATGGGGCATGTAAAATGAAACTGGAAGTGAATCCGACCGTATGTTGAAAAACGAATTAAGGAAAGAAAGTATAGAATGGATAATATAGGATATTTTAATCAATTTTACTTACACGTGTTTCGGTCAGGAGTTTATCCATGTGTACATTATTCAAACTATTATTATTTTTAAATAATCAAATGAAATGAAATAATAATAATAGAAAAAATGTAGAAATGTTCCGCACACAAAGAAAATTCGACCTATATATATATAAAATACTTTTTGTGACCAGTCATTAGTCGGAAATATATTAAACTGACATCTTAAATTAAAATAGTAATCTAGTTTGCGCTGGATTTGTGGCGCCACCAGATGTTGGCGCCCTATGCAATCGCCTAGATTGCCTAAAGGGTAATCCTGTCCTGAATTCACTTTTTACTTATTTTCTGGTGTGTAAAACGATATAACTGTGAGCAAATTGGTTGGTTGGATTTTAAGCATGCCAACCGTTGTTGGGTTATTTTATGCCGAAGACATAACAGAAGTTCTTATGCAACGCTTAAGGCCATTGCCAATTTTAAAACTTAATGTTATTTTGTTGGCCTCTTCAAGCAGAACATGTACGTTATTCTTTTTATTTCATTTTAAAAGTCTGATTGGGTTAATTTGTCTAATAAATGTATTCATTCATTGAATAAAGACAAAACAACATTTCCATGGACAAGTGCTTTGCCTGGGAGAATAATTTTATGTATTTCGTCGATGTTTAGCCTTTCTGCTATTCTACTTAAATAGTTGTCAACATCTTTTATTAATGAGCCCTGGGCTTCATAAAAAACAACGTGAGTTTTAAGCTTTTTTGAATTGCAACGTTTTTGTAATTTCAATTTCCACATCTTGGCACTTAGCTTTTCAGATTCTTTTACTGATGTGTTTTCGTCAGATGGATTGGTTGGTTGGTTGGATTTTACGGCATGTCAAACTTGTTGGGTTATTTTATACCGTACGCATTTTGTTTTATTCATTTAGAGTATTAGAGGCGTAGATGGAATTTTCTGGTTGTTGGTTGTTGGTTGGATTTTACGGCATGTCAACATTGGTGGGTTATTTTATACCGTACGCATTTTGTTTTATTCATTTAGAGTATTAGAGGCGTAGATGGAATTTTCTGGTTGGTTGGTTGGTTTGATTTTACGGCATGTCAACACTTGGTGGGTTATTTATACCGTACGCATTTTGTTATTCATTTAGAGTATTAGAGGCGTAGATGGAATTTTCTGGTTGTTGGTTGGTTTGATTTTACGGCATGTCAACACTTGGTGGGTTATTTTATACCGTAGACATTTTTTCAGAGTATTTAGACATAGATGGAATTTTCTGGTTGGTTGGTTGGTTGGTTTTACGGCATATCAACACTTGTTGGGCTATTTTATGCCGAAGACGTTTTGTTTCATTCATTCTTGATGGATATTAAAAAAATTTTAACTCAGTTTTTTAAAACACATTTTTAAAACTCATTTTTTCTATTTAACCGATCGATGGGACCCTAACATATACTACCACTCCGGGTCAGAGTAGATCTTCAAGTAATGGTGATGAAGATGTTCTCCACGTTACTCAGAGCTCCAGAATTGCAACCATCGGATTGAGTTTAATGTCATACCCAGGACATTAAGACCCTTAGTCATCGCCTTCTAGCACATATATGATAAAAAGGTTTAGGTCTTGGCATAAAGGCAATAGGGCCGGGACAATCATATAGGTGCTATGGCCTGACGTAACCAGCTGACTGATCGGATCGTCCGTTTAGCCTAAGTAAGAGCCAGACTATTGCAAGTCATGGACTGCTGAGTCACCAGGATTACGTCCTTAAGCATTATGGGTCACCAGCCACGACCAAAATGCAGCCCCATTGAGGGAGGGGGGCCTTACCTCTCTGTAAAGGTGCAGTTGGTATATTCTAAAGCCCCAACCGACAGAGCTTCATCTGATGCAATAGTTATATCCATTAATAAACGATTTCTAACATTTGGTTTAGCTAAGTCGGTAGAGCATCCGCCTAGATAATCGCAAGGTTTCGGGTTCAACTCGGCGCATGAATAGTGCAGCTTGGGTAATCTAATCCGTGCGATCTCGTGTATCATATTAACGTGGGACCACCTACAAGCCGAGACTCATTGGTGGCGCGGATGTGCAATAAACCCACCCCAGCAAAAAACCCGAAAACCGAAATGGAAACAAAATAATCTCCCTGGTCTAGCGCAAGTGAAAAGAGAATATACTATAGGCCACTCCACAGACTATTATTATTTCACTCTTTGCGAATTTTTTGGTTTTCCACTGGAGTCTGAGTTGAAGATTCGTAATGCTCTTTACCAACAATTCAATTCTTCAGATAATAGCCTTATATATCATAACTTCTTTAAATTGTGTAAACACCACCATCTTACTACTGAGCACCGCACATATATATATAAGATACATATATATATTAAATTTCACAAACGAATTGTAATATTGCTTAAATCAATTAATGTCTTCTAATCGTTTGTGAAGTAGAATTAATTGATTTCTAAGTGAATAAATACATGTAATTGAATTACAATATTATCTTACTAATGAGAATTTTGATTTTGTTTAAAATAAAAATGTATCCTTTTTTTTGTACGGAAGTTTAAAAGTGAAACTAAATGATTAATTTAATTCTTAAACGGTCCATAAAAAGCTGCGTAACAATTTAATTTTTCAGTGAAATTATATTTTATTTATTTTTGAAAGCTTTTGAAAGATTTTTTTTATTTTAATTATAAAATAATTTCAGTGAAATATTTACGACAGCTTTGAATCAGTAAAAACGCAGATTTAATTAAAACTTTATTATTGAAATTTTAACATTTAATTTGATATTTTTTGAATTATTTTTAATTAAATATAAATGACGCGATTTGCTAAATTTCAAATTAATATTTCAAAGCAAAATAAATAAATATAAAGAGAAATAAAGTAATCAAAAATAAAGTAATCGTTAATCACAACACTCAAATAAAATATTTTTCACATCCACCTCTGCTTACCGTCAAGTCATATTGAAAGCTGCATCCCACCCTGTCGGCGGGGGGGGGGCTTTAGAATACACCGACTGCACCCCCACAGAGGGGTAAGACTCCCCCAATGGGGCCACCTGTTGGCCGTGGGTGGCGACGCGTAATGCTTAAGGATTGAACCCAGGTGGCTGAACAGTCCATATCATGCAACACTCCGCTTAGACGCTTACTTAGGCTAGACGGGTGGTCAGAGAGGATCCCCCCGATCAATCGACTGGTCACGTAAAGCCCTAGCACCTATATGATTGCCCCAACCCTATTGCCCTTGTGGCAAGCCCCAACCCTTTTTATCATATATGTGCTAGAAGGCGGTGGCTGAAGATCTTCATGTCCTGGGAATGACGTTAAACTCTATCTGATGGTGAGGTTCCAGCTTTGAAAGCACCCTTTATTGCCATTGCTCCCTGGTCCACTCTGATCCGGGGGATGGTAGTACCTGTTAGGACCCCATGTATGGGTTAAATAGAAAAATGTGTTATAAAAAAATTAAATATCCATTAAGAATGAATTTATTTCAAATCTTTGTCGGTATTAAATAACCCACTGAGGTTGAGTACAACAGTCCGAAACATCGAAATTATTCGTCTATCTAGACATCACTTTAAATTGATGTTCTTTCTTACTTAGAGCAATGATATCAATCAAAGATGCTGTCTCATCCCATTGTATCTCGTTCACGGGCGTCTTCGGCATCTTGAAGATTCCAGGATCCGTTTTGCCCAAAATGCAAAAGATTTGTACACAGCAAGACAATTTATATAATAACTAGCAGCGGCTACCCGGCGTTGCCAGGGTAGAGGGGGATTTTATATAATAGAGGGGGACAATTTATATAATAAAGGATAGATGTTTAGATTTCATCTAAACGAGCCAGTGCTCAACATTTGAAAGCCAGTCGTGATAAGTTTTGAACAGACCTCGTATTTTTGTTTGAAAGGAAATTTACGAAGTGGCCTATTGTCGGTATCAGCAAGGAAATCTACCCCGTTTTTGCGCGCGCTTCACAAAACACGTTGTTTTTTTTTTTTGAGGCAGAATGCCACACCTACCGTCAGCTCCCCACTTTACAGCACATATAAAATTACCCAATCTGTGCTACCCATGCGCTGAGTTGAACCAGGAGCCTCACGATTCCTTGGTGGGTATTCTACCGACTGAACTAAACCGGTCCCTTAATTTGTTATAAATGAATAAAAAAACAAACATTTTTTACTATCTGGTCGATGTAAACTGAAGTGGATATTGTTTGTTTTCTTTTACGGCATATCAACCCTTTTCGGGTTATTTAACTCTTTGCGAACCAAATTTCCCTCATGGCTGTAACAAATTTTGTTGGTATTCCATTCAACTGGTTCCCTATTGCAAAATAATCAAGTACCAGCCCCAGGGTTAGTTCACAGACAAAACAAAAGATGGCATGGGTGTTCACGTAGTAATTTTTCAGTGTAAACAAGTGACACGTGCTAGCGGTTTACAGTAGGATCGCAGCAGTGGGTGAGCCGCTGTGATCGGCTTAAGTCCCATACAGTAACTGTTGTTATGGTCACCTATCTAAGTATTGAACAGGTTCATCGATGCTTCTTTGGTTCTTATTTGGGCTAGACGTGGTGTAATGGTTTAAGTCATGGGGAATGGGCTCGTCGACCTGAGTTCAAATCCTGGACATGGTAATTGCATTTCATTTAGCGCTAATACCCTTGGGAAAGGTATGAATCTTACTCTCCCTCCAGCTCTGGGCAAACAGTAGGGCAGACTGGGCTCTTTAGCCTTGGTTAGGCAACCGGTCTAGGAGAAGGAAAACTGAATTCAAACCTGTTGAACTCCGCTTAAGAAATTGACCTTGTGTCGCATCCTGCTCGTGTGGAGGGGTTGGTAAATATATATTTGGGCTAGACGGACAGTCAGAGATGCTGCTTCCAATCAATTGGCTGGTCATGTGAAGCCCTAGTACCTATATGATATTCCTACACTATTGCCCTTATGACAACCCCCCAACCCGTTTTATTTTATATGTACTAGAATGTGGTGACTGGGGATCTTAGTGTCCTGTGTATGACGTTAAACTGCATCTAGTGGTGAGGTTCCAATTTTGGAGTTCTGTGACGCGTGGAGTACCCCTTCATCGTTATTACTCCCAAGTCTACTCTGACCCGGAGTGGTAGTATCTGTTAGGGTCCCATCTATGGGTTAAATAGATCACAAATGAGTCTTTTAAAAATGTATTTGAAAAAAATTGAGTTTTAAAGAAAATTTAAGGCCGGTTTAGCTCAGTCGGTAGAGGGTTCGGCTAGGAATCACAAGGTCCCTGGTTCAATACCGGCCCTTGCCAACTCAGCGTATGAGTATCACAGTCATTTAGTACCGACAAAGTTTTGAAATAAATTCATTCTTAATGGATATTTAATTTTTTATAAACACATTTTTTCTATTTAACCCATAGATGGGACCCTAACAGGTACTCCCACCCCCCTGATCAGAGTGGACCAGGGAGCAATGGCGTTAAAGGGGTGCTCAAAATTCCCCAGACTTCCAAAGCTGGAACCTCACAATCAGATAGAGTTTAACGTCATTCCCAGGACATGAAGACCTTCAGCCACCGCCTTCTAGCAACCATATGATAAAAAGGGTTGGGGCTTGCTATAGGAGCAATAGGGTTGGGGCAATCATATAGGTGCTAGGGCTTGACGTGACCAGCCGATTGATCGGAGGGGGCCTCTCCGACCACCCGTCTAGCCTAAGTAAGGGTCTAAGTGGAGTGCTGCATGTCATGGACTGTTCAGCCACCCGGGTTCAATCCTTATGCATCACGCGTCGCCACCCACAGCCAACAGGTGGCCCCATTGGGGGTGTTTATCCCTCTGCAGGGGTGCAGTCGGTGTATTCTAAAGCCCCCCCCCCCCGACAGGGCGGGATGCAGCTTTCAATGTGACTTGACGGTAAGCAGAGGTGGATGTGAAAAATATTTTATTTAAGGGTTGTGGTTAACGAGAGAAAAAATAGATCTTTGCAGAAAAAAATAATATGGCCGACATTGGGGGGGGGGGAGAAAAACAAAATGGAGTATTGGCGGGAAGACGGATAATGGAGAGATACATTGATCAAACAAATAATCAGATAACTTCACACAAACACGCACACACACACACACACACACACACACAGACACGCACACGCATACACAAACATCTACACGAGCACACCGGCAAGCGTGTGTATATATGCACGCATACACACGTATACGCATACACACGCGTACACATACAAGCGCACACACGAACGCACACTCTTACACACACGCATAGACACATGCACTCACCTGCATATACACACATGCATGCGTACACACGCAAGCACACTAAACACATACAAAAACGTACATACATACACGCACACGTTTACACACGCACACATGCGCACAGAACAAACAGAGAGAGAAAGATAGATGGATAATAGATAGATAGATATATATATATATAGAGAGAGAGAGAGAGAGAGAGAGAGAGAGAGAGAGAGAGAGAGAGAGAGATAGAGAGGAGAGAGAGAGAGAGAGAGAGAGAGAGAGAGAGAGAGAGAGACCCTGGTGCACATACAAACATGTACACACACGCCCACCTACATGCACACACTTACGCACGCACACACACACCTACACACGCTCGCAGACCAAAAAGAGAGATAGATTGGTAGGTAGATAGATAGAGGGAGAGGGAGAGGGAGAAAGAAAAAAGAGGGAGGGAGATGGGTGAGAGTGAAAGAGGAAGAGTGAGGTGCGAAAGCAAGAGGTCTGGGCGCACACGCAAACACGTACACACACACACACACACATCCATACATGCACGCAGACCAACCAGGAGCGATATATATATATATATATATATATATATATATAGAGAGAGAGAGAGAGAGAGAGAGAGAGAGAGAGAGAGTAAGAGAGAGAGAAAGAGAGAGAGAGAGAGACTCTGGATTGGTGGATCACCGCTCAGGGATTAGATAGAATATTTAGAATCATGTATGAGTTGTTAAGAGTTTTGAAATGAATATACTAATAAGGACTTAGTATCTATCTATATATATAACAGAATGTTTCTGGTATGTACGTGGCGACTTATAACTCCGAAAAGAGATGTCATTCTGATTTGAAATCTCGCAGACAAATCAATGTGTTTCTAACTAAGAAACACAGAAAATATGTTTTTTGATTTTTTTTAATTAAGAGATATAAATAAATAATTAAACAAAATTCAAACAATTCCTAGAACTCTTCACAGTAAGCGAAAATAAAGTAAGGAAACATTGGGTAAAAAATGAAATGAATTAGATTAATACATTTCACTTTAACTCAACAGGCTTTCACCCAGTCTGTTCGTCTCTCTCTCTCTCTCTCTCTCTCTCTCTCTCTCTCTCTCTCTCTCACACACACACACACACACACTCTCTCTCTCTCTCCTGTGTTCGTCTCTCAAATAAGATTATGTTTTAAAACAAGTTTAGGGTTACATTTTTTTAAATGATATTTTAAATGTAAACAAGAAAAAGCATTTCTTTAAAAAAACAAACAAATGAATTGTAATATACGAATTTTCGGCGACTTTTTTAATTTAATAAAATATTTTCCTCTTATTCTCTCTTACTCCTGTTTTCTCCCTTTCTCACTGGTGTTCCTAAAGAAAATTTAGTCTGGTCATGGACCGGATATTTTTGCTAGTTGGTTATAAACTAATACCCACTAATTCTTTTGCATCTTACCTCAATTTTGCAACATTTTCTCTAATGTGTGACATTTCAATAAAACCAATAAGATATTCCAAGCCACAAATAACTGTGACTAATGGCCACGACACAACCTTTTAAAATAGTGAGCATATAAAAGCTCTCCCTGATTTCATGTAGACGCCATTTTGATGTTGGTAATATGAACTTTTGAGAAGGGGTTCAAGCCGGTACATCAGTCTGGAGTTTGAAGAGCTCAAGTTGAGCCTATGAAATAACTGTTATCAGAAATGTATTTAGGCCACGTATTATCTAAATCATAAACAGCAGAGAGAGAGAGAGAGAGAGAGAGAGAGAGAGAGAGAGAGAGGGGGGGAGGGAGACAGACAGACAGACGAGCGGACAGGGAGACACTATTAAATAATAAACTAGCGGTATCTGTTACTGGCGATTTAGTCTTGAAAAGTTTTAAAAGATTTAAAACGATTGCCAAACCCGTTGGGTCAAATAAGTGTAACTGGCTGGTGATAACCCCGAGATCATTTGAAAGCTAAGCTTTCATTGGACGAGTTAAAGTCATGTGACTAAAATTATAGAAGTTTAGAAATAAGTATTTACTGACATCCCATAATCTCAGTCGATCACAAGAATCATTTTAGTGGGGAACCACGGACAATGCGTGGCTAGTGTTTAAAAATTGCATGCATCCCTTCAGCATTCCACTTTTGAGACGCCTCAGGCACTCGACAATAAACCCAGCCCTGCTCCTTTTAGACAAAGAGGCAGTTGCTGCCCAGAGGAATGACCCTCTGGGATCAAGCTGATATTAATATCTTGCCGGTCTAATGGCCGAAGCCACTGGACACAAGACCAAAGAGTCAGGTAAATATAGATGTTTAAAAGTAGATTAAGATATTATTTCAGTCAGCAGTGGTTACCACGTACCCCACGTATACGGGTTAGGCACAAGGCCCTATTAATGTGGGACCACCCACGAACCGATGCCGCGGATCGAGTGTTTGTCTATGTTCCATTTCGCAGTTCCTGACGGTCGGTAATATGTGAAAGACGTCGGCGTTGTCGTCATTGAAGTAATAAAACAGTTTTTGTCCAAAAGTGAAGGTGACGACATGATGAGAAGCAACGACCGGCGAAGAAGAACAAGATGGCGACCCGAGAGTCATATCCAGCGGCAAAAGACGTCAAAGCGAATTTAACCATAAGATAGTTTTCATTGAATTAATGGAAATGGCACGTTTACCAGTATATTTTTCTGGCAATTTTTTTGTGTGTATCAATCACTTTGATTACTTTGTTAAAATAAATATAAAAGACTTGTATATTCTTTTTTAAAACTATATATATATATATATATATATATATATATAATATATATAATATATATATATATATATATATATATATATATATATATATATATACACACACACACACATATATATATATATATATATTAATATTAATTAGCTTAGTCGGTAGAGCGTTTGGCTAGAAACCACAAGGTTCCTGGTTCGATGCCGGACTTCGCCAACTCAGCTTATGAGTAGCACAGAGATCTGTGCGGTAAAGTAAGGAGCTGATAGTAGGTGTGGTGCTCCACCTCAGACGCAAAAATAATCTCCTTGGTCTAGAAGTAGTGAAAAGGGGATAGACTCCCTCGCTGATTGGCTGATACCGACTTTAGGCCACCCCGATGACTTTACTTATATATATATATATATATATATATATATATTATATATATATGAGTATAGATAAAAGGATATGAAAACAACACAATATGCTGTTAACGTGAAAAGATTTTATATCATATTCATAGCTAATATTGTGTTGTTTTCATATCCTTTTATCTATATCATAGATTTTATATCATATCATATGATTTTATATTTTATATCATATTTTATCTATATCATAGATTTTATATCATATTCATAGCTAATATAGCTAATTTTCATATCCTTTTATCTATACTCATTTCCTTTCTCTTAACTTATATATATATATGTTGAGTGTGTCGCACAAGCGCACAACATGTCAACATATGCAGATATTTCTACATGCGTGACGAGGATGTGAGTGACTGAGTAACCCATGGGTATGACTGCCCACCCAGATATCTGGGAAGGAGCAAATATCAAGCTGGTCGGTAGCCTGCGGCTGGTGGCTGTTCACATTAACAGAATTAAAACAAGAAAATATTACAACAAACCTAGGCTAACAATAGCCACCTGAAATTTTCGGACATCTCCCGGGGTCCTGGACAATGAACTGGAGCCGTGGCAAAGAACTCTCGATATGGGGCAGACATCTTGAGCCTTGCTGAAGTCCGCTTCAGCGAGGAAGACCAATTGACAGAGGTGGGGTCCGGGTACACATTCTTTTGTATAATCAGCCTCATGGTAGCTGTATGGAATTGAGGTAAGGCAGCTCGAGCACCCCATCCTAAAGTGGCCTCTGCGTAAGCGGCACATGACGGACGGCATGGAAACATCTCCTACATCTGGGACTGACCACATGTTTGACGTATGTGGCAGGGCCTGCCTGTCGAGGGTTGGGCTTCTCGATCACATACGTTCGCATGCGAGTGGAAACCTAGAAAGGGGTTCATGTATGACAGGAAAGAAACAAACTTGAATCAGGGGACACTCGACGTGCTCACATCCGAACTACTTGTAGAAATGGCCTTATTCTGTGAAGAAGTGGCAATCACCATATATATATATCTTATTATAATGGAGATTGTATGTTTTTCTGTCTGTAACCGAAACTATATTACTACTCAAGTCACAATTTCCTTAGTTATTTACGGCACATTCTCCATGATTCTATTTAAACCTCAATTAATAATAAAACTGTTTGACATTATTAATACTGCTGGCCTTACCTAAATACTAATAACATGCAATTGTATTTATATATACAACAAAATACCAGTTTTCAGAGTAAACGTAAAGCTAATTTGCATATTGATATTTAAAAAACTGATTTTTAATAAAAATGTGCTTGGTATTATTGATTTCTAATTGTTTGGTTTTATCTTAATGAATATGAGTAAAAATCTCTTCAATAAATCCTAAAAGAAATTCATTAACAAGAAGAAATAACAGTAATTTTATTCTTTACTTCCTGTTTTAACTAAATAGTTAAATTAGGAAAATTTATCATTGAAAAACGGAAGTGATGAAAGAGTAAGTTTCAGTTGTTCTATTTTACGATTATACCCCCTCTGTTTCGAATCTTTTTATTTGAATTCTTAATTAGTTTCATTAGCCTTTCTGATTTAATCTAATATTTTATTACATTTAAACTTAAATACTTGCACCGGAGGGTGCATATATTTGCTAGTATATATATATATATATATATATATATATATATATATATATATATATATAATCGAACTACGTTTTAAGTTAAATAAAGTCTATTTGCTTAGTGATTCGAAACGGATCAATCTGTTTTGCTTTTTGAAAATAATGTTCTTAGTCAGACAGCATGACCTAACCAGCCGAAACATTGGTTAATTGCAATAAAATGAAATATTTGACTGAAATGACAATTACAACCCACCAACCCCCCACCCATCTCCAACAGCAACAACAAAGAAAACAATAGATAAATAATCGGCAGTGTAATCATAAAAGAAAGTATATAGGCATCTATAGTTATAGGTTTTATAGTATAGGTTTACAAAGGAACCGCGTGGTGTAATGGTTAAAGTCATAGGAAATGGACTCGTTACCCCGAGTTCAAATCCTAGACGTGGTAATTGCATTTTCACTTAGCGCTAATACCCTTGGGAAAGGTATGAATCTTACTCTCCTTCCAGCTATAGGTAAATAGTAGGGCAGACTGTGCTCTTTAACCTTGGTTAGGCAACCGGTCTAGGAGAAGGAAAACTCTGAATTCAAACCTGTTGAACTTAAGAAATTGACCTTGTGTCACATCCTGCTCGTGCGGAGGGGTTGGTAAATATATATATATAGGCATTTACCTAACTCGTTCGCCATGGGTAGGCTATGACACAAGGTCGGAAGTATAGAGTTTCCAGCACGGATCGAACTCACTAGTCAGTCGTAATGGATCAGCGAGACTAGCTTGCTAACCATTCCATTATTGTTAAACACCATTTTACCCAACCTGTTCGCCACGGGTAATAAGTGATAGAAGGTTGCAAGTATGGGCATCTACCAAGGATCGAACTCACTAGTCAGTCGTAATGGATCAGCGAGACTAGCTTGCTAACCATTACATTATTGTTAAACACCATTTTACCCAACCTGTTCGCCACGGGTAATAAGTGATAGAAGGTTGCAAGTATGGGCATCTACCAAGGATCGAACTCACTAGTCAGTCGTAATGGATCAGCGAGACTAGCTTGCTAACCATTAGATCAATGATGAAACACCCTTTTACCTAATTTGTTCGCCATGAGTAAGAAGTGATACAAATGTTGCAATTGTGGGCATCCAGCAAATTTTCAAACAGATCTCTCTCTCTCTCTCTCTCTCTCTCTCTCTCTCTTCTCTCTCTCCTTCTTGTCTCCAACTTTTTATTATTTTTCCCCTCTCTCTCCCCCTCTCTCTCTCTTGTCACCAACTTTTTATTATTCTCTCTCTCTCTCTTTTTATCTCCAACTTTTTATTATCCTCTCTCTCTCTCTCTCTCTCTCTCTCTCTCTCTCTCTCTCTCTCTCTCTCTCTCTGCTCTCTGTCTCCAACTTTTTATTATTTTCTCTCTCTCGCATAGATGGAACTCTAACAAATACTAATACTCCGGGTCAGAGTGGGCCTGGCAGTAACAGCCACAAAAAGGGTACTCCCCACTCCACACTCCACACATCCTTTTTGAGGGAGGGGGTCGTTATGACACATAGGTCGCATCGTCCTCATTTCCACCGCTCTCGTCCAAATCGTCTGGGAGAATATTGATCACTACCAATAGCAGTCTCCCAGATCGATGCTCTTAATCGTTACGTACAGGACGTCCGGAGAGAATATTGATGATCAATAGCAGTCTGTCCGGATCATCTCTGTCACTTCTGTCACTGGCCGTTCTATCGTCTCACAACCCCAACGCCGTGTCTGGAACACACCCATGTGTCATAAGGGAAATAAAACAACAACAAGACAAGACAATGTAAGGTGAACTTCAGAAATGGCAGGGGAGATATATAATACGTATTCATCCACATCGGTCTCTCCTCTGGTTCTAATTCATCTGCTTCTATGTCTGTCGAGAGGGGGGTCACCCCCCGTTCCTTTTGGAGACCTCTTCTAAAGCTAGCTTCTAGTGGGCAGCTCCTGTCCTCTGCGGTGTCCAAAAACTAATTGCTCTCTCCGCTGTCCCAAGACTAACTGACTAACTTTTCAAATCTCCCAGAATCCCAGTTCTCACTATCAAATCTCGTCCAAATCTCATCCTCCGAGATTTGAAACTCCTTTGTTCTAACAGACCACCCTCATGGTGTTTTATGACCTATCTGACCAACTGGTCAACTATTAAAGTTGTTCACAACCCAGACTTCTCGTCTCTAATCTGGGGAGTTATCACCCTCTTAATCTTCCTTGAGTTTTAATGGTTTCTCTAACTTATCATTGACCCTACTTTACACATACTATATATGTAGACACACACACATGTATATATACACACGCACATATATATCTATATCTATATATACATACACACACATGATCTACTTGAACACACTTATCTTATATATGGGTTTTACTACTACTTATTCGGTCTACCACATACACATATATGGTTTGACTTACTACCTATGTATTATAACTATATATACATATCCACCTACTGTGCAGCCACATATGCATGCCCAATGCATAGTATTATATCTTACATGTCTGCAGTGGGATACAATCGGCATATTCTAAGCCCCGTCGACAGGTCAGCTAAAGATGTTAGCAATCAGCGTTCTAGTTCAGTAAAGAGAAGCTGATTTTCAAGGCAGGAACTCTTTTGGAGTGTAATTCGAATTATCGATAATTATGTTTACTAACTGGACCTGTGGTATGATAATTTAAATATTACAACGTTTGATATGTTTACTTAAGAGCTATTGCTAAATAGTTCAATATGTAAAAAGAATGATAATCTTGATTTAACTCAGTATCTATCTATCTATCTATCACTCTTTTTTCTTTCTTTTCTTCTTTTCATCTTTCATTATTTGAATTGAAACAGATTAGAGTCATCGCTTCCGCGCGCACACCCTTCTGTGGTAAAGTATGAATCCTATTCTATGACTATGGGTAAATTGTAGGACAGAGAGACTGGGCTCTCTAACCTTGGCTGGGGTAACCAGTCTAAGAGTCTTGTTAAACTCCGCTTAAGAAATTGAACTTAAGTCACAGCTACTCGTGCGAATCCCAGACAAGGCTGTTTGCATTTCACATAGCGCTAATATCCTTGGGAAAGGTATGAATCCATATATTATCTCCTCCAGCTATGGGTAAAATAGTACGACAGACTGGGCTCTTTAACCTTGGGTAGGTAACCCAGTCTAGGAGAGGGAAAACTCTGAATTCAAATTCCTGAGGTCAGTCGTTGATAGGGTTGGTGGCATTCCTTGTGCACCAATTCTTTCCTATCGACTGTGCCAAAAAGTGCAGATGGTCCAATACAACCCTTCACCACTAAACAAATCACTGTGTGGGGGTTGTTCATTGTATACACACTCATGCGTCGAAAATCGACGAGAGAGTCCATAATATTTATTAAATAGATAGATAGATAGATAGATATGAACAGAATGGGAATAGATAGATAGATAGATAATGATATGATAGATAGATAGATATGATTAGATGATGATATAGATAGGATAGAAAGAATAGATGAATAGATAGATAGATAGATAAGATAGATAGATAGATGATCAGAATGGGATAGATAGATAGATAGATAGATAGATGAACAGAATGGGATAGATAGATAGATAGATAGATGTGAAAAGAATGGGATAGATAGAGATAGATATGATAGATAGATAGATAGATACAGAATGGGATAGATAGATAGATGTGAAAAGAATGGGATAAATAGATAGATAGATAGATGTGAAAAGAATGGGATAGATAGATGGATGATAGATAGATAGATAGAACAGAATGGGATAGATAGATAGATGTGAACAGAATGGGAATATATATATATATATATATATATATATATATATATATATATATATATATATAAGAGAGAGAGAGAGAGAGAGAGAGAGAGATGTTAACCTGAGCTCATGTAGTAGGTCACCGAGGAATGGCTGACAAACCAACTAAAATGTGAACCGAGATTGATATTTATACGATTCATAGATTTCTATATCAAATAAAGTAGATGAAAAAAAAAAAAAGAAGGGAAATCTTCCTTTGTTGTCTCTGAAAATGTCTTTCCATTTTTCGGCCAGTAATTGCCCATAAGAAATTCACCAAAACTCTTCACCAAAAGTCACAAATAAACTGAAATCGCTTTTCCCCCCGATTCGATTCGGCACGATTTCCTGATAAAGACGCACGTGATTTACGGTTGATTAAAGTCAATCTGAAACGGATTTATATTCCAACAATTTCATGCGTGTCCAGACGGATCAACAAAAATCAGTCGACTACTCACTCGACGAAAGTTGGTTCTAATTTTACACAGAATTGTTACGAGTATATACAATATCATCATCATCATCATGTCGCTCAAGTAGCACGGATATCCATGACAATCTCTCGCCAACCTTCCCTATCATTCATTGCCCCTGAGAGTTCTTCTGTGCAGCAGCCAGAATCCTCTCATAGTTAGTCAATGTAGGTCCTTGCTGGACGGCCCACACTAGCATGCCCGTGTGTTGGCTCCCACACATATACAATATACTGTAGATATAATAGCATAACGATAAACACATACACACACACACACACACACACACACACACCAGATCCTCATACCCCACTTGTATGGGCTGGGCACAAGGCCTCGTGACCCACAAACCGAAGCTCATGGGTGGGAAAGAACAAAAATTGCGTCGATCCCGTCGGCATTCCCCCTAAAGGGGGCGCCTCAGGCGCTGGGCAATAAACCCAGCCCTGCCCCTTTAAGTCAGGGGGGCAGGTATTGCCTGGGGGGATAGCCCCCTGGGATCGACGCTATTGTAAAGATCCAGGGCCGAAGCCACTGGACCCCCTCCCCGAGGGGTTGGTTTACACACACACACACACACACACACACACATATATATATATATATATATATATATATATATATACGCTCCCAATTTCGGTTGAGCACTTTATTTAGAAGGGATTTAATTGCAAAATTCACCGTATTCGGCGTACAGCTAAGACTCACTTTGTTTACATAAAGTTTGAGACCTCTAGGTGAGTTCATTTCCGCTTAGAAATGTAGCGATTAATAGCCTGCTATACTTGGCAGCTGACTGTGGTCGTATGGGTAAGAGGATTGGCGAGCGAAAGTTCGTTCGGGTCTCGAACCCGGCCAGAGGTAGCTGCTAAAAACTGTATAACTGCACTGATGAGAGGTGATACCTCGAAACACGTGTCTGTAGTTTAATTTATTATATATATATATATATATATATATATATATATATATATATATTTGAGTTAAGGTAGCTGGACATGAAGTCAACACCTGGTTACTGACGGTTTTTCGCCTATGTGATCTTTAGACCAAAAACTGGTCTGAAAGTCGCATAGGCGAAAAGCCGTCAGTAATCAGAGGCTGACTTCATGTCTACCCTACCTTAACTCAAATATAAATGCTCTGTCAATGATATTGAGCACTGTCTCATTGGAATCATAGCACCCATATTATCCACAAAATAATAATAATAATGTATACATACATATGTGGGTTATTTCCTATAACTCCAACATAAACAAAGGGGAACCACTCTTGACTGATAAATTATTTATTTATTTATTGATCTACTAGGAAAGACGGGGTTAGGGTTAAGGTTAGAGTTTAGGGTTAGGGTGAGGGTTAGGGTTTAGGGTTAGTTTAATGGGAAAATAAATAAATAATTTATCAGTCAAGAGTGGTTCCCCTTTGTTTATATTAGACTTATAGGAAATAACCAACTACTGAATAGTGAATTCGATTCTCGCTGGATGCCCCATACTTGCGACCTTCTGTCACGTTCTACCCGTGGCGGAGGGGTTGGGTAAATGACTAATACACATTCAATACATTTTTGAAGTAAACAAAATATTGAATACCTCTATCTCTCTTTTCTTTTTTTTTTTTATTTCTACTTCGGCGAGACTTTGTTACCGAGTTACAAAGTCACGTTCGTCAATGGTCGCCTCATAAATCTCACATTGGATCACGAAATTTCTCGTATCTCATTCATAGCACACAAAACATTGGTGGTTACATTTTGATTGTGAATTATAAGGATAGGGGGGGGGTGTAGTAGACCCCCCCCCCCAGAAAACTTTATTATCTTTATATTGTGCGTGTATGTATTTTGTGTTGTATAATCGCCTAGATATGAACATAGATAGATAGATAGATAGATAGATATAAACAGACTGGGATAGCTATATCTAAACATATATCTATTGATAGATAGATAAATAGATATGAAAAGAGATAGACATATAGATAAATATGAACATACTAGGATAGATAGATAGATATGAACAGACTGAGATAGATAGATAGATAGATAGATATGAACAGACTGAGATAGATAGATAGATAGATAGATAGATATGAACAGAGATAAATAGATAGATAGATAGATAGATAGATATGAACAGACTAAGATAGATAGATAGATAGATAGATAGATATGAACAGACTGAGATAAATAGATAGATAGATAGATATGAACATGAATATATATATATATATATATATATATATATATATATATATATATAAGATAAATCTAATGAGTCAGACAAACCTACTAAAAATTTCGCTTAATGCTCTTCAGGGCTAATATCTTAGTCAGATATTAGCCCTGTAGAGCATTAAGCGAAACTTTTAGTAGGTTTATAGGTTTATTTGACTCATTAGGCTTATCTTTATTATTTGCTCTACTTAGGTATTGAGCACTTTTTACTTATTAGCTTTAGTTTCCTGGCTTTTGTATGAATATATATATATATATATATATATATATATATATATATATATATATAGTTTTTTTTTTTTTGCCAAATATTGTACCAATAGATTATTTTGGTTGGTACGATTATCTTGGTCTTTTCTTTTTTCCAAAAAATTTTTTCTCCCCGGGTGATGTTTGATAGTATATTTTCAATCAAACTATTTGCTGGTTTTTTTATCATCGCGAGGATTTACCAACAAGTTTGGTATATTTAAATATATATATATATATATATATATATATATATATATATATATATATATATAGAGAGAGAGAGAGAGAGAGAGAGAGAGAGAGAGGGATAGATAGATAGATAGATAGATAGATGAACTATCATCTTCTCAGTATGCTCTAAGTGATGACACTGTCTTTTCCTAACTCAAAGGAAATGTAAGCCTATGTAAAGTATTTTGACACATCGACTTTTCTATCTTGGTCATGTATGACCAGGCAATTTCTTTCTCACGATCAGCAAAATGATTTTCAATTTTTTTTTCTCAAATAAATGCCACCTTCTATATTCTTTCAGAGAAACTAAACATCGTTTATGAAATTGTGTCTAACAAAGACATTTGAACGAGTCAAGATATGTTATCGTTCTTTTGTATCCGCTTTGAGATTATACACAGGGAATGGCACATGTCATAGGAAATAGAGTACACTACTTTTCTGTTTATGTCGCTTTTTTGTGGTAAAATTCTTTCTTGCGTGACTCTTTCTAAAGTGTTAGCCGCCTTATTAAGAAAAAAAAACCTTCCGCGCCTTCCCCATTTAAAAAAAAAAGGTCATGGCACTCCCTGATGTCTGCATTTAATGGCCAATCACCGTAAGTAATTTAAAAAGTACTTTCTAGAAAAAGTCATTTCGTGTTTTGACTGTTTCACTCATTGTTTACTGATATCTATTATACATGTTTTGTTAAACTCTACTGACAATTCTTATCGGACGAGCTTCTGTTCGATCCTTTTTTTTTTAACTGGTTTAAATAAAAGAAGGATTGTGATTGAGGGCAACATCTTTAAGCATGAATTCTTTTCGCTTGCCCAAATTTTCTTTTTAATGACCTTTTTGTTTTTAATGGCCGTTTTCTTTTTAATGGCCGTTTTTCCGTTTTCTTTTAATGGCCGTTTTCACTGCCTTTTTTCTTTTTCTTTTTTCTTTTTTTTTCCGATGTCCATTGAAAAAAAAAAGAAAGAAAAAAAGGGGAAAAAACGAACTCATTAGTGATGTTAAAAAAAATTGAGAGAGACGTCTTTCTAACTGTCTGGCCATCTTTTTAATGTCAGAGTGGAACTGGTGTAGCAATCCACCAAAGGTTTCTTTACGAGCGCTTTCGGCATGTCTACCAGCCATCTTCAGGTGTAAGACTGATGGAATGTTTCAGGTGTTTCATTTTTTATATCTATTATAGGCATACCATCCGGAGTCGGAGTGTAATGGTTAACAAGCTAGTCACGCAGATCCATTACTACTGGATATAGAGTTCGATTCTCACTGGATGCTCCATGCTTGTACTCTTGTATTACATCCTACCCATGGTCAATGGGTTGGGTAAATAGGGCATCTTATCGTAGTGTAACGGGTAGCAAACTAGTCTCGCAGCTCCATTACTACTGAATAGCGAGTTCCATTCTCGCTGAATTTCCCACACTAGCGACCTTGTGTCATATCCTACCCATGGTAAATAAGGTATCCCATAGTAGTGTAATGGTTAGCAAGCTAGTTTCGCAGATTCAATACCGTTTGATATGTTTATTTAAGCGCTATTAAGAATAGTTCAATATGTAAAAAGTATAATAATCTTCATTTAACTCTCTCTCTCTCTCTCTCTCTCTCTCTCTCTCTCTCTCTCTCTCTCTCTCTCTCTCTCTCTCATTTTTTTATTTTTTTCCTTCTTTTCATCCTTTCTTTATGTTCGATTGAAAAGGATTAGAGCTATAACTTCCGAGCGCTCACCCCCTTTTTCTACCTTTTCCCCTACTCTCTTTCTTTCTTTCTTTTTTTTCTTTCTTTGTTATTATATTTTTCTGATGTGTAGCTTGTCCTTTTTCTTCCCCTTTTTTCTTTATAAAAAAAAGGAATAGTCCATTATTTAGCTGAGATGATGACACTAATAAGAAATAAGAATTCAGTGGATAAGCAACACAATATAATCAGGATCTAAATTTTGTATTTCATCTTGTACTATTTGGACGGTGTCGTTTTTAAGCAGAGGGTGTTGTAAGAGGATAACGGTCGTACTTTTAAGGAACACGAGTATCAATATATGTTTTATCTTTCACTCTTGTGTGCAACTTGTATTTTAAGTGCAATGACAAAACATTCCAAATGTGTGTGTTTTCTTTCCGTCAATTATCACCGGATAGAATATTTTAAAAGCCAGTGTCCAAGACTTGGTTCCGGTCACGTGTTCTGTAGATGATCTTGGAACATCCGACCGGAACCATTAACGGCAAAGTTCTGACTGGAATATCTGTGGGCGTTCCGTATTGATTTTTGCGACGGTGTCATTCAAAACTGAAAATAAAATATTGTCATGTTTAACGAAGACGATCATTCATCGCATGAAGTTTGATTTGCTCCGTGGTTAAAATATTAGCTAGTTACTCTCCGGTGCCAGCTGTTGGTGTTCGAATCCGGCTGATGGTTAGGCATCAATTATCAATTTCCAAAATAAAACACTGTCCTGTTAAACATCGCTGAAATGCACTAAAGAAGGTCATCAGTGTTGTTACACCAGTATCCTTACACATTTATGACGCTGTATTTATTTGACATATACACAAAAGGGGAGATTATTGAAACAGTTATTATTCTGTCATTTCACTTGTGCGAAGGAACCAGGCAGCAGTTTAACGAAACGGCGGCGAAATAGCATAAAACAATGAATTACAAATAATAAAAGACAAAACTGGAGACAGTAAATATAACGTAATGGTTATGTATTATTAACGAATCAGTCGGTAGAGCTAGAAACCACAATGTTCCAAGTTCGATACCTGCCCTCGCCAACTCAGTATATGAGTAGCACAGGGATCTGTGCGGTAAAGTAAGGTGGTGCTCCACCTCAGACGCAAAAACAATCTCCTTGATCTAGCGCTAGTGAAAAGGGGATAGACTCCCTCGCTGATTGGCTTATACCGACTTTAGGCCACCCCGACGACTTACATTAAAGAAGAAGAAATAGCAGCAAAGTGTAAGAAAAGTTCAATATCTTTCAACCAACCTCAGGTAAAAAGAGATTAAGGGAATGTGGATTATCTCTTTGGAGAGTTGTGTAGATGTGTCTGGGTCGAACGACAGACTCAGAAGGAACTGAAGAAAAGTCTAAAACTAAGCGCCAAAATCTGATGACGTAGTTGGTTTTGAATTGAATTGAATGGACAATGATATTGATGGTGTTATAAGTAAAGTAAAGTCGTCGGGGCGGCCTAACGACGGTATCAGCCAAACAGCGAGGGAGTCTATCCCCTTTTCAATAGCGCTAGACCAAGGAGATTATTTTAACGTCTGAGGTGGAGCGCCACATCTACCATCAGCTCCTCACTTTACCGCACAGATCCCTGTGCTACTCATACGCTGAGTTGGCGAGGGCCGGTATCGAACCAGGAACCTTGTGATTCCTAGCCGAATGCTCTACCGACTGAGCTAAACCGGCACACGAGTGTTATAATAAAGAATAAAAGTACTCAGTATAAGAAAAGAACGTCCAAAAGATTTTCTTGTTTAATACAAAAAAACGACGTTGATGGCAACTGTTATTTCAATGTGTGTGTGTGTGGGGGGGGGGTAAATAAAAATGAATTTTACAAAGCACAAACCGACAATCGGTACGAGCAGTTCCTGGCGCAATCACTGGTTATCACGCGTGAAAATATTCTTTCTTGGGTTATGTGGTGAGTGTTGGGAAAAAAAATGTTGGTTGTCTTCGAAGCATAGAAAAGAGTAAAGATCAAAGTCCAAATGATGAATATTGTGTTCCTAATTTTATTTATTTTCCTTATATTTCGAGATACCTTCCTCTTTCTTAAAGGTCTATTTATCTATTTCTAAAAACTTAAATAAGCAACACCAGATAATCAGGGTTCAATTTTTGCATTTCATCTTGGACGATTTGGACGGTCACATCTTTAACGAGAGGATGTTGCGAGGCGATAACGGTCTGTACGACCGTTATCCCCTTGCAACACCCTCTCGTTAAAGATGAAGATTAAGAAACACGGGTATTGTGATAGTCAAATATCTCAATACAATTCTGTATTTTTTTAATAAATTTGTTTACTGAGTTTTTTTGTGATTTATTTACAAAAGTAATTTCTTTTTTTTCATAGCAAACACTCAATATTTCTTATAGTGTCCCACATAACACATACAATCGTTCAGTTGAAGATACAAGCGTGATATTTAACTGAATTATTTAGTTTAGCATTAGATTTTGAGAAAAAATCCTCACCACTTGAAATACCAATATGACGTGGCCATTTTTCCAAGATGGCCGCCAGATATTATTTTCCAAGATGGCCGCCAGATATAATTTTCCTTCATATTTGACATATGCCGAAATATTTGTCCGAATAAATTGATTATAGTGAAAATAAATCTTTTTTTTTTTTGTTTATATTTATTCATTCGTTTATTTATTTCTTTGTTTGTTTTTATTTATTTATTCATTTATTTTTGTTGTGGTGATGCTAGATTTGATATGAAAACCAATGTATAACGTCATATTAACCCATTACCCACGGTACTAAATCTAACAAGGGCAACTGGAGTGTTAAATTGATCGATTGGCTGATTTTAACGGCATGTCAATAGGTCATGGGTTATTATATGCCTAGACGTTGGAGAATCGCCTTGATTATATATTTATATTTTCATTTTTGTTTAGTAGTTGTTTCTGAAGAGGTTTGTGCATTAGGGTAGATTGATTTTTCACTTTTTTCAAAATATGATTCTCTCAAACGGTGAAAGTTGTATGTAGGTATAATAAATACTGATACCAAAAAACTAGATTTCTTACTTACGCCATTGTTCTACCTAAGATTTCAAGGACGACAATTGGATTTTCTGCAACAAGGAGTTCTACCTAGTGTCATGATATTCTTAGAATATCATATAATAATAGCAGGGATTGACTATTTGTTAAAAAAAAAAAGCAAAAAAAAAGTATAAAAGTTTTTAAAAATAAATAGAAAGGTAAGAGTTGCTGCCCTTGGCCAGAAATAAGGGGTTAATTCCCTTAGGTTGTTTTGATTTAAAAAATGACCGCCAAAAAATTTGACTGAGGCAGACGATAGAATTTCAGAGACGAGACAGAGACGAACTGGACAGGAGAAGGGATTGACGGTTAGAAAAATGGAGTTGAATCGGTAACAAGACAGACGACAGTAGGAAGGAAAAAGATGGAATAATTAAGAGTGGGAATTTTGGATTGAAAAAAAAAACATGAATTATTGCAAGTGATTTATTATTTATTTATCAACAAAAAGGTAAAAAAAAGTTAAAGAAACTGGAAAAGAGGTTATTATTTGAAGAAAAACCGAATTGATTTGAAAGGGAAAGAAACGAAAGGAGTGATTGTTGGAATTTAAAGAAAGAGAAAAAAGAGGAACTTATATTCAATGGAAAAATAAGGAGAGAAAAAAAAAAAAATAATGAAAAAAAGAGGAACTTATGTTTAATGAAAAAAAGAAGGTATGTTTTTGACTGTTTTTATGAACTTTTATGTATTTTGCACCCGTCTGTTTCAATAAAGAAATAAATAAATAATAATTATTTTTGATAAATAGAATAATTATTAATCACTCATAAATTGTCTTATTGACTAATATTTTTTTAATATTATTCTTTAAAGAAAACATTCTATGTTTTTCCCCTGAAATATTTTTTCCTTGGAGAGTCAATTGCCTAATCACTTAGGATCACACGACTTGACGGAGGGTTTGAATAAATAAGACAGACACTTCGTGACACCTAGGATTTCAAGGAATTCAACAGACTTTCTACTGCTGAGACTACACACTTATTTCTACCATTGGATTTACCAATAGGAGAACTAAACGCCTAAAATGGCGACTAGAATCGTAACATGCATGCCTTCTTTTAAAATAAAATAGAATTCTTAGAATCTGGTCTAATCAAAACATCCCAACCCAAAAGTCTACAGAGTTCCGATATATAAACACAGCATTACTAATATATCCATGTAAAACGAGATTGTTAACCCTTGCAGCCCTCCTCCCCCCACACTCACACTCATGAGAATTCCTCCCTCCTCACCCTTACACTCATGAGAATTTCTCTCCCCCCTCCCCCTCACACTCATGAGAATTCCTCCAAACATCGCTCCTAGTTGAAAAGCAGCTGAAAATATACAATGTTGTAATCTGTTAATTAACAGCTGTTGAATGTTTGTGGGCAATAGCGATGTAGATGTGGGTATTTGTTGTCTAGAGTTCAGTCCACCTGAATATATGTGCTTCTCAGTAGCGGCCATTCGGGATCTGAGGGTTAAATATCATAAGACGGAACCTACAATGAATTTACATACGAAGAAAAAACAGAACGCACTAACTTTCAATAACATTTTTATTAATTCAAAATAATAATTGTTTAAAATTATAAATATACAGGAAACAACTACTAAAAATAATCTTATAAACTTTTTGGACTGGTTGTTTGGTTGATGGATTTTAACTATTTAATGGGAAAGCTTGTTTTTTCTTGTATATATGATAAATAAGCGAATAGTTATAAAAACATAAGGTGCACAAAAAACTATAAGTATCTTCTTCAACCTACAAAAGATATTAAAATCTGAAACACGTGTCGCGAAAATGAAATTAAAAAAGTTTTTTTGTAAAAACAAAATTCAAACCATTTTGCTGGCCTTCATATGAAATATTTGATATTCTCTCATTGGACTCATAACAACACACACACACACACACACACACACACACACACACACATATATATATATATATATATATATATATATATATATATATATATATATATATATATATTAATAAGTCATCCACAGACACGTGTTTCGGCGTTTCCCGCCACCTCAGTGTGGCTAGACACAACAACTATCCCTGGCTAGAAGCGAAATTCAAACCTGTTGAACTCCGCTTAAGAAATTGACCTTGTGTCATATCCTGCTCGTGCGGAGGAGTTGGTAAATATATATATATATATATATATATATATATATATATATATATATATATAGAGAGAGAGAGAGAGAGAGAGAGAGAGAGGGAGAGAGGGAGAGAGAGAGAGATAGATAGATAGATATAGCGTCCGAATGCCGCTTTAGCGTTTCCGTCGCAGTGGGATTAGTAATTTAGCCAAGAGTGCTCAATATATTATAAACATATCCTACTATAATAATTGTAGAAAAAATTATGGGTCTACCACGGTTTCGATCTTAACGATCTCGTCAAGACCTTGGTTTTTCATTGAACTAAGTTACATTGCTACTATTTATACATTTGTGTCAGTTGGTAAGTTAGAAGATTTAGGTTACTGAAATTCTAATTAATCTCCTTGTCTCCTCATGTGGTGTTTATTTTTGTTTATATATATATATATATATATATATATATATATATATATATATATATATATGTGTGTGTGTGTGTGTGTATGTATGTATGTGTGTGTGTGTGCGTGTGTGTGAGTTAATATTTTGGCACCTTTAAAATCAAATGTATGGTTAGTATCTATAATATGTTTAGCTAGTGAGTTGTTTCGAAAATCTCGTTTAATATGATATCTATGTTCAGAGACCCGTTTAGTCAAAGATCTAGAAGTCTCTCTTGCATATTTTTTGTTGCAATTTAAGCAATCTATTGTGTAGAACACAGCTTCGGAGTGTGTGTGTTGATGATTATTTTTATTCTGTAAAATGTTTTTGATTGTTTTCGTGGAGTGAGTAACTGTCTTAATACCTATCTTTTTTAGGTTTCTATTTATTTTATCAGTGATAGGATTATTGGGAAGTATGATGTACCTATCAGAATCGTTATTGTTGTTATGTTGTGTGTTATTAGGAGATGTAGTGTTATTTTTTCTATTGTGTATTTTCAATGCCTTTTTTAGCACGGGTTATGAAGTTTAAAGGGTATTGTAATTTAAGAAAATACTTTTCAATAATATTAAATTCCTCTTCTAAATATTTCTTATTACATATCCTAAGTGCTCTAAGAAAGAAACCTATTATAGTACCGATCTTTATCCTATTGTTGTGGTGGGAATAATAATGGATGTAGTCGTTTTTGTTAGTATTCTTATGATAGACTTTAAATTCTAAAATGTTGTTATTGTTTATAATAAGTGTGTCTAAAAATGGTAGGGTGTGGTTTTGTTCAAGTTGATGAGTGGGGGTTCCACATCATTTAGTTTGTCAATGATATCAGTTAAATTACAGTTGTTTGGGTTAAATGAATAACGTGTCATCGATGTAATGGAAAAATTAGAATCATTAGGTAGAATTTATTTAAAGGGACCGGATTCTAAGAATTCAAGGAATAAGCACGCTAATACACCACTCAAGGTGACCCCATCGGTAACCCGAATTTCTGTTTATAAAAAGTCCCGTTATATTAGAAAAAACAATTTTTAGTGCAAAGTTTGCAAATTTGGATTATCTTGTTTACAGGTAATGGAAATGTAGTATTAATTTTGTTGAGATGGTTTTCTAAACGAGTGATGCATTTCTCAACTGGGATACTTGTGTAAAGTGATTTGTTATCTAGGCTTGCTAGACATTTGTTGTACATGTTTATATTTCTTATTTTTTCAATTAAGCTATTAGAATTTTTTATATGAGATTTGCAAACTGTACCTAAGAGGGGGGGTTATGTATTAATAATCTTCCTCTGACTATCTTCAATTCTCCCAGCAATTCTCTCTCAGTGTCTTCTTTGTTCACCCAAGTTCTCTCTTACCTTCGAATCTCCTCTATCTCTCTCTTTATTTCCTTCAGTCTGTCTGTCTGTCTCTCTCCTAGTCTGTCTATTAGTCTGTCTTTCTCCCCCATCTAATCTCGCCCCTACCCGGTTTCTTCCCCCCCTCTCTCTCTCTCTCTCTCTCTCTGTTTCTGTCTTTGTCTCTCTCTAGCTACTGCCTATTGAATATCTATCGATCTTTTTTCTTCCCGGTCTCCCCCCCTCTCTCTCTCTCTCACACACACACACACACACTCTCTCTCTCTCTCTCTTGTCTCTCTCTCTCTCTGTCTGTCTCTCTAGCTCCTGCCTATTGAATATCTATCAATCTTTTTTCTTCCCAGTCTCTCTCTCTCTCTCTCTCTCTCTCTCTCTCTCTCTCTCTCTCTCTCTCTCTCTCTCTCTCCCAATCGTTTATTGTTTTCTTCGTATTCCGATCTAATTTGGGCTTTGAACTCTTCTCAACATTCTTTTTTTTCCGTGACTTGAAATGTATTTCAATATGAAACCACATTACGCGCATTCGCAAAGTCCACCAATAAAAGCCGCCGCTCACCAACTTCTGCATTCCCAAATTCTGCAATGACCACACAGTCCCCACCCCATCCCGCTCGCCAACCTGTTTTCGGCTTTGGCCGTTTTCAACGCAAATGTCTGCTTAATTATTTCCTGCTGGCCAATTTCGGACCAGAAGCCAAATATATACACACACGGAATATCCGAATTGATTGTTTTTTTCTTGTTTTTTTTCTGCGATGGAAATTTGGGCGGCAAACAGCTTCGAAAAATACAACGTCAGAAGTGCGCATGCGTTAGGAGCTCTGTATGCGGATACGACAACAAGTCGGAAAGGTAAGAACGGGTGTGTGGGTGTGGGTATGTAGGTGAGTATGGGTGTGTGTGTTGTTATGTCAGCTAGAATGCGTAGGTGTGGAAGTGTATGTATCCGTCTGGAAACGGAAGAGACCCAACACAAAGGAAAGTGAATGAGAAAAGGAGAATAAGAAATAAAGAGGGAAAGACAAAGAGAGAGTGAAAGAGAAAGGGGAATGAGAAATAGAGAGTGAAAGAGAAAAGGAGAATGAAATGTAGAGGGTGAAGGAGAGTGAAGGAAGAATAGAAAGAGAAAGAGAAAAGCAGAAGGAGAAATAGAGGGTGAAATAGAAAAGGACAGTTGATGAAAGGAGAAGAGAGAGAGAGAGAGAGAGAGAGAGAGAGTAGAGTGTGTGTGAGAGAGAGAGAGAGAGAGAGAGAGAGAGAGAGAGAGAGAGAGAGAGAGAGAGAGAGAGAGAGAGAGAGAGATAGGATCAGAAAATACATTTCTGTCTATCAAGATTCCTTCATTCCATCTCTCTTCATTCTTATCTTTCCTTCACTCTCTTTCTCCCTCCATTGTCTTTCTCAATTCCTCTTTTAAACACTCTCCATATCATTCTCTTTCTTTTCATCTTTCTCTTTCCTTTCGTTCTTTTCTTTCTTCTTCTTTTTCTTCCTTTACATCACTTTCCTCTTCACTCACTATTATTATCTTTTCCTTTCTCCGCTTTTCGCATTTTTTCTCTTTCTACCTCTATCTCTTTTCCCAATTTCCATGCTCTCTGCTCTTCTTTTTCTTCACCTCTCTCTCTCTCTCTCTCTCTCTCTCTCTCTCTCTCTCTCTCATTACTTCTCTCATCACTTTTTCCTGTTTATATATATGGCCTTCACCATATATATATATATATATATATATATATATATATATATATATATATGTGTGTGTGTGTGTGTGTGTTGTGTGTGTGTGTGTGTGTGTGTGTGTGCATTGTTTTAGAAATTATTATTAATATTTTTCTCCTTGCTATTTGTACATATCAAAAAGGGATTATTATTATTATTATTATTATTATTATTATTATTATTATTATCCAAAAACTATATTAGATTTTTGCGTCGTATCCAAAGTTGATAGAAGGGAAATACGTCGAGTCTTTTATGTAATTTATCAACAAACAAACAAAAAACACTTCAATAAGTATTACAAATATAATATATAATAATATCCCGTCTGTCTGTAAAAGTCGACTTGGCGGCGGCGGCGGCGGGGAGTATCATGAGGTTTCTATTCGTCTCTGTTATTTCCGAAATAAAATCAGGTTTTGTTCTCCAGTTTTTATGTTTCCTCCAACAACTGAAACTTTTGAATAATTTTGATATTTCGGTCTGTTGTCCTCATCTTCATTGTGGTATATATAAACTCAATATTCAGGTCCCTATAACCTCTGGTCTTGTATAAGTGTGTTTTTAATTAGCTTAAAATAAGTCATCAACCTTGAATTAGAAAACAACGTTTGAATTCAAGGTTATTGTCTGATAATGACTTATTCTAAGGTAATTATATTTTAAAAAAAGAACACTTATGTCTGCAGAGGCTTTAGAATACACCGACTGCACCTCTGCAGAAGGGAAAGACCCCTCCTCAAATGGGGCCACCTGTTGGCCGTGGGTGGTGACTTGTGATGCTTAAGAATGGAACTCTGGTGGTTGGTTCATGACATGCAACACTTTGGTCCTTATCTAGGCTAGACTGGCGGTCGGAGAGGCCCCCTCCGATCAATCGGCCGGTTACATCAAGCCCTAGCACCGATACGATTGTAACTACCCTATCATCCTTATGACAAGCCCTAATCCTTTTTATCATATAGGTGCTACTAGGCGGTGGTTAAGAGTCTCCGTGTCCTGGGTATGCCGTTAAACTCTAACAGATGGTGAAGTTCCAGATCCGGAGATCAGAAGAATGTGGAGCACCTCTTCATTACCATTGCTCCCAGGTTCACTCTGACCCAGAGTAGTAGTACCTGTTGAGGTCCCATCAATGGGTTAAATAGAAAATTTCTTCCAAACTATCTCTACGATTCTTTCAAAACTTTGTCGGCATTAAATGGCCCACCGTGGTTGATATGCGAATGGGTAGCACAGAGGTCTGTGCTGTAAAGTGAAGAGCTGATGGTAGGTGTGCCGCTCCACCTCAGACGCCAAAACAATCTCCTTGATATAGCGCTAGTGAAAACTGGACAGACTCCCAGGTTAATACCGACTTTAGGCCACACCGACGACTTTCCTTTATTTTATTCCAACCCTGGAAAAATAAAACAAATGATTAAAATCACTTATAAACCCATTCCATATTGTCAAATGTTAGAACTACAATATTTGCCGAAAGCAATTTGCTTTTCCCTTTTCAACGTGTCTGGTAGAATTATCTTTCCTGTGTCTTGAGAAATCCAACATCATTTTGTATTGGATAACAGTTACACGATTCTTGTGGCTATTTCAGGGCTGTAGTTGAAAGCAGTTTTACTATGGAGAAGATCCCTTATGGCATAAAGTTTGATCCTTTCTTGAAGTAGAAAGATGTAGTATCAGTTTTAATCCTTGTCCGCTGATCCATCCTGAATTGTATCAGAGTTTATCCTGTCTTGATGTAGAGAGTTGTATAATCATCAGAGTTTATCCTGTCTTGAACGTTTCGGCCGCTGTATCCTCTGGCCTTCCTTAGGTGTCCCCTGTGTATCTGAATATAATAATGACCCAACCCTGGGAAATCATTTTTAATTGTTTGACAGTTGATCAAACAGACGTCGAAGAACTTTTGAAGATCTCAAAAAAAAAAACTGTCAAACTATTAAAAATGATTTCCCAGATTGGATCATTACTAGACTCGGATACACAGGGAACTCAAAAGGAAGCCGCAGGACACGGCGGTCGAAACGTTGTGTTTATACATACCACAATAAAGATGAGGACAACTGTCAGAAAAATCAAAATTATTCACATCAAGCTTCATCTAAAAAAGTACAGACAAATAATATCATTTTTCATTATTTAGATTTTTCTGACTGTTGGTCTCATCTTTTTTGTTATATACACTACGGTTCGATTAATGTGCCTCGGCATTCTTCAGGTCGTTATTATCGAACTCGGGAATCTTCTCGTCGGAATCGGGAGCCTTCATGTTGGAATTTGAAGCCTACAGACAAATAATATCCAACGTCATTGTCGTTCAATCACATCTGATATTATATAATTCGAGACTTCTTGACATTACATCCAATTCACAAGGGTCAATATTCAAGTCAGGTAAAAATTCATCAATAACTCCCGCCACCAACACACATCGTCACGTGGTAGCTTCGTTCTGAATCTCGTCATGCCCAGACTTATCTGTCGTAATTTCCCTTCCCCGTTTCGCATTGGACCAAACCCATCTTCGGATTCAAACAAATTTGCAAAGTCTACGCGAATCTATGGAACGTGTCCCAACTACTTGTTGATCCGGTTCATTATTTGAAGAAGAGACATGAGGAATTTGCTCGACTTTTTTTCTTGTTCTTCTTCTCCTCGGGAACCTTCTCTTCGAACTCGAAAACCTTCTCTCTGGAGCCTTCATGTCGTAATCGGGAGCCTTCACGGAACTTCGAACCGAACCCTTCACTCAATCCACGGCTTAATACTTGAATCCGATCATTGTTAACGGAATGAAAACAATCAACATCAATGGACTAAATAAAGGGCTCGGTTCGAAGTTCTGTGAAGGCCTCCTATTACAAGAAGGCCCCCGTGTTCGACAAGAAGGTTCCCGAGTTCGAAGAGAAGGTTCCCGAGTTCGGAATGCAGCACAAAAGAGAGACAAGACGTAAGCATGACCGGGTGGGAACGAGGACCCACTGGGAATTATGCAAAAAAATAAAACTTTGACCATACTACAAAATGGTGTATGCACAAACCAGAATCTGACTTAAAGAATGAAACATAAAATTTTCTAGAACTTTGAGAGGCAAACGGATCACCTAATCCCGACCAAAAGACCTGAAGTAGTGCTTATTACTAAAAAAAAGAAACTCGTCATCTAGTGGATTTTGGTGTGAGTGAAAAAGAAAAAAAAGAAAAAGGATAGACACTTGGACCTTGCCAGAGAACTGAAAAACTGCTGAACATTGGGATGAAGGTGATACCAACTGTTTTGGTGCATTTGGAAAGGTCCCCAAAGGTTTGGAAAAAAGACAGGAATTTGAAATCCGAGAATGAATGAAGAACATCCATACGACTGCATTGTTAAGATCAGCTAGAATACTCAGAAGAAAACTGGAGACCTGAGGAGACTTGTTGTCACTCTAACTCCAGCGAGAAACCACCAGTTAAAACTGGCGTGAAAAATTTGCATTGAGCGAAAATAATAATGATAATAATAATAATAATAATAATAATAATAATAATAATAATAATAATAATAATAATAAAGGCTCTCCACCCTAGAGATGATAGAGATAGATTGTATGTGTCAAGAAAGGAAGGGGAAAGAGGTCTTGCCAACATAGAGGAATGCGTAGAAACCACAATCCAACAACTTGAAGATTACACAAGGAAGAGCAAAGACAAACTACTTATGGCGGCCAACAATAGTAGAAACGGCAGATGGACAAACAGAAAAAACGACAAAGACTAGAAAACAAAAATGGGAAGAAAAACAACTATATGGACGCTTCAAACGACAAATAGAAGAGGTTGCACATCACAAGACTTGGACATGGTTAAGAAAGGGAAACCTCAAAAGAGAAACAGAATCACTTATAATTGCTGCACAAAATAATGCCATAAGGACAAACTACATCAAAGCGAAAATTGATAAGACCCAACAAAATAGTAAGTGTAGACTTTGCGGTAATAGAGATGAGACTGTTAACCATATACTCTGCGAATGTAGCAAACTAGCACAACGAGAATACAAAACTAGACACGACTGGGTTGGGAATGTGATCCACTGGGAATTATGCAAAAAATTAAATTTTGACCACACAACAAAATGGTATATGCATAAACCAGAATCTGTTCTTGAGAACGAAACGCACAAAATTCTCTGGGACTTTGAGATAAAAACGGATCACCTTATCCTAGCAAGAAGGCCAGACCTAGTGTTGATAAACAAAAAAGAAAGAACTTGTCAACTGGTGGATTTTGTAGTGCCAGCAGATCATAGGGTGAAGTTAAAGGAAAATGAAAAAATAGACAAATATCTGGA
>CM042159.1:9221636-9236636 GCA_023376005.1 Doryteuthis pealeii
GAAATAGACTATAAAGCTAAATCTCTAAGTCTTTGTTATTTCGTTACTTATATATATATATATATATATATATATATATATATATATATATATATATATATATATGAATATAATATATACAAACTGAGGACCAGACTCACCATATATATATATTTTGTGTGTGTGTGTGTGTGTATGTGTGTGTTTGCAGTCGGTCCTATGTAATACGAATAATTTTCAAATAGATCTATTTGATTCATAGATAGGATCCTAACAGGTACAACCACTCCAGTGTCAGTGTTGACCTGGGAGTAATGACAATGAAGGTGTATGCAACCTCCCCAGATCGCCAGAAGTGAGTCCTCACCATCAGATGCAGTTTACTGTAATATCGAGGAGAGTCGATTGGAATATACAAAGGTCATTCGCTAATATATGTTTGGAAAAGTTATGGAAAGAAGTGAATAACGAACACAGACAATTACATTCAATCAATATTTCGCCTCAGTTGGTCTTAGAGTGTTTATCAGAAATCAGATTCTGAGGAAGCCCCCAAGACCAAATATTAATTGAATGTAATTACCTGTGTTCGTTATTCACTTCTTTCCATAACTTTTCCTCACATTTTGTCGGATTTTTTCTTAATAATATATGTTTGCTAGACTAAAGGGATTTTACTAACATGTAAATTAAAATGTATTCACTTCGAAATTAACTGGACTCTTTAGTTGGGTAAAGCAAATTTGGTTACTAATTATTGATCTGACGATTTCTGATATTGATCCATTCATAGTTTGCGTGCCAAATGTAATCCGCTATAATCGGACCAATGGAATTTTTTTTTTTTGGGGGGGTAGACATTGGATGGGTGGGTGTGTGAGGGGTGAAAAATTTGGGAGATAAATTTAGTCCGGTTGCTGGTGGGACAAATATTGGCTGATCATCGGTTTTTGTTGGCAATTCGCCAGCCGTCGATTTTCGACATGCAAGACAAATGGTCAAATCTGCTGTCAGTTTTAAAAGACAAGGAAAGATAACTCTTGAAATAACTTAAACACTTTTTTTATTAATCATCGCAAAATGACGCTAGTTGTACAATGTTTATAGTCGTAGAAAATAGACACGGCGACACGAATTCAAATCCTGGACTAGGCTGTTTGCATTTCACTTAGCGCGAATCCACTTTGGAAAGGTATGAATCTAACCATTCTCCCTCCAGCTATGAGTGAATAGTAAGGCAATGATTTATACGCAATTACCTGGTTTCAAGTAAATATTTTTATTTGATAATAATAATAATAATGATAAAAATAATAATAATAATAATAATAATAACTAGAAGAAGAACAAGAAGAAGAAGAAGAAGAAGAAGAAGATCATAAACAACAACAACAACAATAAATCATTTGTTTGCACACAGTTATATATATTTACCAACCCCTCCACACGGGCAGGATGTGACACAAGGTCAATTTCTTAAGCGGAATTCAACAGGTTTGAATTCAGAGCTGGAGGGTGAGTAGGATTCATACCTTTCCCAAGGGTATTAGCGCTAAGTGAAATGCAATTACCACATCCAGGATTTGAACTCGGGGCGACGAGTCCATTTCCTATGACTTTAACCATTACACCACGGGCTTCCAAACGCGCTTTTTGCACACAGTTATAGGGTTTCAATTATTCTTATCTAATACTAATAAATCGTACTCAATTATCCACCTATGCATAAATAGTCAAACTGGTGTCTTTAACCTTTGTACGTCTTCCAATTTTATTATTATACTCAAATTTCTATGTCTAGACACTGGAACCCAGTGTAGGGACTAGAACTCTCCTGAGCCTTTAGGGACAGGAAGTAGTAAAGGTAACGTCCCCTGTCAGGTTGAGTGAAGAATTCGCTTTGACGGTTTGGCACCGAACTGTAAGCCTCGTAGAAACGAGCGTCCATCTCAGACCTTGTGGCTGAAAGAACTACTACCCCTCAGCGAAGGAGAAATAACTGAAGACTCAACCTGACACCCCCCTCAACTAGGGAGATATTCTGAATTGTAAGTACTGCCCTTCAGTGCTTGTTTTATTGACTGTCGTTGAGTTTGTATGTAAATAAAATAGGTTAAAGGTACATGTGCTTTCCCCTTGTCTTTACTTTCTGAAAACATATATTCTATTTTCTTTAGACTGTAGACAGCCTTTCCTACACCAGTGATAAATAAATGAAAGAATCTATAATCACAATTCCAGGTAGATGTTTTTACACCTGACGAGGGCTGGAGAATGGGACGATTAAAATAGTGTGTTGTTAGCAACACCAAGAGTGTCAGTAAGAGGCCGAATTGTCCAAGAGATTTCTAGTATGCAGTTATGGAGTCGCCTGTGGTGTAATGGTTATCATTGTAGGAAATGGACACGATGACACAAGTTCAAATCCTGGACGGGACTGTTTGAATTTTACATAGCGTTATAAGAGGTTCACAGAGTGTTAACTCTGGTTCTTATAAAGCATTTGGTTACTTAAAGGATAAGTACCCAATACTTCAGTTAGGAAAACAATAAACGCGTTAGTTACATTTATATAACTTTTATTATAACATATTTAAGAGAACAAAGTTCCCTAGGCTATATAATGTCACCTAGTGTCCAAACATACATAGTAGTGTTAATAGACAAAATAGGTGGAAACCACTTACTGTATGTAGAGTATGTACTGTCTGGCATGCACCATAGGTGTCTGCTGGAGAGAGGTGACAAGCACGTCCGCACTTGTTCAGTAGCTTCGGCCAAAGAGGGTTCTCTTCTTAGGTTCCTGTGTCACGTGACCAAAGAAAAGAGTCCTCTGGCACAGGAGATTACCCAAAACCCTCAGACAAGGGAGACTGCTCTTACAGCGTTAATGCCTTTAGGAAAGGTATGCATTCAACTATTCTCCCTCCAGCTATGTGTAAATAGTAGGACAGAGTGGGAAATTTAACTTTGGTATGACATCCGGTATTGGATAAGGAAAACACTAAATTCAAAACTGTTAAATTCCGCTTAAGAAATTCACTTTGTGTCATATCCTGCCGATGACGGGGGTGTTGATGTTGTTGTTTATTGATTTTAACGGCATATCAACCCGTCTGGGGCTATGTCATACCTAACAGTTAGGAAGTTATACATATCGTGTATTTATATTATATATATAGTATATTATAGTATACTTTTTAGTAATTGGTTTTAACAATGTGTTAGCATTATTGGGGATTATGTTGTATGGTATTGATTAGTTTCATGTCTATATTCTATGGTATAATTTTATTTCCCTCAAAAAGAGAGAATATCCTCCATGTTGACATTTTCAAACAGAACTTTCATATTGTTGGCTTTTAAATAACGGTTTCTGATGTGAGCAAAAAACCTGCATTCCATGAATAAGTGTTTAACTGTCAGAGGTGTTTGACATGTTCCACATTGTGGTTGTTGTTCTTGTTTGAGTATATAGGAGTGCGTTAGTCTTGTATGACCAATGGGTAATCGGGACACAATGACTTGTTCCTTTCTAGACTTCCTTAATACACGCAGTAAGCTATATCTCCTATGATAGTTGTTAGGGAATTAAATGAAATAGATATTTTACAAAATTTCCCAATAATTAGGGGACTGGGGCCCAAAACAGGTGCTTTGCCCATTTTCCCTATTTTAGCTGTAAATCAATCATCATTATCTTGACTTCTCTTCTTCTTTTTCTTCTTCACTAAATCTTTCCTCTCTTTCTCACCATGACATCTCTCTTCTGCAAATCTTCTTCCTCCTCCTCCTCCTCATCTTCCTCATCTTCTTCGGTGCACCCTCTTCTTCCTCCCTACATCCCCTTCTTCTTTTTCTTCTTCATCACATCCTTCACCTCTTCCTTCTCCTCGCCTCGACATCTCTCTTCTTCTAATCCAAATCTCTTCCTCTCCCCCCTCTTTTTCATCAAATCCCCCTCTTCCTCTTCTTTAGGATTTCTTCCTCTGCCTCTTATTCTTTTCTACATTCACTTCTACTTCACACATTCTCCCCTTCCCCTCTCTTCTTCGCCCTCTTCTTCCTTTTCTTAACTCTTCTTTTTCATCAACCCCTCTTCCTATCTCCCCTTTCCCTCTTTAGCATATCTTCCCCTCCCTTTTAATCTTCTCTACACCCTCTTCTTCTTCACTACATACTCCCCCTTCTCCTCACCTCAACATCTCTCTTCTTTCATATAGGGCGTGAATACCAGTGAAAAAGGTATGAATCCAACTATTCTCCCTCCTGCTATAGGTAAATAGTAGGGCAGACTGGACACTTTAACATTGGTATGGTAACCGGTCTAGAAGGAAAACTCTGTATTCAAACCTGATAAACTCTGCTTAAAAACTGACCTTGTGTCACATTCTACACGTGCGAAGGGATGGGTGAATATATATAATATAGGGTTTCCCTTCAACTTTAGTTCAAATCCTGGATGTTTGTTTGTTTGCTTTGTTTTACGGCATATCAACCTCAGTGGGTCATTTAACGCTGTCAAAGTTTTGAAATAAATTCATTCTTAAAGTACACCCAATTTTTTTATAAACACATTTTTCTATTTAATCCATTGATGGGACCCTAACAGGTACTACCACTCCGGGTCAGAGTGGACCTGGGAGTAATGGTGATGAAGGGGTTCTCCACACTCCCCAAACCTTTAGAACTGGAACCTCACCATCAGATAGAGTTTAACGTCATACCCAGGACACGAAGACCCTTAACCACCGCCTTCTAGCACCTATATGATAAAAAGGATTGGGACTTGTCATAAGGATGATAGGGTAGTTACAATCGTATAGGTGCTAGGGCTTGACGTGACTAGCCAATTGATCGGTGGAGGCATCTCCGACCGCCCGTCAAACCTAAGTAAGAGCCAAAGTGGGGTGTTGCATATCATGAACTGCTTATCCCCGAGGATTCCGTCCTTAAGCATCATGTGGCGGAGAACGAAAAAGAGTAAGACTTTGTCTTGCCTGCCGGGATCGAACCCGCGTTCGCCCGCATGCAAAAACAAATGCAATCTAGGTACTGGACGGACGCGAGGTTCGACATGTGCCCGGATGTTTGGTTTTTGTGTGTACTTAAAAGAACCAAAGCGAGTGAGGAGACGGTGTTCTGTTAGAAGAGAAGATTGAAAGCTGAGGACGGAGATTATTTGAAGTTTTCCTTACAGTTGGGAGAGAATTAGAGCAGTATTTATTTTTAAATCTATTTGCCCCCCCCTTTCAAAACACATCACGGGTCGTCACCCACGGCCTACAGGTGGCGCCATTTGGAAGGGTCTTATCCCTCTATAAAAGTGCAGTCGGTGTATTCTAAAGCTCCAGCCGACAGGGCTGCAAATCCTGGATGAGGGTGGTTGCATTTCCCACAGCGTTGGCAAAAGTATGCATCCAACTATTCTCCCTTGAGATACAGGTAAATAATAGGGCAGACTGGGCTCTTTAACATTGGTTAGACAACCTGTCAAGAAAGAAAACTTTGAATTTAATAAGAAATTGATCTTGTGTCACACATCCTATTCGTGCTGAGGAGTTGGGTAAATATATATAATATAGAAGGCGCGTGGGCTAATGGTTAGATTCGTAGGAAATGGACTCGTCGACCAGCGTTCAATTCCTGGGCGAAGTTGTTGGCATTTCACATGGCGCTAATACCCTTGGGAAAGGTATGAACGCAATTCTCCCTCCAGCTATGGGTAAATAGCATGGCAGACTGAGTTCTTTAACCATGGTTAGGTAACCACTCTAGGAGAAGGAAAACTCTGCATCTGTTAAATTCCGCTTAAGAAATTGACCTTGTGTCACATACTGCTCGTGCGGAGGAGTTGGGTAAATATATATATATATATATATAACATAGGGGTTCCCTTCGCCTTTAGCTCTTAAAATCAATGATTAAATTCTGAATTTAAGTAAATAAAATGAATTTACCGGATTCGATTGAAACTAGAACTTAATGATTATTTCCAATCCATTTCGTCAATTGATAATCTGAGTCGTTGGGATAAAAACAAATTAGATGAATATTTGCCAAAAACAATAATATTGTCTTGTACCAACAAATATTGACCAGACGATAACACTGGTTTACAAAAAAATATTTTTTGTCTGAGGCAAGAATGTGAATAGGTGTTTTTCTTACTAATTTGGGTGTACTGAATTCAAATTTATAAACAGTTTTGCTCTATCACCTCTAGTTTTCTGTCTTTTAAATAGTCTCATTTTAGTATATACAGAGTATATACGTGCTTATTTCAACAGTTACAGCAGCTTATTACAGATAAAACTGGATAGATAAAGAACATTGACGGAATAAATATACTTGGATGACACAATGTACACAATTCATAGTACCGCAGACAGTTAGAAGTGAGTTTTCTTAGATGATCTGCTGACTGCCAGTGCACTACTGGCCAGTACACTACTGGCTGTTGATTGAGACGTGTTGGCTTCGCTTAACTGCCAAAATTCGTCTTGATATATAGCTATATATATATATATAATGTAATGCTATCACTTACATTTATTGTATAATAACTAAAAAAGAAAACACAAGTCACACAATATTAGAAATTAACCCTGAATGCATATACACCTTTATGTACAGTATGTTTACAAAATGTACAGTATGCATATCTAAAAAATTAGAGGTGATGAGTAAAAACGGATTTCAAATCTGAATTCAGCTGCACCCCAAATTAGGTTAAAACAACTATTTTTGTGCTTGCCTCAATTTCTTTGTAAATCAGTGTAATCATAAAATGTCTTTGTTTAAAAAAAGAAACAAAGATATTATTTACCCAACTGTAATAAGTAATTGAGAGTTACCTCCCCTGTTTTATGATTACCACCCCTTTGGAAAACTCTTTAGCGAATACCAGACTATATAAACTTTCAAAAAGTGTAACAATTAAAGCTTCCCAAAGTCTATCGGTGTTATCGTTTTGTCATTACACCTACAGGTAGGATTTGGCTCAAGATCACAAGGATGGGGCATCCAGCGAGGATCGAACTCGCTTGTATTACATCCTACTCGTGTGGTGGAGTTAAAGCAATAAGTTCATTCAGTTTTCTCCAGAACAGGAACATCTGCGTCGAATGGTGAAGATCTAATTATGGAGCTGTAGGGAGTGTGAAGTACCCCTTTTTATCACCATTACTCCCAGGTCTACTGTGGCCGGGAGTGGTAGTACCTGTTAGGATCCCATCTATGGGTTAAATAGAAAAACATGAGTTTAAAAAATGTGTTTAAAAAAAGTTTTCAGTTTTTAAAAAAAATTGAATACTAATTAAGAATGAATAAAACAAAACATTTTGGCATAAAATAACCCAGCAAGGGTTGACATGCCGTAAAATCCAACCAACCATTTAGTTTTCATGCCTGAACGTGTGGTTTATGTTCTTTTATTGTTGTAGATTTGGAATCGGCGTTCTGTTCGAGAGAAGTTGATTAAGCAACGCGAAATGGAAGAATGTTTGTTATCGTCTGTTTTGATCTGATTGTCTATGGAGCGGATTAGAGTGGCGGTCGTTTGCTGATTCAATTCGGACACAGAAAGAGGAATAATAGAATGGACGACGACACCAACGGCGTTATTGACTTGAAAGATTCCAAGATTAACAAGACGAATCCGAATCAGTGGAGGAGGAGGGGGAGGAGGGGGAGGAGGAGGAGATGAAGCCATTGTGTCAGATCACGTTAGAAGATTAACACCCGCCTTGCCAACAGATAAATTAATGGTAATAATGAAATATCAATAAATGATGTCTAAATAATTAAGTGAATAATTGGTCTTCTTTTTTTTTTTGGTTACCGCCATTTTGGATAGACATTCCATAATATCGTTGGGTTTCTTTTCTTTTTCTTTTTCTTTTCTCCTTTTCTTTCTTTTTTCCTGAGAATTGGTTCTTTGATGTATTTTTCCTTTCTTTCAATCTCTCTTTCTTTTACTCATTCTTTTTCTTTTTCTTTCTTGTTTTCTTTTTCTATTTTCTTTTCTTTTCTTCTTTTTCTTTTCTTTCCTTTTTTTCTTCTTTTTCTTTTCTTTCCTTTTTTTCTTCTTTTTCTTTCCTTTCCTTTTCTTTCTTCTTTTTCGTACTTTTCTTTCTTGTCTTCTTTTTCTTTCTTTCTTTTCTTCTTTTTCTTTGTCTTTCTTTTCTTCTTTTTCTTTTTCTTTCTTTTCTTCTTTTCTTTTCTTTCCTTTTTTTTTCTTTTTCGTACTTTTCTTTCTTGTTTCTTTTCTTCTTTTCTTCTTTTCTTTCTTTCTTTTCTTTTCTTTTCTTTCTTTCCTTTTTTTCCTTCTTTTTCGTACTTTTCTTTCTTGTTTCTTCTTTTTTTTCTTTCTTTCTTGTCTTCTTTTCTTCTTTTTCTTCTTTTTCTTCTTCTTTTTTTCTTCTTTTTCTTTCTTCCTTTTTTTTCTTCTTTTTCGTACTTTTCTTTCTTCTTCTTTTTCTTCTTTTTCTTCTTTTCTTCTTTCTTTCTTTCTTTCTTGTCTTCTTTCTTTTCTTCATTTTTCTTCTTTTTCTTTCTTTCTTTTTTCTTCTTTTTCTTTTCTTTCCTTTTTCTTCTTCTTTTTCGTACTTTTCTTTCTTGTCTTCTTTTTCTTCTTTTTCTTCTTTTTCTTTTTCTTTCTTTCTTCTTTTCTTTTCTTTCCTTTCTTCTTTTTCTACTTTTCTTTCTTGTCTTCTGTTCTTCTTTTTCTTCTTTTTCTTTTCCTTTCTTTTCTTCTTTTCTTTTCTTTCCTTTTTCTTCTATTTCGTACTTTCTTTCTTGTCTTCTTTTTCTTCTTTTTCTTTCTTTTCTTCTTTTTCTTTTCTTTCTTTCTTGTCTTCTTTTTCTTTTCTTTCATTTTTCTTCTTTTTCTTTTCTTTCTTTTTTCTTCTTTTTCTTTTCTTTCCTTTTTTTCTTCTTTTTCTTTTCTTTCATTTCTTTCTTCTTTTTCGTATTTTTCTTTCTTTCTTCTTTTTCGTACTTTTCGTATTTTTCTTTCTTTTCTTCTTTTTCTTCATTGTCTTTCTGTTTCTTTTATTTCCCGTCTTCGTTTTCTTTCCTCTTCTTTCTTTTCTTTTTTTTTCTTTCTTTTCTTCCTTTCCTTCTTTTTCTATTTCCATTCTTTTTTTTTTTTCATTTTCTTTTCCTCCATTTTTCTTCTCATTTGGCATCTTTGCATTTTATCGAACACAAAGAAGAATGTATATATATATATATATATAGGATCTAATACAAACTGCCACTTTAAGTGTGAATTGGTTGTCTTTATATGGGGTCTTGCATTGAGTATTCACATATGGCAACGTTGAAAGCACCCAAAATACCCCGCACCCAGGACAATTTGGCATATGTGAACACTCAAAGCAAGACACCATAAAAAGGCAACCAATTTATATATATATATATAATTTATATATATATATATATATATATATATATCGTAGTAAATAGAAAAAAAACTTTTTCCTACACCTATATACATATACAAGTATACTTGCATATATATATATATATATATATATATATATATATATATATATATATATATGCAAGTTTACTTGTAATATCGTTCCCAAATAAATGAATAAAAGCTAAAACTTTTATTTGTCACTTCATTCAACTATATATATATATATATATATATATATATATATATATATGTGTGTGTGTGTGTGTGTGTAAAAATGGAAATTGGAAATGAATCCGACAATATGAGGAAGAATGAATAAAGAAAAGAAAGAATAGAGTGGATAATAAAAGATGAATTTAATCAATATCACTTACACATGTGTTTCGGTCAGTTCATCTATGTGAAAATATTTCGCACACAGAGAAGATTCGACCTTCATCAGAGTGAAATTTTATTTTGAATGAAAAAATTCGTTGGGGAAAAAACGGAGAATTTTGAAAATGTTTTGTTGTTCCCCAACGAATATTTTCATTCAAAATAAAATTTCACTCTGATGAAGGTCGAATCTTCTCTGTGTGCGAAATATTTTCACACAGATGAACTGACCGAAACACATGTGTAAGTGATATTGATTAAATTCATCTTTTATTATCCATTCTATTCTTTCTTTTCTTTATTCATTCTTCCTCATATATATATATATAATATATAATATATATATATATGCAAACACACACCGCGTACATATATATATATTATATATATATATATATATATATATATATATATATATATATATATAAGCTTTCTGTTCTGTGCATCTTAAGAAATTTATGTCCGTATGTATAAATATGTAGTTGATATTGTAAATATTAAACAGTTATCAATTTTGATATACACACACACACACACACACACACACACACACACACACACACACATATATATATATATATATATATATATATATATATATTATATATATATATTTGAGTACGATTGTGTATTAGGCCCACATTATCTTTATGCAAAGTCGTTAGTTATGTATCACAGCAACTGGGGATTCTTTTATTAGTAAAATAAATCTTCGGACAGCCATAATGATCACATGATTTTGATGAAAACGGGCGAAGGGGAAAAAAGTCCCCGAGTAAAAAATAAAGACACAAATCTCACTAAAATGTATGTGTGTGTGTGTGTGTGTATGAGAGAGAGAGAGAGAGAGAGAGAGAGAGAGAGAGAGAGAGAGAGAGAGAGAGAGAGAGAGAGTGTATCTGTGTGTATGTGTATGTGTGTGTGTGTGTGTGTGTGTGTGTGTGTGTGTGTAGCAAAAAACAGAACAATATAGTGAGATCTGTATTAGATGCTTTAACTTAGATGAATTAATTTTCAATTCAATTTGCAGCAGGCTGATACTTTTTTGTTAGTCTATGTATCTCTATTTTCATCTGTCTCTCTGTCTCTCTCTGTCTCTGCATCTCTCTCTCTCTCTCTCTCTCTCTCTCTCTCTATATATATATATATATATATATATATATATATATATATATATATAGCACTGGCTCACCCCCATTCGTTTCTTATAAATTTATTATACAATCTAACTTTTATTCGTAACCGGTGTATCACTTGAAAAAAGTACCGGTTGAAAAGGCCTTCGTGTACCCCCCTCCCACACCTTTATTTTATATTTTATTCCTTAATGAAATATTCTCCCTAATTACATATGATTCCTCCACTTTTAGTGCTATACAAATTCTCGTGTACCAAAAACCTATTCATATATATATATATATATATATATATATATATATATATATAACCTTGCAGCAAAAAAAAAAAAACTCCCGACAGTATAATTGGTAAATATAGAAAAAAGATACAAACTGGTTCCTGGAAAAAATATATATAAAAAAAGAAAAGCCCAAAACATTCGGATGACTTGAAAATAATTAACCGGTATCAGAGTGAAATGGACAAAAGAAAAAAAACACTGAAAGAGTTGCTTAAGTTAAATAAGAGAGAGAGAGAAGACAGAGAGAGAGAGAGAGAGAGAGAGAGAGAGAGAGAGAGAGAGAGAGAGAGAGAGAGTCAGTGAATGAGAGAATAAGAGAGAGAGTGAAAACAGAGAAAGAAAGAGAGAGTGGGGTGATTGAGTAAGACAGAGAGACAGAGAGATAGAGAGAGACTGTGATTGAGAGAGTCGTGTGAGAGAGAGAGAGAGAGAGAGAGAGAGAGAGAGAGAGTCAGTGAGTAACGAGAAAGAAAGAGATGGGATGAGTAAGAGAGAGACAGACAGACAGACAGACAGACAGAGAGTCAGTGAATGAGAGAGTGAGTGAGAGAGAGAAAGAGAGAAGAGAGAGAGAGAGAGAGAGAGACAGAGAAAGAAAGAGAGAGGGGTGATTGAGTAAGACAGACAGACAGACAGACAGGGAATGAGAGAGTGAGAGAGAGAGAGAGTAACAGAGAAGAAAGAGAGAAGAGGTGATTCAGTAAGAGAGAGAGAGAGAGAGAGACAGAGACAGAGACAGAGACAGACAGAGAGAGAGAGAGAGACCCAACTATGTGCGAAATGTAAGTATGTTTAGATGCTGTGACTAGCAAATATGCTGCCATTTTCTTTTGGCAAAATCAGGCAAAACAATTTGTGTGTTTGAATTTTTGGGACTAAAAGAAAGAAAAAAAAAAAAAAAAAAAAAGAAAAGAATAACATAAAATCTGTTTTCTCCTATCATTCATAACATCGTATCTTTTTCTTCCTCTCTTTTTCCCTCCCCAACCCTCCCGTTTTTCCTTCAATCATTCATTCATTTTTTTTTTGTGAAATGTTTTCGTTTGCAGTCCATCCATCCATTTCTGTTTCATTCATTTGCTTCAGTCTGGCGGGAGAATAACAGGAATATAATTATGCCGTCTACATATGAGCAGACGAGAAAACCTTCAGACATTTTCACGATCGTCTGCTTTTTACATTATTATTTTTACAAATGGCGTCCATATTTTTTTGTTTGTTTCTGACAATCCCTGTCAACAGCACTCCTTCAAGTTGGTCCCTAGACACAAGACCTTACAAGCCTGGTTTACATATGAGAAAATCTCCCTCAACTTCCCATTTATGCAAATTTATGCAAATAGTTTTGTTGATGCTTATCTTTTTTGGATATTATTATCAATGAAATTGCGTACATTTCAGTCAAATATAAATGAGTAAAACGTGTACGAAGAAAGAAAGAAAGAAAAAAAAAATAGAAAGAAAGAAAGAAAAATCGTAAAAATAAAGAAAGTTAAAAAAAAGAAAGAAAGAAAGAAAGAAAAATAGTAGGAATGAAGAAAGAAATCGAAAGCAAAGAAAGAAAGAAAAAGTAAACAAAATAATATAAAAAAAACACACTCTTTCCTTGAATGGCTTCCCCCCCTCTCTGTCTCTCTGTCTGTCTCTCTCTTTCTCCACCCCCCTCTCTCTCTCTCTCTCTCTCTCTCTCTCTCTCTCTCTCTCTCTCTCTCTGGTTTGACATGGATGGGCTGTTTAATGGCTCAGTGTTTCACATTATCAATGAAATTGCGTACATTTCAGTCAAGAGTAAATTTGAATGGCTTTTTCTCTCCCCCTCTCTGTCTCTGTCTCTGTCTCTCTCTGTCTGTCTGTCTGTCTCTGTCTCTGTCTGTCTGTCTGTCTGTCTGTCCTCTCTCCTCTCTTTGCTTTGGACATGGATGGGCTGTTTAATGGCTCAGCGTTTCACTTGGAAGAATGCCACTTCTGTGCTGTTTGCCAACCTCAAAGATTTAAAAGTGCAAGTAATGGCTTACGGCAGAGGCTTGCGAAATAATGTTATGGAAAAAATCAGAATTCTACGTGGTTAGTGTAGATTTTACACATTTATTAGTACACTGGTATTGGTTGGTGAAACGCAGAACTTTACGGTGACGAGAAAGGAGTATTGCAATTGATTAGGTTGATAGATGGATAGATGGATAGATATATATGATTAATGATGGACAGTGATAGATATATTGATAGATAGAAACAGAATGAGAAAGAAAGTCAACACAATGAGATTGATTGATATACAAAGAAAGAAAGAAATTAAGAATGAAAGAAGAAAGAAAGAAAGAATGATAATGATAATGATATATATATATATATATATATATATATACACTAAAACATATATATACATAGACACTAAAACACACACACACACACACACACATGCACACACAGAGGTTTGAATTCAGAGTTTTCCTTTCCTAGACCGGTTGCCTAACCAAGGTTAAGAGCCCAGTCTGCCCTACTATTATATATATATAGCAGGAGGGGGAGTAGGATTCATACCTTTCCCAAGGATATTAGCGCTAAGTGAAATGCAATTAACACGTCCAGGATTTGAACTCGGGTGACGAGTCCATTTCCATTTAATACCATTTAATATATATATATATATATATATATATATATGTGTGTGTGTGTGTGTGTACATTTCGACCTATTAGGTCTCATCAGCAAGGTTATAGACATGGGAGACTGCTCCGTGTGTGACTCGAAACCTCGACTGTCAAGCTAACAGACAAAGTCTCTAACCGTTACACTAGCTTGCCAATTCCACATTCTTCGTTCGTTTTGAAATTTATTTATATTCTACTTTTTATTGACTTCTTACACGACAGTATAAGGTTAAGTAAACAAACAAATGTGTTTATTTTTATATGGCTTTAAGCCGACAATTTTTGGAGGATATGTGCTTAATTGAAGTTGTACCTTATTTTGAAAATTAATTAGTTAGTAATTAATGAATTTTATGCGGGCATATATGTTCAAATGTAAGGCTAAATCAATCGAGAAAATGTCAATCCCTGAATGTACATTTCGAGCTATTAAGTCTCATCAGCAAGGTTATAGACATGGGAGACTGCTCCGTGTGTGACTCGAAACCTCGACTGTCAAGCTAACAGGTGAAGTCTCTAACCGTTACACTAACTTGCCAATTCCACATTCTTCGTTCGTTTTGAAACTTAATATGGTTGTTATATTTCTAAGCAGATATTGCTCAATATCATCGATAGAGTGTTTACATTTGAATCAATGTAGCGTAACAATATTTGTTTACTGACAGTTTCTCGCCCATGCGATCTTCAGACATCATATCTGATCTTAAGATCGCATAGGTGAGAAACTGTTAGGAACCAGGTATTGACTCAATGTCCACGCTAACTTAATTCATATATATATATATATATATATATATATATATATATATGATAAAATAAATATATAAAGGTATTACATATCTATTTATTTGATGGCAATAGAACAGTCACAACCTTAGGTTTCATACATGCAAAATCGCATGCATTCATCAGGTGACGTTGATCCGAATACAAGGAAAATCGAAAAATACAATAGGTTTTTACGGGCATAAAATGTTTATGTATTAGTGGGTGTTCCCCTCTCTGCATATATGTATCCATCTAGCTACCTATCTATTTATCTATCTATCTCAACCTGTTTCTATCTATCTATGTATATATATATATATATTTACACTCTCATATCTATATATTTGTCTATGTCAGTCTGTTTCTATCTATAT